>LR750434.1:0-162053 GCA_902729485.2 Mus minutoides
TCTATGATGTGGTGGGCTCCCTGTATCTCTATGATGTGGTGGGCTCCCTGTATCTCTATGATGTCATAGGCTCCCTGTATCTCTATGATGTCATAGGCTCCCTGTATCTCTATGATGTAGTGGGCTCCCTGTATCTCTATGATGTGGTGGGCTCCTGTATCTCTATGATGTGGTGGGCTCCCTGTATCTCTATGATGTGGTGGGCTCCCTGTATCTCTATGATGTGGTGGGCTCCCTGTATCTCTATGATGTCATAGGCTCCCTGTATCATCGCTATATAGTTCTTCATCTGACTCCAGATGCTATATCCAATATACGAGAGGAGACCCTAATGTTCAAAGATGTTTATAGCTTGAAGGGAGACCACAGCTATTAGGAAGAATTTTAATCTCATTCCAATTGCATTTTAATCTCTTGATTTCTGAGTTGAGCAGTGGTGGAACAAGACCTTAATCCTAACACCTTGGAAGCAGAGGCAGGCTGATCTCTGTGAGTGTGAGACCAGCCTGACCTATAGAGCTAGTTGCATTTCCATCAAAAATCTAGGCTCCTAAATTCTGCATAAAATATTTGCAAGTAGAATTCAGGAGCAGATTAAAAATATCACAGACCCTGACCAAGGTGGTTATATCCTAATGATCATCCAACATATGAGAATCTGTAAATATAGAACACATAAAGAACACTTATGAATAGGTATCACATGATCACAATAAATAAAAATAGGACTTTAAGAAAGATTAGTACTTCTTCACAATTAAAGTCCTAAAGGAAAGAATGGAAGGCAAGTGTCTCTGATAGCAAGATAGTAAGAGCTGTATATGATGAACATTTTTAAACATGGCGAGAAGAACTAAAGTAATTATTTCTGAAACTAAGAACAAGACAAGTGGTGGAATCCCTTTGTAGTTCAGTCCAGGGTATGGTCTTAGCGCTAGCAATGAGTCAAACAGGAAATGCAAAGAGGAAAGAGAGAAGTCAGTCTCCTATACTCACTGACCCTAACAGCTCAACCAGAAAGTTCGTAGGCCTGATAAATAGTTCATATCAAGAAGCATGTAAGGAATGAAGGAAGCTAGAACCATGTTTCCCACAACGCATAATGTGGCCTTAGTGTGATACCTGAACCCTTGAAGCTACTTGTGGGAAACATAGGTACAACTCTTCATGTCATACAAGCATAAACAAGGACTTTCTGTTTAGTACAAAGGTTTATCCCAAGAACTGGCAGGTGGGTTGCAGGAAATTAAAAGGCTTTTGAGTAACAAAAGAAGCAGAGTGAAAAAATAGTGTTCTGAAAATAACTGAAACTATGTATCAAATCATAGATACATATGGAGAATATATAAAGAACAAAAAATGTAATGCCTCAAACTAAGTCATATGACTAAAATAGTCTAATGACCTGAATAGAGATTTTTCAGAGGAAGAAATATCAGTAGCCAGTAAATATTTTAAAAGGTGTTCCACATATTTAGACATCAAGGAAACATAAATAAAATCTGCTTTAAGATTTTGACTCGCTTCAGTCATAATGGGTAGGAGGGCAAATTAATATAGTCATTATGGAGACAGTGTGGATACTCCTCTGAAAAGTAAACCTAGACCATGAGATCCAGATGTGAGTATCTCAAAAATTCTAAGTCAGTTACCACAAAAATACACACTCTCTCATGTTTATTGCTACTCTAGTCACAGAAGCTAAGATTTCCATCAACAGATAAATATATAAATAATACATGGTACATAATGAAATATTTCAGAAATAAAAAAGTCATGGCCCTTCTAGAAAAAATAAGGATGAGACTGCAGATTATTATGTTAAGAGAAATAAGCAAGATTCATTAGGACAAATAACACATTTTCTCTCATAAGGAGAATCTAGATTTAAATTTAGGTGTGCATCCTGTGATGCTATGTGTGTGTGTGTGTGTGTGTGTGTATGTGTGTGTGTGTGTGCGTGCACATGTGTGTGTGTGTTGAAAACAAAAATGTAATCGTGATACAACAGTAATTCTTTTTTTATTAGATATTTTCTTCATTTACATTTCAAGCGCTATCCCATATGTCCCCTATACCCTCCCACCGCCCTGCTTCCCTACCTACCCACTCCCACTTCTTGGCCCTGGCAATCCCCTATACTGGGGCACATAAAGTTTGCCAGACCAAGGGGCCTCTCTTCCCAATAATGGCCAACTAGGCCATCTTCTAATACATATGCAGCTAGAGACAAGAGCTCTGGGGGTTCTGATTAGTTCATATTGTTGTTCCATCTATAGGGTTGCAGACCCCTTTGACTCTTGGGTACTCTCTCTAGCTCCTACATTGGGGACCCTGTGTTCTACCCTATACATGACTGTGAGCATCCACTTCTGTATTTGCCAGGCACTGACAAAGCCTCACAGGACACAGCTATATCAGGGTCCTTTCAGCAAAACCTTGCTGGCATATACAGTAGTGTCTATGTTTGGTGGCTGATTATGGGAAGGACCCTCTGTTGGGCCAGTCTCTGGATGGTCCATCCTTTAGTCTTAGCTCCAAACTTTGTCTCTCCAACTCATTCTATGGAAATTTTATTCCCAATTCTAGGGAGGAATGAAGTATCCATGCATAGTGTTCCTTCTTGATTTTCTTGTGTTTTGGAAGTTGTATCTTAGGTATTCTAGGTTTCTGGGCTAATATCCACTTATCAGGGAGTGCATATCAAGTGACTTCTTTTATGATTGGGTTAACTCACTCAGGATGATGTCCTCCAGATACATCCATTTGCCCAAGAATTTCATAAATTCATTGTTTTTAATAGCTGAGTAGTACTCCGTTATGTAAATGTACCACATTTTCTGTATCAATTCCTGTGTTGAGGGACATACGGGTTCTTTCCAGCTTCTGGATATTATAAATAAGGCTGCTATGAACATAGTGGAGCATGTGTCCTTGTTACCAGTTGGAACATATTCTGGGTATATGCTCAGAAGAGGTATTGCTGGATCAATTGGTAGTACTATGTCCAGTTTTCTGAGGAACCACCAGACTGATTTCCAGAGTTGTACCAGCTTGAAATCCCACTAGCAATGGAGGAGTGTTCTTCTTTCTCCACATCCTTGCCAGCATCTTCTGTCACCTGAATTTTTGATCTTAGCCATACTGACTTATGTGAGGTGGAATCTCAGTGCTGTTTTGATTTGCATTTCCCTGATGACTAAGGATGTTGAATATTTTTTCAAATGCTTCTCAGCCCTTCTGTATTCCTTGGGTGAGAATTCTTTGTTTAGCTCTGTACCCCAGTTTTAATGGGGTTATTTGAATTTCTGGAGTTCAGCTTCTTAAGCTCTTTGTATATATTAGATATTAGCCCCCTATCAGATTTAGGATTGGTAAAAATTCTTTCCCAATCAGTTGGTGGCCTTTTTGTCTTATTGACAGTAACTTTTGCCCTACAGAAGCTTTGCGATTTTATAAGGTCCCATTTGTCAATTTGTGATCTTACAGCACAGGCCCTTGCTGTTCTGTTTAGGAATTTTACCCCTGTGCCCATATCTTCGAGGGTTTTCCCCACTTTCTCCTCTATAAATTTCAGTGTCTGCGGTTTTATGTGGAGGTCTTTTATCCACTTAGATCTTTGTATAAGGAGATAAGAATGGATCAATTCTCATTCTTCTACATGTTGACTGCCAATTGTGCTAGCACCATTTGTTGAAAATGCTGTCTTTTTTTCCACTGGATTGTTTTAGCTCCCTTGTCAAAGATAAGGTGACCAAAGGTGTGTGGGTTCATTTCTGGGTCTTCAATTCTATTCCATTGGTCTAACTGTCTGTCGCTGTACCAGTACCATGCAGATTTTATCACAATTGCTCTACAGTACAGCTTGAGGTCAGGCATGGTGATTCCACCAGAGGTTCTTTTTATTGTTGAGAATAGTTTTTGCTATCCTGGGTTTTTTGTTATTCCAGATGAATTTGCAGATTGCCCTTTCTATCTCAGTGAAGAATTGAGTTGGAATTTTGATGAGAATTGCATTGAATCTGTAGATTGCTTTCGGCAGGATAGCCATTTTGACTATATTAATCCTGCCAATCCATGAGCATGGGAGATCTTTCCATCTTCTGAGATCTTCAATTTCTTTCTTCAATGACTTGAAGTTCTTGTCAACAGATCTTTCACTTCCTTAGTTAAAGTCACACCAAGGTATTTTACATTATTTGTGACTATTGTGAAGGGTGTTGTTTCCCTAATTTCTTTCTTGTCCTGTTTATCTTTTGTGTAGAGAAAGGCCATTGATTTGTTTGAGTTAATTTTATATCCAGCTACTGCGCTGAAGCTGTTTATCAGGATAAGGAGTTCTCTGGTGGAATCTTTAGGGTCACTTATATATACTATCATATCATCTGAAAATAGTGATAATTTGAGTTCTTCCTTTCCGATTTGTATCCCCTTGATCTCCTTTCATTGTAGATTTGCTCTGGCTAGGACTTCAAGTACTATATTGAATAGGTAGGTAGAAAGTGGGCAGCCTTGTCTAGTCCCTGATTTTAGTGGGATTGCTTCCAGCTTCTCTCAATTTACTTTGATGTTGGCTACTGTAGATTGCTTTTCTTATGTTTAGGTATGGGGCCTTGAATTCCTGATCTTTCCATGACTTTTATCATGAAGGGGTGTTGGATTTTGTCAAATGCTTTCTTAGCATCTAACGAGATGATCATGTGATTTTGTCTTTGAGTTTTTTTATATAGTGGATTAGATTGGTGGTTTTCTATATATTAAACCATCCCTGCATCCCTGTAATGAAGCCTACTTGATCATGATGGATGATCGTTTTGATGTGTTCTTGATTCGGTTTGCGAGGATTATTATTTTTGCATCGATATTCATAAGAAAAATTGGTCTGAAATTCTCTTTCTTTGTTGGATCTTTGTGTGGTTTAGGTATCAGAGTAATTGTGGCTTCATAGAATGAATTGGGTAGAGTACCTTCTGTTTCTCTTTTGTGGAATACTTTGAGAAGAGTTGGAATTAGGTCTTCTTTGAAAGTCTGATAGAATTCTGCACTCAACCCATTTGGTCCTGGGCTTTTTTTGGTTGGGAGACTATTGATGACTGCTTCTATTTCTTTAGGGGAAATGGGACTGTTAAGATTGTTAATCTCATCCTGATTTAACTTTGGTCCCTGATATCTCTCTAGGAAGTTGTCCATTTCATCCAGGTTTTCCAGTTTTGTTGAGTATAGGCTTTTGTAGTAGGATCTGATGATGTTTTGAATTTCCTCAGAATCTGTTGTTATCTCTCCTTTTTCATTTCTGATATTGTTAATCCAGATACTGTCCCTCTGCCCTCTTGTTAGTCTGGCTAAGGGTTTATCTATCTTGTTGTTTTTCTCAAAGAACCAGCTCCTGGTTTTGTTGATTCTTTGACTAGTTCTTTTTGTTTCCACTTGGTTGATTTCAGCTCTGAGTTCGATTATTTCCTGCTGTCTACTCCTCTTGAATGAATTTGCTTCCTTTCATTCTAGAGCTTCTAGGTGTGCTTTCAGACTGCTAGTGTATGTTCTCTCTCTCGTTTCTTTTTGGAGGCACTCAGGAGGACTATGAATTTTCCTCTCAGGACTGCTTTCATTGTGTCCCATAAGTTTGGGTATGTTGTGGCTTCATTTTCATTAAACTCTAAAAAGTCTTTAATTTCTTTCTTTATTTCTTCCTTGACCAAGGTATCATTGAGTAGAGTGTTGTTCTGTTTCTACGTGAATGTTGGCTTTTTATTATTTATGCTGTATTGAAGATCAGCCTTAGTCCATGTTGATCTGATAAGACGCATGGGATAATTTCAATATTTTTGTATCTGTTGAGGCCTGTTTTGAGACCAATTATATGGTAAATTTTGCAGGAGGTGCCATGAGGTGCTGAGAAGAAGGTATATTCTTTTGTTTTAGGATAAAATGTTCTGTAGATATCTGTTAATTCCATTTGTTTCATAACTTCTGTTAGTGTCCATGTATCTCTGATTAGTTTATGTTTCCAGGGTCTGTCCATTGGTGAGAGTGGGGTGTTGAATCTGTCCATTGGTGAGAGTGGGAGACCACTATTATTGTGTGAGGTGCAATGTGTGCTTTGAGCTTTAGTAAAGTTACTTTCATGAATGTGGCTGCCCTTGCATTTGGAGCATAGATATTTAGAATTGAGAATTCATCTTGGTAGATTTTAACTTTGATGAGTATGAAGTACCCCTCCTTGTCTTTTTTGATAACTTTGGGTTGGAAGTCAATTTTATTAGATATTAGAATGGCTACTCCAGCTTGTTTCTTCAGACCATTTGCTTGGATTTTGCTTGGATAATTGTTTTCCAGCCTTTTACTCTGAGGTAGTGTCTGTTTTTGTCTCTGAGGTGGGTTTTCTGTAAGTGGCAAAATGTTGGGTCCTCTTTGTGTAGCCAGTCTGTTCGTCTATGTCTTTTTATTGGGGAATTGAGTCCATTGATGTTAAGAGAAATCAAAGAAAAGTTAGTGTTCCTTCCTATCATTTTTGTTGTTAAAGTTGGGAGTCTGTTCTTGTGGCTGCCTTCTTTTAGTTTTGTTAAAGGCTTACTTTCTTGTTTTTTCTAGAGTGCAGTTTCCATCTTTGTGTTGGCGTTTTCCATTTATTATCCTTTGAAGGCCTCGATTTGTAGAAAGATATTGTGTGAATTTGGTTTTGTCATGGAATACTTTGGTTTCTCCTTCTATGGTAAATGAGAATTTAGCTGGGAATACTAGTTTGGGCTGGCATTTGTGTTCTCTTAGTGTCTGTATAACATCTGTCCAGGATCTTCTGGCTTTCATAGTCTCTGGTGCGAAGTCTGGAGTAATTCTAATAGGTCTGCCTTTATATGTTACTTGACCTTTTTCCCTTACTGCTTTCAATATTCTGCATTTAGTGCGTTTGTTGTTCTGATTATTATGTGTTGGGAGGAATTTCTTTTCTGGTCCAGTCTATTTGGAGTTCTGTAGGCTTCTTGTATGTTCATGGGCATCTCTTTCTTTAGGTGTGGGAAGTCTTCTTCTATAATTTTGTTGAAGATATTTGCTGGCCCTTTAAGTTGGTAATCTTCATTTTTATCTACTCCTATTATATGTAGGTTTGGTCTTCTCATTGTGTCCTGGATTTCTTAGATGTCTTGAGTTAGGATCTTTTTGCATTTTGTGTTTTCTTTATTTGTTGTGTCCATGTTCCCTATGGAATCTTCAGCACCTGAGATTCTGTCTTCCATCTCTTGTATTCTGTTGCTGATGCTCACATCTATGGTTCCTGATTTCTTTCCTAGGGTTTATATCTCCAAAGTTGTTTCTCTTTGGGTTTTCTTCATTGTTTCTACTTCCATTTTTAGATCTTGGATGGTTTTGTAAATTCCATCCTGTAGCCTATTTGGTGATGTTTTCTTGTAATTCTTTAAGGGACTTTTGTGTTTCTTCTACCTGTTTAGCAGTGTTTGCCTGTAGTTCTTTAAGGGCTTCTACCTGTTTAGCAGTGTTCTCCTGTGATTCCTTGAGGGATTTTTGTATTTCCTCTTTAAGGGCTTCTACCTTTTAGCAGTGTTTTCCTGTAATTCCTTGAGGGGTTTTTGTGTTTCCTCTTTAAGGGCTTCTACTTGTTTAGCATTGTTCTCTTGTATTTCTTTAAGTGAGTTATTAATGTCCTTCTTAAAATCTTCTACCATCTTGATGAGATATGATTTATAATATGCGTCTTGCTTTTCAGGCTTGTTGGGGTATCCAGGACTCATTGCGGTGGGCATACTGGGTTCTGATGATGCCCATTGTTCTTGGTTTCTGTTAGTAAGATCTTATGTTTGCCTTTCGCCATCTGGAAATTTCTGATGTTAATGTTCAAGCTGTCTCTGGTTGGAGCTTGATCCTCCTGTGATTCTGTTAGCCTTTTTCAGCACACCTGGGAGTCAAACTCTCCCCTGAGTTCCAGTGGTCACAGCACTCTCTGCAGGTAAGCTCTTCTCTTGCAGGGCAGGTGTCCAGCAGTCTGGAGCTCTGATCCACTTCCTGAGTTCCAGGGTCAGAACCCTCCCAGAAGGCTGACTCTCCTCTGTCAAGGAATGTGCCTAGGGGTCTGGGTCTCAGTTCTGTCTCCTGGCTGAGGTTGAAGGCCTGACAGGACCCTGACCAAGAAGCTCTGTTGCTTCTATTGCCCTCATGCTCTCAGGTGATCAGGAGGTCCTAGGTGTGGTAGGGATCCCATGATCCCAAGGTGATCTGGAGGACCCGTGGCTTAGAGAGTACTCTGGAGCCCCCAGCAGCCTCTAATGAGCTCAGAAGGAAGATGGCAGGAGTGGCCCCGGCTGTGATCCTGAAGAGATCTTGAGGTCCTGTGGTATGGAGAGCACTCCAGAGGCCTTAGCAGCCTCCGCTGGGCTCAGAAGGAAGATGGCGGGGACAACAGTAATTCTTATCAATGCTGAAGAAAGTGGCCAGCAGAACAGGAGGAATGGGGAGAGCGGTGAGTGAGAGATGAATGTGATACATGTGTGAAATTCTATGTTGAGAACTACCCATATCATAAAATGATTTTAAAGTGATATTATAAGAAAAGTTTGATTTTTAACTTCCTTTTGCAGTTTATGCATAATTGCACATACACATAATGATAAGTAATGTAAATATTAAAAGTCTACCTTAATACACCCAATAAATTCATGTTGATGTTTATAAACCTGATTTCTCTAGATATATACATAAAACATTTATGTGATAGAAAGTTGGGAAATGAAATATTTGCCTTTAGACAGAGTTTGACCTAAAATTTAGTGTATATCATAGACATTTAGCTGAAGTCTTCTCAGCCATTTTCAACAGCATAAGTTCTTCTCCCCCTTTTGTTTTATGTCTCACCCTTTTCAGTGGGAAAATATTAATCAAGCAATCATAGAAGTACCCTGAAATGTGAGAGAAGAATATAACTTGGTATATGATCATTCAATATAATTGAATACCCAAGGTTTCTATAAAGACATATAAAAATATGTTAACCAAAAGAGATAGTCACACAGACAGTAAGCTAAACATATTCTGTAAAGAGAATTGTGTCTTCAAAGAGGAGAGTGCATGGAGGTTTTTATACTGATGTGATGTGTCAAGGATAAAGTAAAAACTGGAAGAGGGGAGAAGGCAGGAAGAAGAGAGCAACTGGAAGTTCCTGAACTCAAGATAAAATACTTCCATGTACAGTATCCATGTACTGCATCTATGTACTGCATCTATGTACTGCATCCATGTACTGCATCCATGTACAGCATCCATGTACTGCATCCATGTATAGCATCTATGACCCATGTATTCGAGGGTCATGGATATTTACTTTTTGAGGTTTTCCTAAGCAATCACTGTTAGAACTCATGTAAGATTTGGAGTAAAGATGATTTCCCTCTCTCATTTGGTTTTTAATATAACACTTTTGCAGGAAAATATGTAATATTTAATGTCACTTATAATTACATTATAAATAAGGGAGGGTATGATTTATGCATATTTGGTTGCTGCTAAATTTCCACATAATAAGAACACAAGAAGCTTTGCTCAGAAGTAAAACCAAGTAAAACTAAACAAACAATAAACAGAAAACCAATGAGGATTATTCTTTTCCAAAGGCTGGTATATTGGACTAATTATATATTATGCCCAGCATCCATTTAGAAATATACAATATACAAATTACACCATGGAGACCCTTCTCCTTTATTCTACAATTTGACTAATGTCCTATGCCTGGCCAATTAGATACTTTCATTGGAGTAATTAATTTAAAGATGTCACTAGCACCTAAGTTAATGAAAAGTAAAAGATTTTATTCATCTCATTAGCTAAAAGCCTGGAATTATACATACTATCAGAAGGACACACACACACACACACACACACACACACACACACACACATCATTTATTTGCAATCTAGTTGTTGTCTTCCTTTCCAGTCCCCCTTCTCACAGCTCCTCAGCCCATTCCTCTGCTCCTCTGTCCACCACCTCCCCTCTCCCTATCACCAGGCCTCTCCTCTCCCTGGAGCCTCAAGTCTCTCAAGGATTAGGCACATCTTCTCTCACTGAGGCCAGACCAGGCAGTTCTCTGCTATATATGTGTCAGATACCTCAGACCAGCTCATGTATGCTATCTGGTCGGTTTCTCAAAGTCTGGGAGCTCCCAGGAGTCCAGGTTAGTTGAGACTACTTGTCTTCTTATGGAGTTGCTCTCCCTGTCCACTTCTTCCATCCTTCCCCTAATTGAAATATAGAGGTCCCTGACTTCAGTCCAATGATTGGGTGTAAGCATCTGCATCTGTCTCGGTCAGCTGTGGGTTGAGTCTCTCAGAGGACAGTCATGATAGGCTACTGTCTGTAAGCACATCATAGCATCAGTAATAGTGTCTTGGTATCTCCCCATGAGGTAGATCTCCAGTTTAGCTGGTCACCGGACCACCTTCTGGGAGGAATCACCATCTCTGACCTCAAGCTGTACTACAGAACAATTCTGATTAAACACACACACAAACACACACACACACACACACACACACACACACACACACACGGTATTGGTACAGAGACAGATAGGCCAATCAATGGAATAGAATTGAAGACTCAAAAATAAACTCACACAGTTATGAAAACTTGATCTTTGACAAGACAAAAGCATACAATGGAAAAAAAGGATCTTCAATAAATGGTGCTGATCTAACTGGTAGTCTGTGTATAGAATGAAAATAGAGCCATATTTATAACCTTGCATAAAACTCAAGTTCATGGAGATCAAGGACCTCAACATAAAACCAGATACACTGAACCTAACAGAAGAGAAAGTGGGAAAGAGCCTTTAAGTCACTGGCACAGGGGGAAATTTTCCTAAACAGAACTCTAATGGCTCAGGCTCTAAGATCAGCCGTTGATAAAGGGAACCTCATGAAACTAAAAACCTTCTGTAAGACAAAAAAACACAGTCATTAGGACAAATTAACAACCTATAGAATGGGAAAAAATCTTCAGTAACCCTACATCTGCTAGAGGGCCAATATCCAAAATATATAAAGAACTCAAGAAACTAATCTCTAAAAGCCCAGGTAACCCAATTAAAAAATGAGGTACAGAGCTATACAGAGAATTTACAACAGAGAAATTTCCAGTGGCTGAGTATAGCTTAAAGAAACATTCAAAGTCCTTAGTCATCAGGGAAAGACAAACCAAAATGACCCTAAGATTGTACCTTACACCAATAACAGTGGCTAAGATAAAAATCTCAGGGGACAACACATGCTGGCAGTAATGTGGGGAAAGAGGAACACTCCTCCATTGCTGGTGAGATTGCAAACTGGTACAACCACTCTGGAAATCAGTCTGGCATATCCTAAGGAAATTGGAAAAAGAACAACCTCAAAACCCAGCTAAACCACTGTTGGGCATATACCCTAAAGATGCCCCACCATGCCACAAGTGCATGGCTTCCACTATATTCATAGAGGCCTTATTTGTGATAGCCAGGAGCTGGAAACAACCCAGATGTCCCACAACAGAAGAACAGATACAGAAAAGGTGGTTCATTTACACAATGGGATACTACTCAGCTTTTAGGAACTGGGACATCACAAGTTTTGCAGGTAAATAGATGGAACTAGAAAATACAATTCTAAGTGATGTAACCCAGGCCCATAAGGACATGCATGGTATGTATTCACTAATAAGTGGATATTAGCCAAAAAGTAGTGTATACAACACTCAAAATTTAAGAACTTTAACAAGTAGAAAGGCCAAGTGAGGATGCTTCAATCACACTGAGTAGGGGGAAGAAAATAATTACAGGAGCTAGAGGGAGGGATAGATTTGGGCGGGAGAGGAGAGAAGGAGGAAAAGAGGGGAACAGGATCAGTTACTGGGGGAGGGGAGAGAGAAGACCAGAGGGCCAGCAGAATGCATGGAAATATGCAGCCTCAGAAAGTCGGGGGTGGGAAGACCCTCTAGAAAGTGCCAGAGACCTGGGAGATGAGAGAGTTTCAGGACTCAGTAGGAGTGACCTTAGGTGAAATGCTCCACAGTGGGGAGAGGTAACTCATAGAGGTAACTTCCAGGAGATAGACAGGGCTTCAAGAGGAGGGATGGTGTTACCAACCCACAGTCGAAATTTCTGACCGAGAAGTGTTCCCGTGTAAAAGAACTGCAGGGACAAAAATTGAGAAGAAACTGAAGAAATCCTTCTTAGGAATATAATCAGGTGCACTCCTGTAATCTCAGCACTTCTGGGTGGTGTGGAGGCAGGAGGATCACTTCTCTGTTAGACTAGATGGTCAACATAGCACCAACAGGTCAAAAACTAAAAACAGAAGTGAGAAATGAAGACAGCAGCCAATTTCAATGACAGGATTTGAGGACCTGAACATATCAACGAATAAATTAAACTCTAATAATGGTGCTTTCATTTACTTAGCTTCTGGAGGGGTAGGTGCATGTGAGATTCCCTTTAGGTTAAGCCTTTTTTTATATAGGTGGTATTCAGTTGAAAAGTAGGAAATTCACAAGAATAAGAGGTGAATATCTTACTCTCAGGAATGCAAACAGAGCTAACAGTGTTAGCCCCATGTGAACAAGGAATCAACCTTTCTCTCAAATAAAAGTCCTTTGTGTGTCAAAAGCTATGACCAGTGCCACAAAACAAGACGGAATGTTTAGCTTTGTAAGACATCTAACCAAAACCAAGAAACCTTTTATTCTTCTGTGTTGGCTCATCAGCTCTAAACTGATACTGTTTGTGCTGATAGATCTCACTTGGGACTGCTTCATGCTTGTTTTGTTTCAGACGAGGGATTTTCTGTTCTTGCAGTTTCTCTTGTTTTTATTGGCATGGCAACAGAGATGGATTGTTATGATTCCAGTCCCTGCAAGCTTCTGAGAGGTGTGCACCTGCCACCTAGTAATGACTGGTCAGAAGACATCTGATTGTGGACATAATAGTTCATGCAAAATATAGATGGATTATTTTAATCTCCCTCTTCAGCAGGCTCCTTTTCATCAAAGGACAACGAAACTTTTTTTTTTTTTCCTTAAGAAAACAAGATAAAGGCATAGCTATGTCAGGATCTGCATGAGGACTGAGCTAGAAATTGCTACTGACCTGGAAACATACCATGCTAATAATGTCGGTTTAAATAAATAAATAAGTAGAGATGATAATTGAATATATATGGCCCCCTCAAATAAAAGTTTTAACATGTTAATAAATCATGATGAGAAATTATGAGTGCTATTAGATATCAACACAAATCTCATGAATTCTATTAAATAATTTGTAGCTCTTAAAATTATCAGATCAGCAGTTTGTGAAAATAAAACCAATGCTAGCTAAAGTTTCAGCTCATAGTGGGGCCAAGAACTTGACATTGTTAATATAAAGGGGAATTTTTCAAAAGGGCCAGAAGATGAAGCAGTTTAGTGGGTAATTTTTTTTGTATTAACCTCAGCTTTGTATACCCAATTCACTTATGTTTTCACTGCAAATAAATCAACGAAATAACAACAAAAAATTATTATTGCAATGCCAATTGGGCTTATTTCAAGTAATTATTCAAAACTGGTTATCAGTAATTTGTACACTTGATGGATTGTTGTGGCTTTTGCCTGGTTTCCGTGGAAGTTGATGTGAGATCAGGATATATGGTCATAGCTACAGAATAGCAGAGAATGCGATTGAGTCACCCTAAAGCACCATCGTAGGGTGAACGTAACCATGATGTTTTATTACTCTCCATTGCGTCTTCCAGCTTAGATAATGTGTAACACCAAGCTTAGCAAAATGCAGTTCCCAACCCTCTTCCTACCACCCCAGAAGACAAGCTCCTCAGTGAGACATGCAGGTGACAGGCAGAGGTCCATGATAGGTATATATGCACGGACCACGAGTCCACAGCTCTCAAACTGCCTTAGTGACTATGAGTTTCTTTCTCATTCAGCATCTTCCCTTGGACCTCCCACAATGACCCATAAAGTATGTGGCATCCCTGTCAGTAGACAAAGGAACACCTGTCTTTTGTCAGAATGTTTTCTGACGTTAAGCCCTGGAAACTTCATTAGAAAATAGGAGTTAGGAGTTGACAGATGGGTCACATGACATTCCCTTTGCTTGCTGAAAGGGAATTCAAAGCCTCCTCCTTCTCCTATCACTTCATGACTGTGTTTTCTTTTTGTTTTTGTTTTCCTCTAAAGGCCCATAACATAACCTAATGCTTTTCTTAGAATCTAGCTTTTCTTAGTCCAGTACAAAGAACAGCTATATCCCTGTTAGTTTCCCTAACACATTTAATTGTGATATCAGTTCTTAGGCCACTAGGATTGTAAAACCTGTTCTGACTGTTATTTCATTCTTCTCACTGTAACTTCATGTAACCACCAGGTAAGAATTATCACTCTTAATATTGTGATATATACTTTTCCATCATTCATCATCTCATTTCACACTCAAGTGTTTCCCTGCTCACCTCTCTGTTTTCAGGGTCTTAACTATATTTTACAATATATCGTGTATTTTTACAAGTATGATTATGTAAATATTTATTTCAGAAAGATTTCCTGTTTCTCAATAACCTGTTAAGATGTCTACTAGTCTGTTTAACCTCCCCTATGTCCACAGTGTTTTATGTGGAACTCAGGCAATATAAAATGCTTAGAACATATAATAATAAGTAGTTTATTCCTTTGAACAAAGGCCAGAGAGCCCAGTAGGATTTTATTTTAATACATTCTAATCATGATATTGCATAGTAAATTACTTTGATAACTAATGTTTAATATCCATTCTCCTTGATGAAATATAAAAGAAGTATATTAAGTCTATCAATGATGAAATGAGAAAACATAAAATATATTCTATGTCACTTGGACAAATGTGAAAAAAATATTTTATTCTATATACACACCTAAAATAATGAGTGACTTGCAGAGGAAATGACTTCGTGTATAATCAAGTACATCCCTTGTCATTTGCCTTGCTGAGTCCAAGTCACGGGTCAACAAGAAAAAAAAAAATAGTTCAGAAAGAGTTTAGATCATGGTATTCCATGATTTTCATGGTAACCTAGATTCTGAAAAAGCATTTCCTATCGAGTTTTTGTCCAGGTTCCCATTGTCATATGCCTGCAAAATGGGTTTGCTCTAAATCTCTCTGACTAATCTGTTCCTACTAAATTTACCATAGATCTGGCATATTTCAAACACAAATCATTTCTGCCTTGACACTACCTTTCCTTTGATACAAACAGCACTATTAACCAATATGGAATCCAAACCTGTCGATTAATGTCTACCACGTGCTCAACCTCATTTTACTTTCAAACTTAGCAAGTGATCTAAAATGTATTCCCTGCTTCACACTATGTTATGACCATGTTACTAAGGTCCTGGTAAAACCTTTGGCTGAGAATTCTAAATGTGAGATTTTATCTCTCTCTTTCATTGAATGTTCTTTTCTGCTGCCATATTTCCACATTCTTCAATCCTCCTTGTGCACAAAGTTTTATTTACAAAGGTCTTAAGTCTAAATTAAACCATCTGTGAATAAGTCTGTTAAACAATGTTAGTATGAGACTAGCAAGCCCATTACTATCCTTTGACTTCTCAAGTTTGGATGTTTTTCAGATCAGTGTAAAAATGATACATGCATAGCAATAACTCTGATTTCCAAGAGCTAAGGCCAGAACAGAGGAAGGTCACAGGAGGCAGGGGCTACAAGCAAATATGAGGCAAAGCTATAGATGTATAAGGCTGATACCATTAATCAGCACTCAGACTTCTAGGCAGTCAGACAGTGTCAGGCATTAAGGCACATGCTAGCACACACAGGCTGTTCGAAAGCAAGCACAGAACAAACACAAACAAGCATGCAGGCTCTGGGTACTCACACAAGCTGACACAGGCTGGCTAGCAACAGCAAAGGCAAGGCCAAGAGCACACAGCTCTGTTCACTAGGCTACACTCACACAGAGTAACATGTTGATTTTGCCATGATTAGAAATATATGATAGATATATATATAATATATATATATATATATATATATATATATGAGACATATACATATAAGCATATATATGTACATGTATATATACACATTCTCTTCTCCTCTCTCTCTCTCTCTCTCTCTCTCTCTCTCTCTCTCTCTCTCTCTCTCTCTCTCTCACACACACACACACACACACATCTTCCCTGAACAGGCCATGTCAGCCATCACTAGATGACTCATACTAGATATCAGTGCCATGTAGTCTAAACATTGGCATTTGGATCATTCTACTCCCTACAATATTCCTCTTCAAAGAGGATGCCCTATATGATGGGCTGTTTTGGAACTTAATAGTCAGTAGAAATTACATAGTCCTTACCTCATATCTTACATGACCTTAAAAACTTTATTTTCATTGGCTCTAATCCTATTAACAGTTCGATGTAATAATAAGGAAAAGCTATGTGTGTACACATGTCCACGTGAGTGTGTATATGCATATGTGTTTGTGCATATGTGTGTGAGTGCATGTGCATTTGTATGTGTTTCACAATTCTCTTCAACTCCAACAATTCACCATTTTCAGTTGAAGCTCTGACATAACTCCTATTCCTAATAACTTTTAACATGCTCTCTTGACCCACAAATAAGTGTGAGTTCCTATCCTGAAAAGCAGGGCACTTACTTTCTGACCCTCATCTTTCTTCATCATCTTGCTTTCTTGTATTCTAACTCTACATCATAGGTTCTGTTTGCTCCACACATCCCATGCTTATCCTCAAGAAATGTTTTCTCTCTATTCTTACTCCAACCTCCCTTAGATATACAAAGTGATATCTTTGTATATCTTCTCTTATCCGTTTTGATAACATCTCTATCCTTGAGGATTTTAATTAGCATACTTATCATGATGTGCCTATTTTGGGAACCTAATATAGGCCTAGTATTTATAACATCCCCTCTTGAAATATACCAAATTATGAATGTACTCTTATCCATTATGGTAGTATTTATTGATGAAAAATCTATGCTACTTTTATTTTTCTTGGTCATGTCTGAGGAAAAAGCAATGCTAAATATAAAGTGACTGTAGGAGTTAGAACAGTGCCTGACATGTGATAAATGATCAGTAAATGAGAGGCATGACGAGCCAGAGAAACTACTGCATTGTCATGACTAACTCAGCAGCTCCATAATCCTTTGAATTGAGTAACACTACTCTTATTTTACAGCAAAGATGTTGCATCCCAAAGAGGTGAAAGGTATTTTTGTATTATTACACAGCAAGCTATATCAGCACAAATAAGATTTTAAGCTCAGATCTTTTCAGCATAAGATTATGCTGCCTTTAGTGTATTTTTCTCTAATTGGAAATCATTCTGTAAATAAATCATTGGATTCTGAACTTAAGGCCAGGATGAATGGGTTGACATTGTCTTAATATCATATCAAGACTGTTCTAGAGCCACTGGTTATAAATAAAGTTTTATTAGTATAGAGTCTTATCTATTTGTTTACATAGTGACAATTGCTGCCTCTTTGCCAGACTTGAATAGCTGTGCCAGAGACCCATGGATTCTGGAATACTTCCCATTTGACCCTTTATAGACAAAAGTACCTGGCTTTGGTTTATTCCAGTAATTCTCAACTTCCATGAGTATAAGAATTACCTGCCAAGAGAATTTGGGATTTAGATATTATCAAATTGATGACAAAAGTAAAAAGAATGTTTTCCTTCTTAAAGACTTTTGGGCATATGCCCTCAGATTAAGAATTACTCACAAAGGGGCCTGGGATGCAGCTCCATTGGTAAAAGTATTTGCGTTAAAACCTGAGTTTGGATACCTTTCACTCACTTAGAAAGCCAGGCTTCTAGCATCTCTAACCTTAGTGCTATGGAGTTATAGGTGGTGACAACCTGGATCTTGCTGGTCAGGAAGTCTAGAAACTGCAATACACCTTGTCTCAAAATTCAGATGGAGAATGACTGAGGAAGATACCTGATGTCAGTCACTAATGTGGTCATATAAATATGGAAGCACACAAATGTGACTCTCAGGCTACAAAAATACTTTGAAAACTAGTTTTGATGAGGCAAAATTAGAAAATATGGCCACAGCATGCTTCACAAGTTTATGATATGCCTCTCTGGTATTGATATAACATAATTTATTTGGTGAATTGTGAGTTTTGTAAAGTAGGAGCATCAACTTTCCAACTCTTCTAGGGTAACTCTCATATCTACTACATTTACCCTAAGACAAAAGTATGGCTGATCCCAAGGGATCAGGCACAAGTTGTTAATTAGGAGATTATCTTTACCTTGATTAAAAACCTCACTTGCTGAAAAATACAGACTGTCACATATATTAAGCACAGTTGAAGCACACGGGGCATGCTGCGTCATTTTTTGTCAGCCATCTACCTAATCATCTTATGATTGTACCCACCCTTGACATTCCTCTACCATGATAAAGGGGAATCTTTGAACAGGCCCTCTATCTTTTTTTTCCCTTGTGTATGTGGGGAGCACATATATGTCATGGTCTCCTACACTGATAGAGGAAACATTACAACCAGGTTTTATCATTCATCCTGTGTGTATGTGTGTATGAGAAAAAGAGAGCTTAATATTTAGAGAAAAGGGGGGTATTTTTATTCTTTGAGAAGTGTGTGTGTGTGTGTGTGTGTGTGTGTGTGTGTGTGATATCACATACATTTCCATTAATTACCTCTCTCATTTTCTTTTCTTTCCACTGAGAGCCTTACTCTTCACAAGAAGACTCCCTTCTGATTTCATGTTTTGGGGCCTTCTGAGTTTAATTCTAGTAGCTTGCTTGAACAGAAGCAAGGAAATAATTTATCGCAACATGGGTTACTAATCAATGGCTGCACCACTAAATCTAATCATAGCTTTCTCACTAGTCAGCCTTTCGTCTGCTATGCCCTGCTCTGTATCTTCATGCTCTCACTTATGCTCAGACCCTGCTGTTTAAACTGTCTTGGTAGAGAACCGTTTCTTGAGCCCAGTGAAGTCTAATCTTCTGCTAACCCAAATCTTGACTGCTTCGGCTTCCAGCCTCCATCTGCTACCATAGGTCTAGAATGTATCAGCCTCTGAGACTTCCTGCTGAACAAGCTCACCCTTTTTAGTTATAGCTGAAGTCGGGGGTGGTGGGGGTGGGTACTAGTTCACTTCAGCTGTTCTAGCTCAAAGCTTCTCTTTAAGCTGACTGAACTGAGTGGAACAGCCCTGAAATCAAATGACTCGCACTCACTGAACTGACCTCTGTCCCTGACTCACTCTGTGCTGGACTTGAGTAGCCTTTCCTTTCTGTCTGATCCTACAAGAGTGGAGTGTATCTCTGACTCATTCTCTGATTCCTCCCTTTTGTCCAATTAAGTCACTTTCAAATGTGGCTGCTTCCTTCTGCAAGCTAAATTTACCTTCATTGCTTGGGATCAAAGCTATGTACTAAGGGCAGGGTGTGTGTGTATTTGAGCCAGAGGGATTAAAGGTGGACCATTCCAGTAGGATCACAGAGACCTAGATGTTATTTGGATTGTCAGAGCAGCCATGTGGCTGGGTTAAAAGTTCTCTACTGTACAGTGCTTCACAGTCACTTGCTCTAAGAACTTTGACAACTTGTAACTCAGCCCACTGAAAAATGTAGTTTTACTCGACAAAGGCCAAATGTAGCAATAATCTATAGGTATAAACATAAATACTTAAAAGCCAGTTCCTGATTTCATTCTTGGTACAAAACAAAAGTAACAAGTTCCCTCTACAACTTAGGGTCTCCTAAGGAACATGGGCTCATGACCAGGTTTCTTATACCAGAAATGACTTCCCTCCTGCAGATGGTGGTTGGTTATCCCCATAATAATCAAGCTTTTAATAATATGACTTTTCTCTCTGATCATCCTTCAGTGCTTTTTCTGGTACATTGGGCGCTATCCAGGAAAGAAATTCTAGGGAAGCTCCAGCTTAGCTTCTTTCACTAGAGTATGCAACCCAAGTGCGTAGTACCTTTAGGAATTGAGTCAGGAACAAGGACAACAACATCTTTGGGTTTGAGGACCTCTAGAAGCTGTCTGACCAACTCTAAGGGGGTTTCTTTTAATTGTTACTTTAATTCAGTTTAAAAGAGTGTGTGTCTGCAGGACTTCCTCTTCGTCCTTAGCTCTGGTTGATCCTCTGCTGTACCCTCTGCTTTCCTCTGTCTCTATGAAGAGTATTTGTGGAGTATAATCATCTTCTAGCCTAAGTTACAGAACCATACAGCAACTGCCATACATTGCAAAGTAGCTAATTCATTTCCATGACAACTCATGATAAAAACAGCATTTATAACTTCAGGTGAAACAAAAATAATAGCAAAAGATGAACTTTTAAAAGCATATTTTCTTTTCTATTCAACTGCCTTGAAGAATTAAAAAATAATAATACGTGACAAAACCTACATAAAGAAATTAGCCAGGATTCTTTCAAAACATTGGGGATTTTATTTTAGAAATGGCCCCGAAGCACTGAAAGCTATTTAAGATTCAACAATCAAATAAACAAAATTTGTTAAACACTCTGCATTATCATTTCAGTAATGAAGGGTTTCAAAGGCTGAGACAGTACTAATATTCTAGAAGGCAGATGCTCATCATCAAGTTCAGATCCTGAGCTAATCTTAGTGTTGGATTGCTTCACTCCTTACGAATCTCATGTTCTTAAAAACTGCCACTCCCAGTGCAAACTGTGCCTTTTTATGTTGCTTCTTCCTCTCCCGCACCCCCAAAAAAGGAGTTCCAAATTTTTCTTCTTTAAATACTGTATTAAATTCTCATAGTGTAGGGAAACAAGGAAATCTGGAGGAAGATGGCTGAGGTTGGATGAGAGATAAGCGCCATGAATACCACAGTCTTTACTATGTTTTCATCACGGATCTGATTTGTGAAGCTAACTAAGTGATACCTATCACATTATCGAGATTTTCTAAATATATATTTATATTTTAACTGTGGATAAGCACATTTCTTATTGATCTTGTGGTCATTTCCAATTTATAATGCAACTTTTCTTACACTTTTTAAAAATCAAGGTCTGAGCCGGGCGTGGTGGCGCACACCTTTAATCTCAGCACTCGGGAGGCAGAGGCAGGCGGATTTCTGAGTTCGAGGCCAGCCTGGTCTATAAAGTGAGTTCCAGGACAGCCAGGGCTATACAGAGAAACCCTGTCTCGAACCCCCGCCCCCCCCCAAAAAATCAAGGTCTGAAATCAGTGATGCTCTATCTCTTGTACTATACAAAACAAATACATGAAAAACAAAATCAGCTTTGGGATCAGAGCCCTGCAATTTCTTAGCTGCATGTCTTGGGAAAACTAACCAAAATTCTCTGTAGATTTCCTGTCCAGAAAATAAATGTGATTCCCCCAATCTAAAAGTTGTGTGAAGGAATATGAATTCACTTATAATTCTTCACAGAGCTCAAAGCAACCCAGTGCTAGCTGTGGCTGCAATGTTTATTATCTTCCCAATGATGATTTTCTAGCATGTATATTGGTCCTGACAGAAAGAAAGGTCATTTTCCTAACCTTAAATAGAAATCATTTTGCTAAAAAGCAGTATTTGGAGTCTGAAAAGCAAAAAGTTAGAAACAAAATTATTTATGGACAATCTCCCACTCAAGTCAGATTGTTGGATATGAGATATAAGTCGTATTGTTGTGTAATCTGATTAGAGCTGCCAGATATTTGTGGCTCTGACCTGGCTGTAGGACATTTGACTGTGTGAATTATCTCTTTGTGTTTCTTGATAGAACATTGCTTGATGCTGCAGTATTGTAAAGTTATACTTTACAGTGTATTTATGAAATAACACATTGTGGTTGACGGAGGGTTATATCAGTCAAAAAGATTCTCAGGCTGTATAACTATAGTAGTCAACTGATGTAATCAATAGGTTTTATAGTCCATAATAAATTAAGCCATCTTTCCTTAACCTAAGTAGATAAAAGCTTTGGGTAATTTTCTCATTATTATAAGATTCAGTTGTTTAAACATAAACTGTTTCATAAAATTGAGTAAGCAAATCTATAAACCACTTCTGAAACCTTGCTATTTTAACCCAATATGGATACATTTCTTTGTGAAGCAGAATTTGGACTTAAAATTTATTCATTTGTATGCTTGGACACTCCACCAAAGAAAGAACTTCCACACAATTAAACAGAATGTATAATCCTGCCTCCATATTTACATAATAAATCATAGACCTTTACTGTGGGTCAGTGCATACCAGTTATACTTTCTAACAAGTTGTGCCTTCAACCTTGATCTCAATTTCCAAATTACAATAATTTTAAGGGGATAGAAGGTTTCCACATTGTAGAATTGCAAATGGATCTTCAAGATCATGTAGCCTATTTTAGTGTGAACCTTCTATCTCTGCAGAGTTAGAGGAAATGGTTCTATCAATTATGCAGTTTGGAGGTTGACCCACTACATAATGGTTAATATGATTCCTTTTGAGATTGAATAATGTATTTATGTATTATAAATCCAAACTCCTTTTTTTTACAATTCCAGATAAAGTAAAACAATGCTATACTTGTACTTGTATCTCTTATGCCTGCCGAATTTGACAACAATCAAATGATCCTCACTAGAGGTATGAACCAAGATAACCAGACTCAGATCAGTAAATGATTGGCAACAATACTGAAATTACTGAAATAATAAAATTGTGGGTAATAACAAAAATTGTATCTCTGGTCTTTTTATAATAATTATACAAATTGCATGTGACAAAGACTACATTGAGAACTTCCATAACAACATTGCAATTTACATGTAGCTTTTTGAATATAATAAAGAATATACTGAATGTAAAACATGTTAATAGTAGTGCATATATGCATTAATGTATATTAAAGCATATGATATCAAAATGAGTATTAAAATATTCTTTTTAAGATATCAAATTTATCAGGACTGAAGATGAATGACTCAGCTACTCCAGAATCATCTTTGTAAAGCAAATCCAATAGATTTCTGACAATAATCTCTCACAGGAAAAAAGAGAGTGGAAAAACAATTAATTGGCTTAAGGGAATTTGAATAGTACTGAAGAAAAGGAACGTTTTTAAGTAGAGAATATTATTGATCATTAACAATTGTATCATCCAACTGCCATGAATAGTTGAGTGATTTGTTAGAATTCCACAATAATCAGCAAAAATATAAGAGAACTTAAAAAAAATCTCTCCAGCAGAATCACTCATCTGTGGAAGAGTGAAATATCTTTTCTCATCCTGTATTGGAAGCTAAAATGCAGAGGTAAGTATGGAAAAATATATGGGCCGGAGAGAAAATGAAGCAGATTGAGTTTTTAATGGACTCTGCAGAAAATAAATTGAAGAAGAATGAAGACAAAACAGAATAGGTTCATGAGAGCAGATACAATGTGCTCTGCAGATCTCAATACCTGTTTTGATTGACCTATGCTCTTGTGACATTTTAATCTCATATTGTAAGCAATGCATGGATAGGCTATAACAAATTGGAAAGCCACACATATAATTCATTGGATACCATATCAAAATTAAGAGGAACTTGGTCATATTGGATCTATTGTCAGAAGATAGAGGAAATGGGTGCTATGGTAAGGTTAATTGCTCATTTTGAGACAATAGAGGATCACAGTGCAGGGGATGGTGACACCCATAATGGGTAAGTCTTCCCACCTCACTTAGCCTAATCAAGAAGCTTGTATTTGCCATTAAATTTTCTATACAGAAGACACATAAATCATAGACTTATATAAGTATTGTTACACCAGATTAATAAGGCTACTGTGACTATCAGTTTGGAACAACAGACTTCACATAATTCTGGGTTCTGTTACAACAGTGACTGAGTAGTATCTAATCTTCAAATCCAATCCCAAAGGCATACTTTGAAATGAAAATAACAAATCGATTCATAAAATATTCAATAAATGGTGGTGAATGACTTATGCAACCTTTAGTTTAGTTCTATGAATATAGAAAAAAAAAACGCTTCTTTTGCTGGTAAAAAACTGAGTTGCACTAATTTAATATGTTTGGCATCAAATAGAGCTGGTTTGAACATTGGTTTGTTATATTTCAACTCTATATCCTTGGATAATTTTCTCTTTTCACAACGGATAAGCTTCGTCTCTTGCTGGTCTTCTTCATTGATGATTGGATCTTTCCTCTGTAACTGTGTAAGCAGGAGATAGATCTGCACCTAGACCTCTGCAGGTTTACTCCTGCTAAGCATGCTGCATGCTTAGCCTATTGCACTGAGTGCCAAGGGAATTTAGAGCTTATTGCTTTGCCTGGGTTTGGTTATGCTCAGGAGATGGGGAACTGTTCCAACTTCTCATAAATAATGTGTCCTCGATAAAATTCCATCTAAAACTTTAGTAAAATTGAACAGAAGCTATCCCTACAGGGCACCTTGGGTAGATCAGAGCAGAATATCACAGAAACTTATCTTCCATCTTTTCAGATCATCAAACTAAATAATGAATCTGAAGTTTGCTGGTGTCTCTCCTGCCATGAAGTTTAAATTAGATGTGGTATCCCTTGGGTACCATTCAAAGGAGCTCTAATGACAGTGTAAAAATATTGAGAGAGGCTAAATGAGATTCTTTTACTTAAATATACATAGCTGTATGTGTACTAACTTCAATGAAATGAGAAGAAAAAGCTAGTTTCAAAGTTAATATCCTTCTCTCTCTGCTTTCCTTTATATATGCATGCCAATAACTCTGAGGTTTCACAAGATAGATATTTATAATTACTACTTATTTCATTTGCTTAAAAAATCAGCATTAGAAGGTAAAAATTAGATTTTAATGAACAATTCTTTGGAAGGATGTCACAAATTGGTATCTAGAGGATATAATCATGACTTAAAAATCAAGTAGATTAAATGAGTCTAAGAAAGACTAGATGAAGATTAAAATAACTTCAAAGACGGGCTTTCTTCAACCACTTTTCCAACCCCCTGGGGGAAAATGAAACAGAAAAAAAAAAAAAAGAAATAAGAAAGAATAATAAATGTGTGCTTTAAAATGTAATCTGTATTTTAATGCTTTATAGTTGATAGGGTAAATTTGTTTTGACAATTTTATAGTTGTGATTTAGCACAGCAAATTAAACCTTTGGCATCAAATAAATAGACACTGGGTGATTGGTGGTGAAATAGCCTTTCACAGATTATGGTCCAAACTCTGGTTTGTCTTACTGCATGAATCCAGTACCATGTCAGGAGAAATTGATGACCAAGGTAAATTGGAGGTGTGGGCTTTTCAATGCATCCTGGGAGGAGATTTGCAGCAGATATTGGTAAAAATAGTAATGAAGAGTAAAACTGAAAATCCAGCTGTGCACTCTGCTAAACACTCCAAATATGTAAAACAAACAAACCAGAGGAGCCTTAGGAACAAGAAGCCTTAAAAATATGAAGCTAGGATGATTTTGGCTCAGTTTCTTCTACTGAAAAATATTGTGCATTGTGTTATAATAACAACTCATCTTCAAATTACATCTAGGTTTTTAAACGCTTATATTTTTAGAATGAAGAAAAAGGAAAACATGACCAACTTCTCTCTGCTTACTGACAATGATAGAGCATCAGCCTTTGATTTCAAAAGCTAGTTTATGTTTGAAGTCACTCTGACTACAGAAACCATTTGTGCATGCAATAGGTTGCAAGGGTCTTAGGTTGCACTGCAGCAAGAATGGTAGTTCTTATGAGTTAATGGTGGCGTAATCCTCAGCTTCCATTCATGGTCATCCATAATCCACTTTCCTTTCCTAAAGTATACCTTACTTACCTTCTACAGTCCCATTTTGAAATATCATTCTATTTTCTATGACTTTTTATTTTTAAAATGAAACAAGGAACAAATTTTTTTTTCTCTTTATTAGATATTTTCGTCATTTACATTTCACATGTTATCCAGAAATTTTCCCTTACCCTCCCGCGTCCCCGCCCTGCTCCCCTACCCACCCCCTCCCACGTAATGGCCCTGGCATTCCCCTGTTCTGGGGCATATAGAGTCTGTATGACCAAAGGTCCTCTCCTCCCAATGATGGCCAACTAGGCCATCTTCTTCCATATATGCAGCTAGAGACATGAGCGCAGGGGGAACTAGTTAGTTCATGTTATTCTTCCACCTAGAGGGTTGAAGACCCCTTCCGCTCCTTGGGTACTTTCTCTAGCTCCTACCTTGGGAGTCCTGTGTTCCAACTAATAGCNGTCTGTATGACCAAAGGTCCTCTCCTCCCAATGATGGCCAACTAGGCCATCTTCTTCCATATATGCAGCTAGAGACATGAGCGCAGGGGGAACTAGTTAGTTCATGTTATTCTTCCACCTAGAGGGTTGAAGACCCCTTCCGCTCCTTGGGTACTTTCTCTAGCTCCTACCTTGGGAGTCCTGTGTTCCAACTAATAGCTAACTGTGAGCATCCACATTTTTATAGCTTCATCTTTGATTGTTCACAAATTTGTTATGGGGCCACCAACAATAAGACATTTCAAAGTCTGATCCTCCAGAATAGTTTGTTATACTTTAGACCTTCCAGAATGTTGACCTATATGTGGTATTACTGTTTTTATGTAGTGAGTGAATCTGTATGTACATGAATTCATGTACACATGCAGAGTGATTAGGAAATGAGCTCATATAACTTCAACAGAGAAAAGCAGGCATGTTAGCAGATATAGTACACACAGATATATTTTTATGTTTTTCTTTTCCCATCTTCTAATTACCCTAATTATTTAAAGACTAGGTTTTTTCATCTATCCTTTTATATTTGCTAAAGTATTGACTCTATCAGACAGCACATTTGCCTACTAAGGACCTGTAGTGTCTTCATCTCTGTGTATTGAAACTTAAGCTATTTATTTGGATTCATGTAAAACCACCACAACTGTAATGTCATTCATTAACATACCTATTTAAAGCTCCAGTAAAATACCAGAATTCTCAGAAGCATCTGTGCAGCTCCTTTACCCACTGTGACACTTCAGTTTTTATACATTTATTCTGGGAAAACCCACAACCCGATCATCTTCATTCATACCATTGCTTATTCTAAAGATATTCACTAAAGATTATTGAGTGATTTATGCTTGAACTGACATTTAAGGCTGATATAGAATTTTCTTTGCTATGGTTCTATGTTGAAAAACTTAGACCTAAACATCAGTCATTACTTCGGTCTATAAACTCTTGCATTAAATAAAAACATTTTAAAATGAGGCAATCTGGGTTCAAACCTCACTTCTGAGGCAAGTTATTTCACTTCTCTTTCCCTTAGCTTCCTCAGCAAGGAGATGGACTCAATTAAGGTATGAAAGCAGGATACAGTAAAGAAACCACTGTAACAACCACTCACTCCACTCCACTCCACGCCACGCCACGCCACTCCACTCCACTCCACTCCACTCCACTCCACTCCACTCCACTCCACTCCACTCCACTCCATGGTATGGAAAAGAAGGGGGGTTGGTTATTGTGAAAAGACAGAAAATATCCAGATGCCTCTGGAAGAGTCCAGAACAGAGAGAAAGAGAAGCAAATTGGATCTGGCCAAGAATGCCAGGGATATCTGTGAGAGAGGAGAGAATAAAAGGAAAGTAAGAGGATAGACAGAGATAGAAATGAGAGATAAAGATAGGAATGTAAAGAGAGAGATAGAGTATATAGCATGAGAGAGGAGAATAGGAAGAATATCAAGAAAGCAGGAGTATAGCCAGATACATGGAAGACAACAAGAGATAGAGTGCATAGCAAAAGAGAGGTGAAAGGGATAAGGAAGACAGCAAGACCAAGATAATAGTAAGACAAACATAAGATACACAGAGAGTAAGAGAGTGGGATTAGAAAAAGATATAGAAAACAGGGCAGAAAAATCAGGTGGGTTACGAGTAGCTGGGGAGAGGGAAGGGCAAGAAATTGCTATGAACTCTGAATGTATAACAAGTTCTTGTGATACTGAGGGAGCCTGGAGGCCAGCATGGGCTTTGCTATGCTGATCAGTACTATGGTTAGCTAATATGTGCCTTCTGCCAGAGGTAAGAAAAATGACTTGAGTCTTTTTGGAAGATGGGAACCAGTTTCACAGATTCCTGGAGAATATTGGCTTTTATCTAATCAAAAGAAATCCTCATCTAGTCCCTCTTGAGATCATTTCTTGATAGATGGCCTCCCTGTTGGACTCCCTAAGACTTGACAGTGATCATCTTTCCTCTTACCAAGGGCCATTGGGAAGCTTACATACACTATTATGAACAATCAGCAAATGCTGTGTGACTGGTCAGTAACTACTGAACTGTTATTTGCTAGATAGGTGAGAGATGACAGACTGGCAGCCACAGGCTGAGGTATCCCTGCAGTCATGCTGGCTCTCTGTTTACAATGGCTGCTTTGTGCAATGCTTTTAGGTATGTTGTGAGAATTCAAAGACAAACACCTTGCATGAATCTAGATTTCTAGGTCTTTGGAGGAGAAGGAACTATTGGATAAGCATGATAGAATTCTTTCCTCAGCTGGAAGCTAGTAACCTTGCCACTCTTGGACATGGCAGGTCTGGCCTCTTCCCAGACAGAAACTCTAAATATTGTTTGCATCTGACCTTATCTAAGACTATCTTCAAGCTGTCTACTCAGCACACATAGGTCCTGAAATCAGAAGACTGGGAAATTACAAAAGTAATTCATGAATAATGACTGAAGTTTACCCACGGAGAATGTTACCACAAGGATATTTGTGGCAGCAAAGCAGTGGCGTTTTATCAACATTATTCAACAGGCATTATAATAGAAACATCTAATGAACTATCTCTAATTCTAATGAGAAATTACAAGGGAAATATTATTGATTTACCTATATTACAAACAAGGGTTACTTGTTCAAGATCAGTGATAGTTTCCTCCACAAGCCCAAGTTCTATCTGATTCCAGATCCAGTTATTTCTACCACATTGAATGGCATTTAGCTAGTCAACATGTGTTTTGTTTGCTTTTTTGTTTTTTAGTTTTCTATGCTATATGGGGCCCTGACTAAATGAGGCTGGAAGATGGTCCTATCTCTATTATATGAATAGTTAAAACATAGGTAGTTCCCAATGAAGAAAATGTCACTAGGGTGTAATCAAAGAGCTGGGACAAAGGCAGAGATGATTTTAATATTAGATAAACTATGAAAAAGTCACTTATTAAAAAGCTTGTCAGAGCCGGGCGTGGTGGCGCACGCCTTTAATCCCAGCACTCGGGAGGCAGAGGCAGGCGGATTTCTGAGTTCGAGGCCAGCCTGGTCTACAGAGTGAGTTCCAGGACAGCCAAGGCTATCCAGAGAAACCCTGTCTCGAAAACAAACAAACAAACAAACAAAAAAAAAACAACAAAAAAAACCCCAAAACAAAACAAAAAAAAGCTTGTCACTATTAATGGTAGAGCCACTCTGGCTAATCCTCTGACGTGAGATAAAAGTCATTACAAATGTAATTTCCCAATGCTGGTATGGAGCTCTGTCTCAGAAAATGGAAATGTGTATGATTTTAAGCCATGACAACCACTTTCTAATGAAGCAGAGAATCAGAGCATTTCCAGTATGATAATAAACTGAAACATGTACCTCAAACAAGGGAAAATTCAGCAGTGTGTNAGTTTCAGTGTCTCTGGTTTTATGTGGAGGTCCTTCAACCACTTAGACTTGACCTTAGTACAAGGAGATAAGAATGGATCAATTACCAGTCTTCTACATGATAGCTGCCAGTTGTGCCAGCACCATTTGTTGAAAAGGCTGTCTTTTTTCCACTGGATAGTTTTAGCTCCCTTGTCAAAGATCAGGTGAGCATAGGTGTATGGATTCATTTCTGGGTCTTCGATCCTATTCCATTGATCTACCTGTCTGTTGCTGTACCAGTACCATGCAGTTTTTGTTACGACTGCTCTGTAGTACAGCTTGAGGTCAGGCATGGTGATTCCACCAGAGGTTCTTTTATTGTTGAGAAGGGTTTTAGCTAGTCTAGGTTTTTTGTTATTCCAGATGAACTTGCTAATTGTCTTTTCTAGATCCTTGAAGAATTGGGTTGGAATTTTGATGGGGATTGCATTGAATCTGTAGATACCTTTTGGCAAGATAGCCATTTTTACTATATTGATTCTGCCAATCCATGAGCATGGGAGATCCTTCCATCTTCTGAGATCTTCCTCAATTTCTTTCTTCAGAGACTTGAAGTTCTTGTCATACAAATCTTTCACTTCCTTCGTAAGAGTCACTCCAAGATATTTTATATTGTTAGTGGGAAGAGAGGCCCCTTGGTTATACAGACTTTATATGCCCGGCCAGGGGGTGGGAGCGGATGGGTGGGGGAGCAGGGCCGGGGCGGGGGAGGGTATAGGGAACTTTCTGGATAACACTTGAAATGTAAATGAAGAAAATATCTAATAAAAGTTGAAAAGAAAAAAAAAGAAGAATACACGTCATGGCTGGGTGTGGTGGCACACGCCTTTAATCTCAGCACTCGGGAGGCAGAAGCAGGTGGATTTCTGAGTTCAAGGCCAGCCTGGTCTACAAAGTGAGTTCCAGGACAGCCAGGGCTATACGAGAAACCCTGTCTTAAAAAAAATACATGTTATACATTACCATAATTTTGGGCATGTTTGAATATTCCATATATATGTTTAGATATAGATACTTAGACACACACACAAGAAATAATGCTTGAGTGAAAAATTATCAAACATTAACATACTTCAAAGAGATCACTTGGAGATCAAGTTCACAAACTGGGTAAATGAGTTACACAGCTCCAAGTGTTCATGAGCTCTTTTACATTTGTGGGGAGCCCACCAGGGGACTCACTCTATCCTTTTATCAAAAATCATTTACAAGGATATGTGATGTTACCTCATAAAAGGGACAGGAAATAAATAGCTCACAAGTCTTTCTATTCATTGTTGCCATTATATGCCCTGTGTAAGCTCTCAGAGCATGGGGTATGGAAATGTTGTATTAGAAATCACATACAGTGAAAGAATTTCTTGATTGCTGCTGAAAAAAACGGGGGGGGGGGCAGTATGTGGTTTTGAAATCCACAAGCAAAATGCACAATTAATAAAGGTTTCAGCTCCTTTAAAATTCACCTTACTCATAGTCAGGCTACTGCTGGAGTAATAGAAACCATCACAGAAATCACGCCTCCTTTACATTAGTGTGAATTAGCAATTACTGAATATAAAGAATAATCAAGTATAACTATGTTAGCTGAAGAGTGTCTGTGATGGTTTGTATATTCTTGCACCAGAGAGTAGCACCATTTGGAGGTGTGGACTTGTTGGAATAGGTGTGACCTGGTTGGAGTAAGTGAGTCACTGTGGGTGTGGGCATAATACTCTCACCCTAGGTGCCTGAAAGTCAGTCTTCCACTAGCAGCCTTTGAATGAAGAGGTAGAACTCTCAGCTCTGCCTGTGCCATGCCTGCCTGGATACTGCAATGCTCCCACCCTGATGATAATGGACTGAACCTCTGAACCTGTAAGCCAGCCCCAATTAAATGTTGTTTTTTTTTTTATAAGACTTGCCTTTGTCATGGTGTCTGTTCACAGCAGTAAAACCCTAACTAATACAGTGTCACTACATTATTTCTAATCTGTATATACAAAATAATTCATCATTTATATAGCACCCACTCCCTTGAAGATGTCAACACATCAGCCTGGCTTTCTGTTCTTTACAAGCCCTCAATCATCCTTACAGGAGTAAACAGCCACGTTCTAAAGGAAGTGAGCATCTAATATATTCAGGCTATTATTGTTCCCTGGAAAACATCCCAAGCCTCAAGAAGGCAGTGATTGGAAATGCACAAAGTATTTTAATATCCTAATTATTTTGATTTAACTTCCTCTAATAGTTTAAATTGATACGGAATTTATTTAGAACCCATTAGAGAGTTGTTTTTTTCTCCAACAGATCATAAACACAGGCTGAACTTAATCTCAAGACAAAATTAATTATTCATGTCTCAAATTGCCAATACACTTTTCCAAAAACCTGCCACCTCCTTCTCTGTTCAGGCTTTTATTTTAATTCCCTTTCCATTTTAGGAAAGTAATTACCAGCAGTGTAGATGTCATTATGGAGAGCTATGAAGCCTTCTACCCAGGGATCTAAACAAGAAACAAACAAATTTTGAGAGCTATGGGGAGAGGGAAGGTCGGTCTCATCAACCCAATCATAGGCTACCAGTCCTTGGGCACAGAGCAAAAGCAAAGGACAAAAGACTTCAGGGGCCATCTGTCCACTTTAACAAAGGGGCCAATCATTGCACTGCCATACATAGAGGATGGCAGACTGTAAGCTATGTCCTTTCTGATCTGCTCTTCTTTGTAAACTACTATCTGCTGGTCAGTCCCTTTGCTCTGCTCCCATGGTTGCTTTGAAGGAGCAAGGCTTTACTAAGAAATATTGTACATTCTAACTTTGAGAAAGTCCACACCAAAAGGCAAAACTTTTGTGGTCTGATGTTTCCAGACTTCAGTAAAGTTAGACAATAAAAGCACATTTAATAAGAAAACAGCCAATGTCCAAAATGGAGTGAGACATTTAGTATATGCTAATCAATCTCAGAAGACTAATGAAGTATGCTTTATTACTCTCTCCATTTTGCAAATTAAAGCAAAACATTTCAAAATTCAGAGTTAAGTAACTCATCAGAATTGGTAAATAACACACTGAAGTCTATTATCTGGTTAATCACAAAGCAATTAGTGACCATGATGGTACTTGTGTTTTCCAGTAGTTCTATGAGTAGTTGCTCACTCAACAATACGGTGAGACACACTTGTCCTGGGATCTTCTGTGAAATGCACCAAGATGGGGTGGCTGCTCTTCACATTAAAGGCGGAAATCGTTAATAAATTTAGAATTTTATATTGTGAGGAGTTAGCATACAGATTTTGCATTTATTTTTATTTCTAAGAAGTGTACTTAGAAACTGTAGTGGAAAAATTCCACAGGCACAGCTCATCTAGACCAGGAAGAACCATCAAACCAGTGATGAGGTAGGACTGTGTGTTGAACACCACCATTGCTATGTCTGAATCCTTAGCTTCTCTCTCCAGCTTCTCCATCTGTAAGGAGGACACCTCACCATGTCAAAGACAAAGATAATGTATACCAGAATCCACTTGGAAAGTATAAGGAGTCATTCAAATACAGGATGTTGCTAGCTATAGTTGCAGTGGTGAGCCCCACTCCACCTGTGTTATTTTCTACTACTATATTGTAAAATACATTATTCAGGCTTCAAACTGTCAAATCAACTATATGTTTTTTGAACTTATTATACAGCCCAAGATGAACTTGAATTCTGCATCCTTCTCCCTCTACTCCCCAAATACTGAGATTATGTGTGTTGGCTACCACTCTCAGCAACTGTTTTGATTTAGATGAAGACATTCATTCGCTTGTGTGTTTTCAATTGCAGGGATTGAAGGCACGATATACAAATGTCCCAACTCTGACAATAGTGCCAGCCTTCTTTTTACTTTTTCAGACAAAGTTACAGTATGGCGCCCTGGCTGGTTGTAAAATCTTACTGTGAACTTTGGATCTCCTTACCTCAGTCTTTGAAAGAGCTGGAGTCGATGCCTGTACCCCCAGGCCTGGTTGATAATGGACATTTTTTTTTATTAAAAGGCAGGTCGAAGCTTTTCTCTAGGTTCGTTTTCTTTAGGCTAAAAGGATTTCATGAGTGATTTTACCCAGAGCCCAGGGCAGAAGAAATTACAAAATAAACAAGCGCTAACAATTCAAAGGGCTTATCTTTCTTTGAAGTTGTAGTGACACAGAAAGTGTTGCCTTCATAAGTCATCTGTCCTGATACTAGTTGCAATTTGTATCTCTACTCTCAGGGCACATTATTTGAAACAACCACCAGCTGTACCACGATGTGGCATAGTACCAGCAAGCCAATGATGTGATTTCAACAGATAAGACGAATGTGAGGTAGAGGCTTCCTAACCCACGAAGGAATCTGCCATTTTCCAGCCACTTGCCTTTCTCTTGCCATTTTCATCTATTCAACTTACACATGATTATTGTTGGGGAATCCTGCTATTAAGGTAGCAGTGCTCCATGACCAGATGGCTTTCTGAACTTGGCACAAACTTGGGGACTCCCTTTCCTGGCAGGGCTACCCTGACTCTTCCTGTCTTTGTCTGGAGAGTATTCCTGAGCACAGGTGGCTGGTCTTGTCTGACCTTGTCCAAAAAAATGACCTTGTACAGAGCTCTCTGCCAGGCTGCATGACTCAGCACATATGTCCTGCTCCAGCTTGCTGCTTCATGATAATTAGGTGCTGTGCTATAACCAATCAGCCCTTCTTGCTCACTTGATGTCTTGACCAATTAGCCCTTTCTACCCGTACTTCTGAGAAAGCCCTTATGTAGCCCATCCCTGAAATAAAATAGAAATGTTTAAGTGCACCAGTCTCTAGACACTGTTAAGTCCATACTCATGGCCTTCTGAACCCTGTTCTCTGCCCCCATTCTCCCCTCAGGATAGTGGCTAACATCCTCAGGGTCTGAAGAGGCACAGATTATAGCTGTACTGTCATTCCTTCCATGTCTTCTTAGTGAAGCTATGACTTTCTACTTGCATTTCCAAAGATTGACTCTTGCTGCCAACATTCCATAGCTGTGTAAGTTTGTTTGGATGAGTTACTTAAAACTGATCAAACTTTTGTTCACTATATAACTAATCTTAAGTATATAATGCTTAGCTCAGTGTTTGCTGTGTTCTAAGAAATTTAAAAAATTGCCAGCTAGTGTTACACTTTTAATACCTATACCTTAAATAAAGTTGTTCTTTATGTAGAGAGGAAGAACAATTTTTGTGTGTCACCCATTGGAGGGTTGATACAAAGTATACTACTTTTCTTCAGCTCCCCTTATGTAATGTTTTTCAGAGATGGCTTTTTAACTGAATTTTGGAGCCCAGAACACACAAGCTGTTTGCTTTGATTTTTCTGTCCTATTATGTGGAATGTATTCATACAGTGGGTACTCTGCAGTGTTTGTTAGGTGCATAGATAAATACAAGAATGACTTATTTGGCATCTGGCGTATGACTTCGAGCTATCTGCTTCTGAACGTTTCACTTCTTTGTACTTCCTTTCTCCCAAGAGTTTGCTATTTGCCTTATCTCCCAGCTTGTAGACAGTTCCATCCTTTTCTTCAGTCTGCTCCATACACCAAGCAGACAGCACTCAGCCTGATCCAGCACTGTTGTCCATTAAGAAAGGTCAACTTTCATACTGGTAATGCTGAAGGCACTTGGACTCTAGGACATGTGAGCAGAGCATGAGTCTAGATATTCGTGTGATTGACAAGAAAACCCATTAAAATTTCAAGAGCATCTTTGAAGCCAACAGTGCAAATATGTACTCACCAAACATTTAAGTTTTTCTTTCTAGAATGGCAAAGTACAGCCTTCAGCTGAACACAAACACAAGCCCAGCTGTGTGACACAGAAATACCGTGGCTATGCCCAGCCTATTAGTGGGTAAGGAAGGACAAGACTCCATTATTCTTTGTTAGTGAAAGTGACCGTTTTACAAGGGAATTGTTTCCTGCTTTACAAAAGAGAAAAAAGTCAGTTTTTCTCTTAAATCTTTCCCCAATGTAGCTATATAAATATAAAACATATAACACAAAGACTTACACAGTGTAGTGACATACTCCAGCATGAAGAGGTGAGTGATTTTAAAAAGCAGAATTTCAATGTCTACTCCCCAAATAAATAAAATTTTCATTTTCATGGAGCAATTCAGCCATGATTTTAACTTCTCTAAGGTAATCACTTGACTTGGAGTCAAACTATGCATGTAGAAAAGAAGTTAAATTCCCTGTGAAACAGCTCAGAGCCTACTTCAGGATAGCAACTGACTTGAACAAAAAGTGAAAGTGAATGCTTCAAGGCCCAGAAAAATGTTCCTTTAACTGAATGATCAAATTAAGAAAGCTGTATATTTCATTTACCTGTTTGCTTGCTTTAATTGTCTAAGGTGTTTGAGAAACTTTTGGATGTTGTGTCCTTTTGGAATCTTGGAAAGACTCAATTATGAAAACTGTCTGAGTTTTCTTCTTTTACTCTCCTGTAGCTTGTGATCTTTAAAGAGACCTAATGAAGGCTCTTCTTTGTTAAGACATGTGCACACATGCACTGCATGTATACATACATTTGACACACACACAGGGCACACACTGTACACAGTGCATATACCCACATATACAAGCAAAAACTGCACATACCACATACACTAAATACATATACCCTCACTCACACACACACACACACTGCATCCATGCACCCCAACACACACTGTGCACACACAAGCACACATATGGTACACACATGCACACACATATACAAGTGACAAGGAGAGCAAGAGATGGTAAAAGAAGCTCTGTGCCATTTCTATTCCCCAATAACCTACACGTGTTCTAAGTTACTTGGCAGGGTACGACACATAAAATTAAATCTGAAGTGATAATTTGGCACAATTTTTATTCACAACATCAATTCTCAACATTAACTTTGACACTTTTTTTTAAGACTTCCAATTGGCTCTGGAAAATGACTTGGTACAGTAGTATTTAGTGAGGAATATGATGGAGTTCCTGCTTCTGGCTGAAGAGGAGCAGTGTCTCTTTCTCCTCCTGAGTAGTGAGAGTTATTTCTTTGCTAGCCCCAGCAGCTCCTCTTACTCCAATTCTAAGCCACTGGCTCTGAAGAGTTGACAAATGGCACTTATTTCCTACTCATGACCTAGTTTGTAAGATCATAAATCACAGAAAAGTCCATGTAACTATTAGTTTGAATTTCTTCTAGATAAACTCCTAAGCTAAAAATGTACCAGAGGTCAGAGGTTCAGTTCTGAAAGGTGGGCTCTCAACTCTTTTTTTTTTAATTGGATTTTTTAAATTTATATTTCAGATGTTGTCGCCTTTCCCAGTTACTCCCTCTCCCCACTTGCCTGAAACCCACTATCCCATCGCCCCTCCCCTGCTTCTATGAGGGTGTTTGCCCACCCACCCAATCTATCTCCCCACCCTCAAAATCCACTACACTGGGGTATAAAGCCTTCACAGGACCAAAGGCCTCTCCTCCCATTGATGCCAACAAGACCATCCTCTGCTACATATGCAGCTGGAGCCATGGGTCCCTCCTGCAAGGTTGGTGGTTTAGTCCCTGGGAGCTTGGGGGGTATCTGGTTGGTTGATATTATGGTTCTTTCTATGGGGTTACACACCCCTTCATCTTCTTTAGTCCTTTTTCTAACTCCTCCATCAACTACTTCTGATCATTAACGTCTAAAGAATATTTGCCAATGGAAGTGTGTGTGTGTGTGTGTCTGTGTGTGCATGTGTGTGTTGTGTGTTTGTGTGTGTGTGTGCCTCTGTGTGTGTGTGTGTTTCCTGTGTAAACATATAACTGGAGCCAGGAAAGGAAAACTTTTGTGTTTAGCTTTGGGAGTAGCAAAAGGGTGGCTATATGAAATAGCACTAAGACTCAGAGACATTACATAAAAAGAATAAATAAATGTGTATCTTGAAGTTGATTTCCCTGTGCTCAGAATTAGGACATTTATTTATTGCTCTAAGAGAACTTTCCATATTTTTGTGTTCCATGTACATTGTTCTTTAAGGTAAATTCTTACTGTGTACCCCAGGCTTTCTTTAAACTCTTCCCAATCCAGTTTCTGTCCTCAAATTCCTAAGATTACAAGTGTGAATCACCACACCTGGCTTTCATGTCTTAAAAAAAATCATCTTGTAAAACTATAGGATTTACATTCTGCTGGTGCATTTTATACGCACTAAACTACAAAGTTATTTAAGATATTTTAAAAATCTCTATCTAGGTGGCATCTGAACTAGTGTGTTTATTGCTAACTTGTAAAAATACATCTTACATTATCTCTGGTTTGTGAACTTGTGCAAAAAACTCAAGCTTTTTAATAACAAGGTTGAAATTTATTAAGAAATAAGTTGGCTATATTTAATCATGGACACTAAGGGAGAAATCGGTGCTTGAGAAATTAACACTATATACCCAACTGTAGATGTGTGCTTTTCCAGAGAGTGTCTTCATAGGGATCCTACTGTTTACTGTGTATATCGGACTGAATCAAGTACTGCTGAGATGCATTGCAAAGATGAGACTTATAAAATCTAGCTAGCAAACAGTTTTCATATATGGGAGACACATGTTACGTTAGTTAATTCCAAAGAACTCAGTTAAAGATTTGAATGGCCATTATGTTTATGGAAGAAAAATGGAAGGGAAATTTAACATATTACATTTTGATGAATTTTGTTTTACTTTGACTTAAAAAACATTTTGAATATAAAATTTATTAAAATACAAAATATATGCAATAAACCGCGCCAAAATGAGGAACATAGTTATATTAGAATTATACCTCTGTACAAACAGTTAAGAAGCATTTATTTAAGGGTAAGATGGTTCTGTTGGTAAACTCCTTGCTACAGAAGCATGAGGACCTGAGTTCAACCAGCAGTATCCACATGAAATGCCAAGTGCAACAGAAGAAGGTTGCAGTCCCCAGTCACTGGGGAGGCAAAGATCAGGGGATCCTGGGTGGAACTTGCTAGCCAAATCGAAGAGGTCCAGAATCAGAGAGAGACTGAAAAGGCGGGGAGGGACATGGTGATAGATGGTGTCTGCCTAGAGTCACCAAGGCATCCTTGTTCAACTGTGCCTGAATGGGACCATATGCTCAGCTTCTCAGACCCCAGCCAGCTGCTTAGATCTCTCCTTCACCTCATCAGCCTGCTTACACGCCACCAACCACTAACGTTCCCTCTGCCAGGAGCATTCCTCCTGATACACTAAAACGACCACCAAGACTAGGCTTCTCTCAATGCCTTGCTGCTTCAACCAGGATAAGAGGAACTGGAACTTTACCTAACTTTCCTCGAATCACTAATCTCACTGACACAGCAGCAGCACCCAGGATGTGGTGGAAACCTGTATGTGGTGACCACTAGAGAGCCCTGACTAGAATGAGGTTTGTACTGAACTTGGAAAGGAGAATGAACAGGTCACTCTAGAACTGCACAGCATGCCCAGTGACAAAATTGACCCCACTTATGTGGCTTTCTTGAGACTCACTACCTGATTGAGCAGGAGAATCCACCAAAGAACACCAAATCTTGCATGGTAGAAAAACTCTTCGACAAATATACCTTGATATGATTTTATGCCCACCTTTCTTGCTATAAACATAGTGTTTTGAAATTAATCTCTATCATTGATTGATTAGTATAGACTGCTACAAATGAGCCTTTTGGATGAATTCATTATATGGTATTTGTTGTTTCATCTCTCAATGGACATTGTTTTTTCCAGTTTGGGAAAGTATTGAGCAAAGTGCTCTAAACAGTGATACACGTCCTATTAGTTTATTGCCCTGTGGTCCACATTTCTTCATTCTCCTGGAGTTTTTCCCTCTGATGATTATTAAGCAGACTTCTAGAGTTCTTTATTCTACATTGCATTCTCTCTTTCAGTGTTTGGCTATACACTTTCTTGTGCCCTGGAATTTGATTTGTCTCTTTCATTCAGCAAAATTATAAGACTTTCAGTGTACCAAAAAGTTTAAAACAACTCTGGACTGTGGAAGTTATAATCCCTACCTCATTTATTTCCCTTCTCTCAAACATCCTATTCAAGGATTGAGGGTCCTGCATTTATAGTTGGTTATGGTGGTTCCTTTTATTCCACGTTGGCCAGGAATGGAAGACACGAATCTCCTATATGTATTTTAAATTTTCATAAAATGTACTATGCTTTAGGGTTTAGTATATTCTTAAGACTTAAATTTTCAACTCTGGATTTTATATAAAGCACAAGATTTGCACTCATTCGCTGGCCAATAGCTCATAAAAACGTTTCCTCCTTGTAAAGCTACTGAAAAATATCTGTCAGTAGAATAGGGGGATACATAGGTTAATCCTTAAATTGTGTCTGACTGTCCTGAAAATTATTTTATTATATTAGCAACGTATATTTTAACACCTGCAACAATATCCATCTAAACCCTTCCAGAATCTCATTTTTGTGGTAAGCTAACTGTACTGAAGAATTTCTTAAATTGACCTGCATTATTCTTGTTTTTGCTAAAGCATGATTCTTAGGATTATCCAAAATTGACATTTTGGTAAGAATTTGTAAATAATTTTCAGCAACTTATACAGGTATGAGCATGACACATATTTGATGCATGAGTATATCTCTCAGACCCAACCAAATCAGTAATTCTTGCTGCCTTGTAGAACAAGACTTCATGTACTTTATGTACTTGGCTCGCTTGCTTTTTAGATACAAACTGTGGAAGCTAATAATATCTCTATTGTCTATGTGCCATACATATTAAAGCCAAAATATTCATATAGTCCTCAACAAATGAATAGTATATCTTTCTGTATATGCAAATTTTGTATTTGTTTTATCACTAGCTGGTATCAAAATTCATGTAGAATCCCATTCCAGTTAGCACCATAAAGATTTCAGCATGGGCTGCACCGTGCACAGGTTTCCAAGACTGTTGACTCTTTAAATAGTAAAAGGGTGTTATTATTCACACTGTATAAACTCCACAAAGACTTAGCATAGTTAAGAGAAAAACTAGAGAACCATCTTGATGGGTTACAAATTATTGGCATGTCAGGTGGGTACATAAAGCTATCTTTAGCTCTTGCCTGAGAATGAGCCAGAAGGAACAATCTAGTACAAATTTTTGCTCCATGGTCCCCACTCCTTTCCTTTCTTGAGTTTCTGGAACTGTAAGATAAAATAAATGTTTTCCTTCCCAACTCTGTTATTGTCAATGTTTTATCATAGTGATAGAAAGCAAACTAAAATTGAATTTGATCCTGAGAGGGGGGCTTTTGTGCTAATTAATCTGACCATTCTGGTTTGAGAGACTTATGGAGAATTTATGATATTTTTTATCACATTCTTTTTCTTTCCCCAAGCACTCCCAGAATCTCAACTCTGCCCTGTTCACCCAACATAATATCCTTTGTCTCTTGCTCAAAAAAGAATAGAAAAGACAAAAATTGCCAAGAAAAAGTAAAACAATTTAAACTCCCTACTGTGTGGTTGATAGACCCCATGTCAGCAACTCTACTGGGAAAAACATTTTCCCTTCTCTGTGACTATAAATTACAAATAGCTTCTTGGTTGGTGCTAGAACTTTGTGTCCACTTTGTCTTCTCCATGCTGAGATCTTTGTCTGGATTGAATTTGAACAGATCTTGTCCATGTTCTTATGGTCTCTCGAAGTTCATATTTTATACTAACCCTCTTGTGTCTGGACAATGTTATTTCCCTGGAACCATGTACCATCTGTGGCACTTACAGCCTTCTAACTCTTCTTCCTCATAGATTCCCAAGCTTTGAGGATAAGGGTTTGATAAAGACATCTCTCTTAGAGAAGATTGCTCTAAGTTGTCTCACTCTCTGCCCATAGTACAGTTGTGGGCCTTTGTGATAATTATCATCTATTCCAAGAACCCTCTCCCGTGAGGGTTGGGTATCAGTGAACTGATCTATGTATGTAGTAGTATGTTTTCAGTAGTCATTTTATTGTTTTGTACTTAATACATAATAATAGTGAGTTTCTCCAGGGCCCATGACATATCTAGCTTCAGGTCCTTAGTTCCATTAGCAGTGTCAGGTTTGATTCTGTCTCACAGTGTAGTCCTTAAAAACCAATGAAAATGTGGTTGGTTGCTCTCATGACCCTTTCTTTGCTATAGTTCAAGTATATATTGCAGGAAAATAACTGTTCTAGGTTGCAGGAATTATAGCTGGGTGATACTGATGATTAATTTTTGCCTAGACTAGCCTCTATAGTACCATCCAGCATTATAAATGCCTTTCATTAAGGGTAAAGTTTCTAGTCAAGTTAGATACTGTATGGCATAGTGTAAGTCCCAGACAAAGAGTCCGTTGTCGATGGTAAACCTCAGTTGCAATGAAGATCCCAAGATTGAATGGCAACAGCAAGAAGTAGATGTTTTGCCTCTGTTGCCTCTGAAGAGAGACAAACAGAGACCAAGAGAGGCCTTTGTAAAGGCGATTGTAACCTCCCCTGCAATAGAAACCCTCTCTGGAGATGCCAGGACTACAGAACATCTACCAATGGCAGAGCAAAGTGTGGAGCAGAGCCAGCCTCAGTCTATAAGTCAAGATGTATGTTACAAATGGCAAAGCAGTAGGACTGTCCAAGCCATCTGTGTCTCAGAAGATCATGAGCGAGGAATCCAGTAAGTAAGCAGCATTTCTTCATGGTTCCTGCTTCAACCACAGGTCTTGAGTTCCTCCCCAGAATTCCCTAAATAATGAATGTGACCCAGAAGTGTAAGAAGAAATAAATCCTTTCCTCCCATAGCTGGTTTTGGTCAGTGTATTATCAATGAAATGAAGAGGCAAGCATACCTCTTGGAGCATATTGATGGAAGATTAAGTTGGCAAATCAGCTGAAGAGACTATGGTTACATTGAAGCTGTGATGCCAAGAGCAAGCCCAGTAGACTAAGCTTTACTGCCAACTTAGCTCAGCACTGTGCATTCCTTCAAAGTCCAGTACGAACAAGCCAAAACTCCTACTGTCTTTTGACTTTCTTTGTCTCTTTGATTTTCCATTTTATCTGAACCCTAAAAGGACTCATGTGCAGAGCCCTAAAACACTTCTTTTCATTATCATTTACTTTGTTGTGAAATTCTTACACTGTTCATGTACCCTTAAAGATTTTGTTTCCATTTTATACTTCTTAGTGATGCAGAGGGATTAGCTTACATATTTAAAAATGTCAAAGTGTAAACCAAATTTTGAAATATAGAACGAAATGCATTGTGTACAATTGCCTTGTAATAAAATGGTGAAATTCTGGTTTGGTCATGAGGATATGTGCTAGAACATTTCACTTGATGTAAATATAGGAAGTCCTAGATTCCACCTCCAGCAAAGAGAGAGGGAGGAAGGGAGAGGGAGAGGGAGAGGGAGAGGGAGAGGGAGAGGGAGAGGGAGAGAGAGAGAGGGAGAGGGAGAGAGAGAGAGAGAGAGGGGAGAAATTGAGAGAGAAGAGGCACGGCTCTGGTCAATTGCACCAACTGTGTTGGTGGGGAAGGACACCACACCTCCCCAAATCTTAATCCAGGATTTGAAATAGATACTAGCTTATCTTGTGCACTAATACAGACTTTGTACCTCCACAATCCATACACCAAAGTTCTAATTCCCAATATGGAATGATTTGAATGTAAAGCCTTTGAGAGATGAATAAGTTTAGAAGAGTTCCTATGTTTTTATAGTGATAATATTCTTAGGAGAATGTATATACCAAGTCATCTCTCTCTCTCTCTCTCTCTCTTTCTCTCTCTTTCTGTCATGTGAGGATAGTTAATTAGTAAAGCATTATTTTGTAGAGAGAGTTCACAACAGAGCCTGACCATACTGATTTTGGACTTTTACATCTATTATTATTATTATTATTATTATTGTTTTGAATCATACATTTCCTTTGTTATCTGCTCCGCCTGTATTTATCTCCTCAATCACGTTCTCATGGCAACAGGAGCTCATTAATTGGCCTACATTGTAGCATTAATTTTCCATACTTAAGAAACTGAAATAACCTAGGTTTAAACAAATGGCTAATAAAAATACAATCTATCTATGCAAACATTGAAGTTTGCTGCCTTATGAATGAAATTTAAAGAGACCATTAGGTATCCATATACACAATCATAAAAAATGTTCACTGATCCATTGAATTCTTAGAAACAGAAATAATTGTCCTTGCTGGAGTAGGCAAGGCAGAGGAATTGGGTTTCATGAATATGATATTGCACTAGGGCAAAAAAAACATATTGAAATCTTTACACAGTGGTGTGCATCCAGCCATGTAAAAAAAGTGAATACTGAAAAACGAGAAAGAACCCAAACTGCTAACTGTTCTTTTTCTACTAGGGCATCCAGTTATCTAAATAGCATTTGTTCATTAGTTTAAAATCAGCTCCTTAACTTAGACTTGGAAGCTAACCAAGAACCTGTATAAATTAAAATGTTACTGTCTTGGGCTGGAAGTCAGCCAATTGTCCCAGATGAAGCTTCATATTCAGAAAAAGGAATCTTTTCATGCCTTCCACAAAGTAAGCCATGCCTTGTGAGGCTAACTGTCCCATGTCTATCAATGAGTGTGAGCACATAGTCCTAAATACCATGGATTTGGAGTCTTATGGGAAGCCTCAGCTGTCCTTGTTCATGAAGAATTCATTCTTTCTTACCGAGTTAGAGCTTTAGATTCTCATTTTAGGTAGTTACTAATTCTAGTCCATGTAGGTTGGATGGTGCTGGTCCATCTCTGGGTTTGTGTAAACAAACAATCTAGACATATCAATCAGAAAAGTACTTCCTATAGACCATCAAGAGAGACTCAGAAATTATGTTGTGGTGGTCTGAATAAGAAATGTCTTTCAGAGGTTCATGTGCTTGAAGGCTTTCTCTGTTCTTGGCAGCTCTGTTTTGGAGGTTATAGAAAATTTAGGAGGTGCAGCCTTGCTAGAAGAAACAGTCCAGTGAGGACAGGCTTTGAGGTTTTATTGCCTTGCCCAGCTTGGTCCTCTGTCCTTCCTTTGTGCAAGTAATCAAGTAAAAAGACAGCTCCCTTCGCTGTGCTGGCCTACTGCCATTCCTCCACAGTAAGTATGGACTATAGCCCTGTGAAACAAGAAGTCAAAATAAAATTTTTTATAAGTTGTTTGTTGGCATCATTGGAAAATCAAGTAATCCACAAGTTAGTACCAATAGTAAAGTTGTTGTAGACAAATTGACTGTGTCATTTTGGGGGGAAATGTAGAACACTTTAGGAATTTGGAGTAGCTAAGCAATTAACTGCTTTGTTAATGGTTACTCTAGCAGGATCTTGGAATAGATTCGTACTTAGAGCCATGTAGAAAATGAATGCTTGCCTCAAGAGTTTCAAAGGGGAACAAGACTCAATCAATTAGCAATCAGGACACAGGCCATTTGGTAGTATGTTGATAATGATCTGGCTATTTTTATCTCCAAGTCCTTACAATTTTTGTGAGGGTGAAATTTTAAATAATAGACTAATTTTGTTGACATAGGAAATTTCAAGACAGCAAAAGTCTGAGTCTGTGGAATGGCTTTTATAGATTACTCTTATATACACATACAACTATAAAGAAGAAGTTGGTAGAACTGCAGTATCAGTCTGTACTTCTCTACTGTTAAATAGGCCTGAAGTCCAACTGGATGGCTATTGGTTAATGTCAAGATATAGCCATCACTATAGGCCACTAATAGGCCTGAAGTCCAACTGGATGGCTATTGGTTAATGTCAAGATATAGCCACAGCAGAGGAAGCTATGAGAGGGGTTGGAGGAAGGAAAGGGGGATATACGATGATTGAATTAAAATAATATTTTAATTTAAGATAAAAATAAGAAATGAATTTACAATGATAAATAATTTTAAAATAAAACTTTTAAGTAGAAAATAGAGAAAAATAAAAAGAAATGTGCAGTTTGGAGAGGAAAATAACACTGAAGGCTACTCTCAAAGCAGCAGAATAAGAGGCCATATGGGAAGACTCCCTCCAACAAGGCTCTCAGCGTCTGAAAATAAAGGCATAAGAGCTTTCCTGATCCCAGAAGGAAACAGAATCCAAAGCCTGCTACTACTATTATCCAACACATAAGAGTAACAGATGAACTTGGTAATGGTATCCATGTGGTACTGGCTTTGGAGGCAAGAAAGGTGCAAGTTTGAGCCAAAGATTCTTCCATATTTTCATGAGGCCAGACAACATTTCAAGTCTCTAAAAGAAGGCCCAACCAGGCTAGTGCATGAAGCCATGAAGATGAAACCAGGGTTATGGTAGAAACCTGAAGATGTTAGAGAGGTCATATCTATGAGACATCTGGCAAGGAGAGCCTCAAAACAGGGAGCTGAGTCATCTCACTTATCAAGCTGTAGGATTCTGTTTGCCTTGCTAGCTTCTAGTTTTCTCCTTTTTCACTAAATCTGTTGCTTGTTTGGGGGCAATAATGTGTATTTCGAGCCATCGTGTATTGGAAGTATGTAATTAAAAAGAAATAATAGGGGTTGTAGTTAGAAGATTGCCTTAAGTTTCAGAAGCAATTTGGACTTTGGGCTTTTAAACAGTGTTGTTAATGTTACAGACATTGTTGTTAATGTTATGGACATTTTTGGATTAAATGTATTTTGCATCCTGAGATGGCCATGTATGTGTGAGAGCTAAGGTGATGAATGTTGTGGTTTGAAAGAGTAATTAATATCCCCAAAGGACCAACATGTACTGTGATAGCTAGTTGTCAAGTTGGAAAAACATGAGATTCATGTTCTAGAAGCCATTTCAGACACAGATGGAATAGAACCAAAGGACAGAGGCAGGTGATGTTTCCTGAAATCTCATGTTTGAATGTGCTTAAAAATGTTCCTTGTATTTAAACTGGTTTGAGTTAATATTCCCTAATTTACAACTAAACATTATCTAAACTCACTCACACACACACACACACACACACACACACACACACACACAAACACACACACACCAGATATCATATATACTTACTTTCATGATACAAATATAGTTCTCAGAATTGTCTCCATCTGCTTTGAAATCCTGGGAATGAATTTTGTTTCTTTTCTTATGGAACCAAATTTTTGAGGGGTTTTGTTTTTGTTTTTAAGTTGTGTTGCTCTTCTCTTGTATCAAAACTGCATTCACACCTACTGTAGGTAGACAATATGACTCAACAGGTAAAGTCACTTGCCACCAAGTCTGATGGCAAGTTTGATTCTTGGGACCCATAGGTGGAAGGAAAGAGAGTTGAATCCTGCAATTTAACCTCTGGCCTCTATAAATGCACTATGGCAATCCCACACCAGGTCCATGAATAAACAAGTTAATGATTAAATAAATAAATGTAATAAAAATTAAAACTCACATGCATGTCTATGTATACATGAAAACAGTAATTTGTACTCTTTCTCCTTCAATTGTCAGGTCCATTGTTCTAGACTGTCTACTGCACATATGATTTGAATATTATCTTCTACATCAGTAATTCAAAGAACCCTGGTGTGTGTATAGCGGCTTAGTGTCCTTCAGGTTTTAGTTGAGCACACTCCATCTTTGTTTGTTTGATATCTAGGGATCAATAGCAAATGAGAGCTGGCAATTTGAAGGTTCAGAGGATATAAAGTGATCAGCGTATTGATTTCTCAGCTCATATATGAGCTTTCCCTATGGGTACCAATAGGTTTTCCTTAGCCAGTCTATGCAGAACAAAACAAAACAAACAACAAAAAAAACAAACACCATTGTGATCATTGTTGTAAATAGCAAAATGACTTACTCTGTATTGCTGGAAGAGACTGTGGAGATGAGTACACATCCGATCCTATTTAAGTCCAGGATTTTGATGGATAGTGTTCAGTGAGAAGCCTCAAGGATGTAAGGCACCATCAACTTAATAATGTGACTTTGACTTTAAGCAATGTGACCACACCTGCCTGAGACTCAGTTTCCTAAGTGTAAAATTGGTTCAGGATACAATATATTTCTTCAAGTAACTGTGAGGATAGAGATCTATAAAGTACTTAAGATGCCGCACAGTGTAAATTCTGAGTAAATGTCAGCTTTTCATCATGGGAAAATATAAAAGTGAATAAAGACTATTTTCACAGGACAAGGAAGGTTCCTTAAATAATTAATGAATAAAATATCCATCAAAATGTGTTCATTTCCTACATAGCAGTTTTCCTTTTCCCCTGCTTCTTATCTTGATCCTTTCTCTATCTATTTCTTTCTTCAAATAAAGCAATTGAAAAACGACAAAAAACAAGAATAATGAATCTGTGCTTTTTATATGGGTTTTTCCTATATGTACTTTTCTACATATGTGCTTTTGTAAATGTCTGTGCTTTTCTTTTTCTTTTTCTTTTTCTTTTTCTTTTTCTTTTTCTTTTTCTTTTTCTTTTTCTTTTCCTTTTCCTTTTCCTTTTCCTTTTCCTTTTCCTTTTCCTTTTCCTTTTCCTTTTCCTTTTTTTGGTTTTTCAAGACAGGGTTTCTCTCTGTAACCATGGCTGTCCTGGAACTCACTCTGTAGACCAGGCTGGCCTCAAACTCAGAAATCCGCCTGCCTCTGCCTCCCAAATGCTGGGATTAAAGGCACGTGCCACCACTGCCCAGACTGTGTGTGTTTTTCTCTATGTGTTTTTTTAGGTGTATGTGCTTTTCTATGTCTACACGTGATTTTCTGTGTGTGCTTTTCCATATGTACTTTTCTATGTGCATGATTTTCTGTGTGTTTTTCCATGTGTATGTTCTCTTATTGTTACCACCCAGGATGGGAAGGTGTATTTTCACAACTGTCTCAGCCATGTTTTGATGACTTAACCTTAAAGAATGACAATATCATTGTTTGTGAAGACATGCTTTCTTTCAGCTTTACTAGTTAGGGAACCCATTTAGGAAGGGCAGCTCCTCTATTAGCATCTGCTCCTTATTTGCCAGCTGTATAAGAAGGACAATATGCAGTCCTACATCCTCACTTGCTGCAATCTTGGGTATTGATGTACACTGATTGAAGTAGACTTTTGCGTGTATAGTAACAAAGTATTCACAAGGAAATTTCATCTTCACCCCTTCCAAGTTGAAACCATTATCATTGTGATGGCTTGAAAGGGAAAACTCCCTAACAAGCTCATGGGCTTGAACACACTGTCCCTCATTTGTAGCACCATTTTGGAAGGTGGTAGAGACTTTGGGATATGGTTCTCATCTGGAAATTATAGAATTTCCATGTAACTAGGGTCAACCTGTAGGACTGTAATGGACCCCTGCTTCTTGCCTTGTCTCTTCCTTTTCATTTGACATGATGTGACCAACAGCTCCACACTTCTACCTGCACGGGCTGAGCTTCCATTCCTTCCTTGTCGTGATAGAGTGAAATATCCTGAAATGATGAGCAAAGTCAAGTCCTCCCTCTCGCCTGTCCCAGCTCTCAATGGCCATGTCTAGCATTTAGTCATAGCAATGGGAGGTGTAACTAACAGAATCATTCTTATATCCTCACTGTTGCCTTTGGACGTGGTGATCCTTTTCTGCATGTGCACTAATTTTTAGTGACAATACTGTATTCATTTCTCGGCTGTATTTTTTTTTTCTGTTTTAGTAGGGAATACACACGTTTGAAAAATAAAAATAGAAATTATTTTTCATGTCAAACCCCCCAATAAGTGGTTGGTTGAAGTGTCCAGTGAACATATCAAAGCAGACTTCTCCTCCAGGCTTTAGAATATGGCTGCCATAGCTTGCCTTCTACCCCAAACTCTCCAGCCTAGGGTAGGGTTGTCCTTCTCACAGACATTTTGATTACCTGCTCCTTCTGTACCCTCCTTTTGGTCCCTTTTGTACCTTCAGCCTCCTGGATGCTGGACTTTGTTCCTCTCTCTCTTCCCCTTCCTCTCTCCCCACATGGTTTGAGGTCATGATCTCTTTGGACTTTCCCAGATTCATCTGCCTCTGCCTGTGCTCTCCCACATGTCAGTCATAAGAAATCTCCTCTACCATACCTAGAAACATGCATGCCCCCTTTTTTTCTTTTGATTTATTTTTATTGTTCTATATTTTTTGAAAGCATAGAGGACATAAAAATACTTGAAGTTTAAAATGGACATCATCAGGCTTAAAAGATGTAATAAAAAGAAAAAAATCTGACAAATATATCAGAAATTGATTTAAAAATAACAGCATTGATTAAAAACAAAAAGCTAGGAATACAAACATTAAAATGACAGCTGTGTTCACTGTTAATATATATTTTTATAAGATATGTCTTGTGTTTCTTGATTCTCAAACTCCAGAGTTACAAAATTAGGGTGGATAAAACAACTGGAAAAAATGGTTTGGGTGACCAAATGTGTCAATATATGACTTCCTATACAAGTAACAATTTTCCTTTCTCTTCTACTCTTCCAAAGTGTTTTCTTTTTAATAAAACATAATAATTTGCATAAGAATAAATGTAATTAACTGTACATATTGAATTACATCCTAGGAATTCCTTAAACTGTTAAATGAACTAAAATTGAATTTGGACACATAATTTTACATTTTTTTCTCATAATGGTATTTTTAAGATGAGTATCCTTGTGTATGTATAATTACAGTGTCGCATAACAACTTTCATTCCTCCTCAGCAGCCCTTGTAGCCAGCTTTTAATGAAAATCAAATGAGCTACTATAAACAATTTTGCCAAGGTTTCAACTTATAACTAAATGCCTTAAGGGTGTAATTGTGGGATAAGTGATAATACCTTGTAAAACTATATTCCAAATGGCTTTCTGGGGAATTTTGGATTCCATAGGAGTCTGAGCTGTTGATTATCTTTCTATAGCAAACATAGGATTCCAATTCACCAGTTCACATGCTCTTAAATAATCTCCTTCTTGAGTTGTGGTTAGATAGCTACCTTGTTTCTCTCATTGGTAAAATATGCCAAAATTGTGATATATCAACAGTTTTACACTATTTAATTCTCTGGTTAGGTAACACATAGCACAAGCAATGCATGAACTGAACTATTATTGAAACACACATGATGAGAACTGAAGAGACTTTAGTAAATGGAAGTAATCTACAGGAGCTGAGCTCACTTCTAGCTGACAGCCAGTAAGGTCCTTACTTCTACAGTCCTAGAAAAATGATCCTACCAAGATCTGAACTTGAAGGTAGATTCTTCCCCAGTTCAGAAACTAACCCCATATATTGATTCAATTACATCATGGTAATACACAAAGCAGAAGATCCAATTAAGCTATACCTAAACTCCTGACCCACAGAAACTATAAGTACAAATTTTATTAGACTCTGACCTTACATCTGTTGCTTTACTCATCAATTAATGAGATAAATAAAATATTTGGCACTTGTTAACTTACTTTGGTATTAGTCAAGATTTTCAGTGAAGCAGAATCAATAGGACATGAATTGAAGGTGTATTATAAGAGACATAGGCTCAATAGTTACTTTTTAGTACAGAATAGGCAGTGTGGATTAGTAGCTAGAGTCCTGAGAGAGCAATATGGCTTTCTTTGGATTGAATGATACCAACCAATATTTTCTAGGGCTATCTAGTCTCTCCAATAGAACTGATTCCAGTGTGAATATCACCCAGATATCGTCTACACGTGTCTTAGTCAGTGTTCTATTGCTGTGAAGAGACACCAAGACTATGGGAACTCTTATAAAAGAATGCATTTAATTGCTTACAATTTCAGAGGTTGGTCCATTGTCTTTATGGCAGGAAGCTTGGTGGCATGCAGGCAAGCACATCTGGAGAGATCGCTGAGAGTGCTACAACTGGGTCTGCAGCAAGCAGGAATGCACCAACACTGGACCTAGCATGGGATTTTGAAATCTCAAAGTCCACACTTCCTCCAACAAAGTCGCAGCTACTTCAACAAAGCCATACATACTTCCCAATCCTTTAAATAGGACCACTCCTTAAACATTTAAGTACATTAGTCATGGGGTCCATTTTTGTTCAAACTACCATACCAAGTCATCACGTCAAATTAACAAGGTTAGACATATCTGAGACTTGGATTTTAAATAAATCCCCTCTTACTTGGGGGAACCAAAAAGTGCAGAAAGCTTTGAAGTGTTGTACTTCAGACCCTGCCAAAACAAAAGAGGGGTCAGGCCCCATGGAAAACTAGGGTAACAACCTAGAAGAGAAGACAAGAGAGCAAGTCTCCCCTGGGGGAGGCCTCTTTCTCTCAGAAACCTAGAACCCGACAAGGAGAGAGAATGAGGGCAGCAGTTAGAAGCTCAAGAGCTGAGAACACAGTAGAAGTCCAGTGGGTTTTAATCTACGTGACACACCAAGATGGTTTGTGCTATTAAGATGAAACTGAGAAATAAACTGGCAAGGTGTCATTACTCATATCATTTCAGTTGAAACAGGTCTAAACGGTAACAAAGCAGAATGAGTTCAGCTATGTCCAAGGGTGTCCTTACAGCTGCCATCCAGAGAATTGGAGCAAGTTATCCACAGCCACAGGGAGCACAACAACTCTGCTATCCCACACTTGCTTGCTTTTCCTTCACGGGATTCTGTCACATAGGCTATTGCAACCTTCCCTACCATCACTGCCAACTTCAGAACAGTATTGGATTATCATGACATGATTGCAAAGGTCATAGCTTTGCAAGCTCAGCAAGAGAAGTCAGATCCATTTACATACGAAAAGTTTCAACTCCTCTCTTTTCTCAGGCCCAGGATTTGTATGCATCAGTGGAAGCCACTTCTGCCTCTTACAAATGTTCTTTTCCTTTAAAATGTCAGCTGGTTCATTCTCCAGAGTTCAGTCTCCTCAATGATATAAAGAAACCTTTTCCCCCCTCATTCTTGCAGTCTGGAGGGTAAGAAACATTTCCCTGGATGATGCTGTTATAATATTCAACTGCAGCTCCCTGGAGAGAAAAGATAATTCAAAATCTTAAATAAGATATTCAATTTGAGATTAGTTAAGTGGTTATTTGGCTGAAAGGGATTTGACAAACAAGAGCTTCCCTATCTTCAGGTAAAGGAAACATTTTGCTGGATTTAATTAGCACTGGGGTTTTTCTGGCACTTCTCCATAATACATCTTCAAGCATTTGAAGGATAATTAAAATTTCTACAGATTAATAATCACAATAAAGTCTAATTTTTAAAAAGATGATTCGCTGATAAAAAGCAAAATACCAGTGAGTTTTCCTCAAGTGTAGTTCATCAGAGATCATAGTTAATATACAGTTATGTGTTTTATTAAGAGCTATAGCCTTGATTAATTTGCTTTAAAAATCACAGGGCTTTCAAGTCTAATACATTTGAGCTTGGAAGAACATTTGTCATGAATGAATGTTGACAATCTAATTTTGATATAAAGTCCTCAATAAGTCCACTATAATATAGCACACACACACAAAAAAAGTTAGAAGACAGCCCTTCCTGTTTTTCAATTTTCTTTAACAGGATTCTTTGTGAAAATAACAGTTCAGCACAAAGGACAGCACTCACCAAACTCAAGTTTGGTGAAAATGTACCTGTGTTCTGTCAGAGCTTGGTCCTGAGAAAAGTAGTCCAAGTTTTATTATTCTGTACAAGTTTTATTTTCCTACAAAATCTCATGTATACATTTTCTTCCATCCTTGGAGGTTTTGTCATCATTATTTCAATCCTCGGTATGGAAGAAGGCTTTAAATATTAAGCATGGCCTATCAAAAAGTCTATAAGGCCTGGTAGCTCTGAGAATCTGAGCGAAGCTTGGCTTACTTTTCAGCTATTTCATTCATAAAGAGTGTTAGGGCTTAATGCAAAAGACTTCATGGTGGGAACATGTTGCTTCTATGGAGTAAAGGCCCTCTTGGCAGAAAGTATGTTCTGAGGGAAAGGAAAAAAGCAAAAACTAAAGAGCTAGTGAACCTCAGGGGTAGATGATAAAGATGGCAGAATCTAATGAGACTCCAACGTAGGCTGATAAGCTATTGGGTTGATAGCTTGGAGAGTGAGTCACTTTTCTTTAGGAATATGGCCACCAATAGGTTGCCCATTCCCCAGTGGACTTCTCTACAGCTCTGCACATACGGGCAGTACTAGTTACAGCCAATGGGTTGGATATAGACCAAACAGAACATGGACTTGGGAGGAAGATGTGGTAGGAGTGGCTAGGGGTGAGGAACAGTGGATATGGATGGATATGACCAAGATACATTATATACATGCATGAAAATCTCAAAAAATATTAAATTATTATTTAAGAGATTTTTTTCATAATCTCTGGATGCTATGAGAGGATGCCATACCTTCATATGTTCACAAGACAGAGGTATGAGTTAATATGTCTATTTAAAAGTCATTCAAAGACACAAATGTAATATATTAGCAATTTATTCAAGAATCTTATGGTCTAATTAGTATATCACTGCTAGCTAGAAATTAGTCTTCTGGAAAATTTTTCTATGTTTAAACCTAGAAAATGCTAGTTGGATTCTTGACCATGGCATTACACTTTTATTTGTTTTCCTATCTCAAATATCTGTTGGTTTGAGAGGCATGTGTGAGTCAAAACACCCAAAGAATATCACAAGTCTAAATGTGTCAAACTATGATGGCCCTGGGCCTGTGACCCTGGCTAGCCAGAGACATCCATGAAAGTGCTCCCAAAGGCCTGTGGGAAGACACCCAAGTGTCGCCCAGGCCCATTGCTGCACCTTTACAACAAACATATATGTGATGGAGAGGTGAGAAGGATAGAACAATGGAGTGATGCGCATGCAATAGAGGCAGAGCTGGATACTTGATGATGGTTACAGGTAAGAGAGGGTTGAGGTCTACATGTTGATGTTTTCCAGTATTGTGGGATAATGTACAAACGTCCGGAGCATATCTTGAACCTTTCACCTGGCCACGGGATACCCTGGCCTCCAGGTAGTGATGGAGGCCAGAGATGAGGAAAGGTTCACTTTCTAGATTGCACCTCCATAAAAGATCACTGTGGGCCATGTTACTACCAGAGGACATGTTGCTGTCAGTGGTCTGTGCTATTGCCCTAGACTCTGATGACACTTGGGATTCATATGGACCTATACAGGTCTGGGTTGCAGCCCAATATGTCAGTTATCCTCAGGCTCACTAATGGTCCATGCAGCTGCTGACGTCAGTGGTCCTGATGTAGCCATTTTGTGGGCAGCCTGCATTGCCACCGAAGTCCATATGGATGCCCAGAGTCAGGGTTGCTGGCTGAAACCACGTAAATGTTCATGGGCGTGGGCGGGTCGTCAAGTGACCCATCATGCCACCAGACAGAAGTACTGGTAAGGTTGAGCGGGCTCAGACTCTGAGGAATCTCAGCATTGAGAATGGCAAGGGTGCGGCCATTTCCCTGCCAAATTACCAGATCTGGAACACGTAACCATGACACCCCACTGAGAGGACCATAACAACGAATGAGCTTCTCTTCCTGGGCATTCCTTTCCGGAAAAGGTTTTTAATCCCCAGTTCATCCTGAGTAGGTATACACATTCGCATTCATCATCGAATAAAAAAGTCTGGTCAAGCAAGGGCCGTTTCCTTCATCAAGGACCTCAGTGGGAGTGGCCTTCATTAAGAGCCATTCCTAAATTTTCTGGAGAAGGCCTTCTCTCTCCCAGCCCCTCTGTACTCTCTGCACTCACTCAGAACCAAACTGGATTCCTCCCAAGTCCTGAGATCAGCCTTCCTCTTCTGTCTGGTCCATGAGAGGACCCCATTTCCAATGATCAGCAATACACCAGCAGAACCTGGAACACTGGAGACTGGGAACCACAGCATTCACCTCTGTCTTCACTGTTTCTCATCCGGGGGAACATGCACTGGGCCCCCTAATATGGATTGTGTTCTGCCCCCCCCCCCACCCCGAGTAGCTTGGCTGCAGTGCTTGAGCACCTCAGCAGCAAGACAGACACACAGCTAGGCATTTGTGGGCATGGGAGGGCTGGCTTGGTACTGCCATGGCTACCACAGACTCTCCTCTGCTGATGACGTCAGACACGGGTACAGGAGGGAAAGACTCATCTCCCCGTGGGGATGCTACGCATTAATAATTTGACAATGCTCCAATGAAAATGTGGATCATAAAAATGGACTTCTTTTCTTTTGTGCGGGAGGGGTATGTAATGGGGGAAGAGGATTCGAGAAGATTGGGAAGTGAGGACCTGAGGGGAGTTTTTCCAAATAATCAACAAAAATAAATAAATTTACAGGACTATCTTACATTGTTGTCATTTTCTTCATCACTTTTTATAGATTTTTAAAAATTTGTGTAACTGTATATGTCTGTATATGAGAATATACATATGAGTGTGGTGCCTGCAGAGGCCAGAGTTAGTCAATGCCTCTGGAGCTAAAGCTACTCATGAGCCATGGGTGCTGGGCAGCAAACTTGGTCTCAATCTTTGGAATAGCAGAATTATCATCTTTTCACTGTTTTCATTCCTGATACAGAAAATGGCTCTCAGAAAACATGTTTGGTAGTTTTAACTCGGGCTTTTAATTTCTCTCTTCTTTCTCCCCTATCGATGTGAAATACCACCTTTCTCTTCCCTTCCACCAGCTTCCGAGAAGGCTGGATTTACAATGCCTCTTGTAGTAAACACAAAAAGAGCGGCAGTGACAGCTGAATGTGTGGCTTCAAAGGCAGGTCCCCAAGGGCCAAGGTTTCCTCCTTTGCTTTCTCTTGTGACAAACACTCTTGGGGAAGCTGGCTGGTCAGAAGTACACAAGCTTCTGTTTCAGTAGAGATTAGCTGTGAGGCTCCCTCCTCCTCAGGGGTCCTTGGCAATGGCCCACAAAGACAAAATGAGCAAGAGCAGCAAGCTGGGTTTGTACGGCTGTGAGTGTGATGGATGGAAGGACTTCCAGAGCCTGCTGCAGCGAGACAACTCTACTGTATTATTCCAGAAAGTGTGAATATGAGGGCTTTTATGGATATGAGTGGAAAGGGCTGATCGGTTATTACATAGTACTTAGTTATCATGTGGGAAGCCAGAGACGGACTTACGTGCTGAGTTATACAGCACTTGCAGAGAAAAACTACACAAGGTAGTTTTTCCGACAAGGTCAGGCACCTGTGCTCAGGAACACTCTTCCAGACAAGGTCACACAGATCAAGGGCAGCCCTCCATAGAAAGGGAGAGCAATCCAGACCCAGAGGACTGTAACGTTAAGAGCAGGGATCTACCACAATCAGTATCCCAAAGGATGAGGATAAAGGTTCCTGTGACTGACATGGCATGGACGTATGGACGTATGCTTGTGCGTTCTCTTTCTATGATAATCCTGGCTGACAGCACGACTGCGGTCTCAGGAGAAATCCTGAGTCAGACTGCTTCTTTTTCTCATTCTTGAATCCTTACCTCATAAGAAGTGTACTTTAAAAATTGCTAGTTATTTAAAGCTAAGAAATTTTGGTTTAATGTTTAAAGCAGCAATAGATAACTGCTGTAACACCTGTCTTTTATATCTGCTGTAAAATCAATTCTGACAATGGAGTTTTGATCATCCCATCTGGATGCAAAAATCCTCCAGAGGAACTACAATTGAATTTTCTCCTCAGAAGAGGCATATCATTTCAGTCAAGTATTCAAGGTTTTATATCACCAACACATCTCTTCCGTTTCATAGCCTAGACTACTCCACTGCAGTAGATGTTTCAGTCAATTGGGAAGATTATCTACTTCCTGTATGCTATGCTCTAGGAAGCTTGTGTTTGTTTCTAAAGAAAGATGCAGTGATCTTTTTTCATGGTGACCATGGAGACTCTGATTCTCAACACCATTCCCAATCCTCATCCTCAAGGAAAGGCCTGCCTGGATGCATTATAGTGGAACGCCTTGTATAACTTCAGAATGATATGATAGAGATAAGATATGATACGATGGCGATAATAATATGCTTTATGTGCTCTGATATTTTACCTGGTGAGGGCACTGCTATAGTTTTGTTTTGCTTCAACACAAGAGGTACTGTCTCTTGTTGTTCAACACAAGAGGTATTGCCTCTGTTGACCTTGGGACCTTTTCCTTTAAGAGCTGCAGATTGTGGAACACCTTGTTGGAAGATTCACTGTTTGGGCTTCTATTTAACCACAAGGGTTATCTTAGAACTTTCCATGCCTGCCCTATATTACAGAACTTTTCTGACTTATGTATCTAGCCTAGAAAAAAAGTAATACTTCTTATCATAGTTCTTTTTCACTTGCTCTTGCTTTAAGTTTTTGTGGCTTTATTTTCTGTCCCTAGCTTTTCTTTAGGTTTAAGGTTCTTTTTTTTTTTTTGTCTTTCCCTGGCTAGCATGGAACTCTTTATGTTCACCAGATTGGTATTGAACTCAGAGATGCCTCTGAATGTTTAATTTAAAGATATTCTCCACCACAATTGGTCTTGAAGTACTATGCTTTATTGTTTCTCTTGGGAGAAAGTGTTTTCATCAATTTTATGTTATTAAAAATGCCTAACACTTGCCGGGCGTGGTGGCGCACGTCTTTAATCTCAGCACTTGGGAGGCAGAGGCAGGTGGATTTCTGAGTTCGAGGCCAGCCTGGTCTACAGAGTGAGTTCCAGGACAGCCAGGGCTACACAGAGAAACCCTGTCTCGAAAAAACCAAAAAAAAAAAAAAAAAATGCCTAACACTGGATAATTAATAAATAATAATCTTTGTTTAGCTTATATGCCTGGCTGTATGCACACCCATATATATGTGTATGATCAAGAACATATTCACACATATTCAACACACATATACACACAACTGTTCAGACACACTCACAATTGTTATAACCGGGTAAACTCTACAACTTCCAAGGCTCTGACTCTAATAAAGCAGTTTGGCAGGCCTGGTTCTTCACAGCAATGTGCTCTGTTATGAGCTGTGAAGTACGTTCCCTTGTTGGGTTACTTTCTGTTGCTGCTTTCCAAGAGTGCATGGTAAGTAGTGTCATTCTGAAACCCAAGAGTAGGCTACTGTTGTTGCTTTTATAATCCAACCCAGAAGTGCTTTAGCTGCGTTTGTCTGAACTGCCTATCACACATTGTAGAGAAAGATCACTTTTTCTCTGGAATAAAATACACAAACTTTCAGGTATAAGAAAAAAAAGTTTTCCTGACACAGAGTCAAACCCGAGTTGTTTATAAGTTCACTTGCTACATTGTCTCCTAACCCTAACACTGCATGTGTCCAAGGAGGGTAATGAAGGACAAAACCATGAATATAATATTAAATGAGTGTGAGTTCTTTTGTGTTAGCTTCTATGTCATGTCAAAGAAGCTTTGAAGATGCACAGTAGTCTATTAACAGACAGGTTGTATTCTCTTGCCTACCATATGGTGTAGCTCTGAGTACTTGGCTTTTGCTATATTTTTGCTGAGACATCATCTTCATGATATATCTTGACATGGCCCATTTGAATGTAGATGTTATGTGTGGTGACCTGAGTGAGAATGGCCTCCCTATGATTAGGGAAGGGTTAGGATGCATGGTCTTATTAGATTAGGTCTGTCCTTGTTGGAGGAGGTGCCGCTGGAACAGGCTTAATGTCTCCAAATCCCACACCAGGCCTAGTCTCTCATTTGCTCTACCTGTAGTGTGTTGAACCCATGTGAGCTCTTAGCTATTTCTCCATCGCCTGCATGTCAACAAGCTCCCTCCCATGATGATAAATAGACTAATCCTCTGAAACAAACCCCCAGTTAAATGTTTTATTTTGTGAGAGTGGTCTTGGTCATGATCTATCCTCACAGCAGTAGAACAGTAAATAAGACATCATAATTTGTTTCTGATAACATCCTTTCCATAGAAGCAGCCCTGTAAGGACAGATATTGTTATTGTAGAATCCCAGTGCAATCACCTGTGTATTTATTACTTTTCCATCACTATGATAAAACTCCATGACTCAGGCAAATTAGAGAAGAAAGAGTTTGTTTGGACATATGGTTCAAGGGGACAAGAGTCTATAATAGCAGGGTGATCACATGGCAGCATCTAGAGCTGAAAACTGAGAGTGTACATCTTGCACCACAAGGAGGAATCAAAGAGGGAACTAAAAAAGGGATGAATTTTTTACCTCCCAAAGCCAGGCTCCAGGGACATACCTCTTCCAACAAAGCCACACCCCATATACTTCTCCCAAAGAACTATCAGTTAAGGACCAACTATTCTAGTGTGTGATCTCATGAGGTACATTCTTATTCAAACCACCACAACCTGGATTGTAGTTACAGGCATGATGTTATTATTGATTTTGCCATGTTCTTGACTTTGGGGTTTGATCTAGCAAAATACAAGTGCTCTACTCCATTTTGTAAAATATGTTAAGTTCAAGAAATATGTCAGTAGTACTCATTTCGACTCACCATTCCTTACAGTCTTCTCCTTTCTTCCTTCCTATTTCAGTGCAAAGTGCTTTATGATATGGGAGGATATCTCAAACTAGTTTTCCCTATTTGCTAGGCATACAGGCTTACACAAAATGGGAAGTCGATATTACATCACTTCTCCTCAAAGCAAAGGGATTGCTAGAGCCAGATAGTGGAAAGAATTGCTACGAGAAACTAACTTCTGGGTATGATGAGGCCATAATTGCACACTTCTCAGCTGTGTGTGTGTGTGTGTGTGTGTGTGTGTGTGTGTGTGTGTGTGTGTGTTAGATAAGCAGTATGACCTGTTAGCTATCAGATTACTTGGTGTTGGTATATAAAACACACTTCCAATATATCCACTTGTTTCCTGGAGACAGAAAAACATACCAATTCTTTCTTTCTGCAGAGCTTAGATGGCCCACCTCCCCTGTGTCTCATGTCTAGTCAGGTCAAATGGAATATGTCTTTATTTCTGTAGCTTAACAGCAAGGGCTAGCAAAGGACTTGGTGTCTGCTTCCAGAAGAATACTTATTTTTCCTTGTGTAAACACTGTACCATATTTTTATTTTCAAAGGATCATATGCCTTTTGAAGTGTGATTAAGATTTTCTGTGTTATGTCCCTCATTACTCAATATTTGCACATTTTAATCAACTATCTCTACATATTTTTCAAAATAGTAAACATCTTCCAGACCACCGCTTTAACCCTACTCTTCAGTGGCCTTTTGGACCCTGATTTTACCAAGCCCTCTGCGTTTTCTTGGCTCACATCTATTCATGCCGTGGATTGTTTTATACAAACTCAAGAGGATAAAATGGTAGAGGAGTGATATTTATAGTGAACTTGTAAACACACATAGCACTTAAGCATGATGTATTAGGTAGTCTTTTGACTTATGGGAAATTAGTAAACAAAGTTACCTCCAGTTTTTTGTTTGTTTTTTTTTTGTTTTGTTTTTTTTTGTTTGTTTTGTTTTGTTTTGTTTTGTTTTTTGTCTCCCAGGGACACTTGTGGTTATTTCTATGGGGAAATTGCATCTCATGTTAATTAGTACCATTGTGCTGGCTAGTTCAGGAGATGGGAATGAAAGGAGGTCCTGGGGGGAGGAGGGTGGGAAGAAGAGAGGGAGGAAGAAAGGAACAGAGAGAGAGAGAGAGAGAGAGAGAGAGAGAGAGGAGAGAGGGAGAGGAGAGAAAGAGACAGACAAAGAGAGACAGAGACAGAGACACACAGACACACACAGACACACACACAGACACACACACACACGGGGGAGAGAGAGAGAGAGAGAGAGAGAGAGAGAGAGAGAGAGAGAGAGAGAGAGATTTTTGTCTACTCTCCTTCAGTTTCTCAGAGGATGTGCATCCCTATCCCCTTGAGATATCTATTACATTTCCAGCAGTAGTGATGCTCTAAAGAGGAGAAGGGTGAATTGAATCTTTTCTGGGCACTCTTCCAGACAGAAACTTGGCCAGGCTCATTGCTGAGGACAAATGCATCTGCTTTGCTTTTGAGCCACGTGAAATGTGGCACAGGGAGACATTGGAAAATGATTTGCATGGCTTTGAGCAGCTCTTGTTTAATCTGTCACCCAGCTGAGGCCTGATGGGAGCAGGCTGAGTGAGGATCCTGTCACTCTGACTGTGATCACAGGAAGTCCTTCCTGCTCTCTGAACTCCACTTTCACTTAACAGAAAGCAACCACATTTCCTTGGAGTCCTTGTAGAGATTAAATAACAAAGTGGGTACAAAATGATATATACAACTTTAAAAAGTGAGACTTGCTCTGCTCTCAATATTGTATCTTCCATTCACAGCTTCTTCATTGTACCTCTATGTTTAATCTCTTTATTTTCAAGTTCTGTGATAGGAATTAAAATCTTGGTAGTATTTAGACCCAACAGCTTAGTGTTCTAGCACATTCCCACCTTCATTTGCATCTGTTATTTCCACTAATAACAAGTCTATTTCTATCTGGATCATCGGAATGGCCTCTGTGCTTTGGCACTGGCTAATGAGAACTTCCTTCTTCTAATTCTGCAGTACTCACTTGGCTAGACCAGTCCTAGCCACTTGTCAACTGTGTTTGTGCGGCCAGGTATGGGGAATACCATAAATGCTATTACTAAGTAGGCTTGGCATCCATTTTAGTGACTGAAACGGGATAAAGGAAACAGCTGCTGGTTAGGAAATCAATGGGATGACTAAGAGAGGTGACTGGGGGGAATCTGCAACAACTTCCACATCCAACTGCAGAATAGCATTTCTGTCTACAGCTTCCTTCCAATTGGAAATGGTCATCATGCCTGAATAATAGTGACAATCTTCAAAAAAGCATTGTGTTGGGATAAACAAAGCATTGCAACTGAGATGCCCAGGTCCCATCCTAGAATGTTTTCTTATATGTTTATGAACCATAACAGATCGATGTTACTTCCTTTGATATGTAACACATGAGTTAACTTTTACGTATGTGTAAATATAGCTAAATAATGTATAAGTATGCACTTATACATTATAACCCATTAAGTTATAAATTTTTATTTAAATTATTTGCCATATCTTTATGTAATAATGTTGCTATTCATATGCTATAAGACTATGTGTCTGTGATGTTTGTATGTGCATATATTGTAACATTATGTTTTAAGAATTTTGAACCCTTCAAAGTTCATTATAGTGGGTGAGGGTAACAAATGGTAGCAAAGAATAATGACACCTATATGAGAAAAGTTCAAAATGAAACTCATTACTTTGCATGATAACCTAAAAATTTAATTAAAAATGAATAGAATATATTCAGAAAGTTCATGGATTACAGATACAAAAACAGCATAGTAATATTTTCATCTCAGTATGAATTTCAATTGATAAAAATGACATTCAGAGTTGTTTAATTTTTAGTTTTTGAAGAGAATAATTACACACTTCAATAATTGTGATCTTCCTAGGGACTATATACACAGCTTATAATTATATTATTGGTTTAATAGGCATATAGATTTCCTTATAAGCATTCCTTTTGTACCCTATTTAAGATAGGTTTAGTCCAAGGTATGAGGACTACATGTTCATTTCAAAGATGAAAGGAATTAAAACATCCATGGTTTTGGAAATTAGAAATTATAAGGGGTAATATATTTTAGATTTCCATCCAGTCTTCTTTATTTATAAGTGTATATATACATATATTCACATTTTATGGCAGTACTCATGATTGAATCCAGGACAATGTGCGTTTTAGGCAAGTAAGCTGTCTATCACTGAGATGCTCTCTGCCCTGTGCTTTCTATACAAACTATTGTTTCACCCCATAACATTTTAAATTCCACTCTTAACATCTCATAAAAATTTTCTTATTCCTCTAAATACTTTAGAAAAATCATTTTAATTTTATTTTATGTGTATGGGTGTTTTTCCTGGGTGTATATCTGTGCACCACGTGTGTTCTTGGTGCCCATGAAGGTCAGAAGAGGGTGTCGGATCTCTTGGAACTGAAGTTACAGATGCTTGTGAGCCACCTTGTTGGTGCTGAGAATTGAACCCGGGTCCTCTGCAAGAGCAGCCAATGTTCTTAACTGCTGAGCGATCTCTCCAGCCTCTAGAAAAATAATTTTGATCAAAACCATCTATGTTAAATATGATTCTATGACAATGTCTTTAATTAGTTTGTATGAACTCATTCAATCTTTCTTTATACCTAAAAGCTGTTGTTAATATGTAAACAAGATTTTAAGCAGGTAAACAAACATGCACATATTGAAATACTTATCTTTAAAACCTCTTCACCTGTTTTGGCATTCATAGACAATCTCAACTGTGAGCTTCATACAACCTTCTTTAGTGAAGTCTGACAATAGTTTAACAATCTTGGAACCAGAGTCAGGTTGATAAGTGTGAGTTGCTGCAAAATCTATGAATTGTATGCTGCTTCCAAGTGTGGGGAAGTGGGCGAAGCTGCCAATATCATCTAGGGGCCTCTGGCTAAAATGATGATAGATATGAGGATTGTCATATCCTTTTAACTTTCTCCTCTCCTGTTCTGCTACTAGTCCAAATACTTCATCTTTCTTTTGCTTATGGGGTCGCTTCCTTAAATAACTAAGGCAACAGGTGATCCTCCTGCCTCAGAGGGTTGGGATTAGAAGTAGAGTGTCAAAACTACATCAAATTACTTTTAAACTACCAACTGTATTGTCTAGGTGCTACTTATTTTGTGTTTAAAAAAAAAGAAAGAAAAGAAAAAGAAAAAATCTGTCCTACTGTTTATTGGGGTTACTACCAGCTAATTAGGGTTTATTCTCGCTATATTTTCCATTTTTTTTAACTCAAATTCTTCTTAATAAAACCAACTGTTTTTTCCTCTATGGAATTCTTTGGGGAAACTCTTGAGCACACAAAGTCAATTTTCCCATGCAATACACTGTTTCTATATTTTAAATTTCGAATTGTTTTTGTTTTCTGGGTGGTGCTAAGATTAACTTTGGAAACTGGGGCAATACATTTTTCATCCCAATGGATGGTCTAGTGTTCAGCGTTTCAGCTCTAAGAGAAGTGTTCCTGGGACTTAGAGACATTTTTGCTTCTGAAGCAAACTCACCTCCCCCTTCTTTCTGCCTCTGTCACTCTAATACCTATTATGTTTTATGTTTATATTTCAATGTCTTGAAACTATCTTGTATGTAAAAGAGCAGTATATGTGATAGTGACACATACTTTCTTTACTATCCCTATTAGCATGTATACTCTTTTCTATCCCCATTAGCATGTATGGAGGCAGCTATAAAATATCTGTCTTATTGGTAGCTGTGGTATCCCTATCTATAGCCATGTCTGCACATATAGATCAATCCATATCTACACTCTGTAAACCACAGATTCCTAGCATGGTATTCAACATTTATAATAGTCATCTACTCCATTGCAGTTTTTTTCATGTGGAAATATTTTGGGATTCTCTTATGCAAGCAGCACTCAAACATGCGGGTTTCTTTAAATATTGATTAAAAAAATAATGTGGTATGTGCACGCGCACACACACGCAATTGCATGCATACTTGTGAACATGTGGAGCTCAGAGCACTACTCTTGGGAATCAGTTCACTTCTGCCACCTTGTGGGATCAGTGGATTGAACTCAGGTCATGGCCAGGCTATGCAACACACACATCTACCCTCTAAAGTTACCATGCCAGTTTCACATATGAATTTTTCAAACACGCATTTCTATTATTTCCTTAGGAAAGAAACAAACAAATTACTGATAATTCAGAAACCAAATTTAGGGCTTTGGTTTTTATTCCACTTTCTAGCTAGCTTCTTGTCTTCCTTTTTTCTAAACAGCAATTATTTTACTTAAATGAATGTCTAAGAATAGCTCCTTGAACACAGCAGCTTGAGAGCTAGCCCAGAAAAAGGGCAGGGAGGTGTTGATTCTTGACAAACAGCAATTGGACACACGTAATTAGAGGTGCTGGCTGGGTTAGCCTTGCCCTGTGAAGCCACCTCAGAGATCAGTGCTAAATAAAATGGACTTACTGATAATGCTAAGCTAAAAACTAAGGGTTGAGTTTCATCAAACATTTATCTAGTGCCCCCTAATGGCAATGTCCAGTGCTAGATGCTGGAGAAATGTAAAGAATAAGCTGAAATAGAGGTCTTTGCTTAAATGTGCACAGTGGGAAGAAAGGTATAACAGGATCTGTTTACACAAACGTGATATCCACAGCCTAAATATGTTAGCTTGACAAACAAGCCAGAGAAGGGCATGGGCACTGAATTCGTGTTGGCGCCAGGGGAGCTTTCTCCACTTAATGTAGGCTGAGCTTAGCAGGGGTGTTGTACCACTTACTAGTCTGTTCGTTCAAACTCATTTTTTATGCTCCCCTTTTCTAATCCCTGTCTCATCAATGCCATCTCAAGGGCTCTAGTGCCCACAAGAAGAAGAGTGAGGAAAAGGGCCATTTCTTCCAGTCTCCTCTGCTTGGGCAGCCGCAGAGGCCTTAGCTTTGCTTCTTCCATGGCTCAAACTCTAGCCAAACCTAAGTGCTGTGAATTCAGCTTCAATCCAGTTGTCCTGGCCCAAGGATTCTGGTGATGCCTATGTCCCTCCAGCTTTGGAAGATTACAGGCTTCCTCTGGAGGTCTGTCTGCTCTTTGCTGCCTTATTCCCTCTTCTGTTACTCAAGCAACAAATCCCCTGTGATTAATCACTTGTGTGTAAATTACCTAGAGACATTTTCTGCTTTTTGATTTCACTCTGACTGACATGAGAGACAGAGCATCCCTGAGGAGACAGAAGAGCACAGTCTCTGTAAAGGAAAGACGAGGCAGAGTACTTAATTTAAGGGATTAAAGGCAGGCTAGAAATAGTCAAGGTTCCCATGCATCCTGAAACTGGGCTAATTAGCACCGCCATTCTAACCCTGTTAGAAGACAAAGGATGGTTTAGTGTTTGTAGACCAAATATAAGCAACAACATGTATCCAATGAGATTTCAATTATGTAAGCAAGCTGAGTGCCTGGAAATGTTTGGATCTCGTCCGAGTTCCTTTCTTCCACAAATTTCCAACCAACTATTGACCCTTTTGGGAATCACTTGCCCACCGAGAATGACAAAGCTGTAAGAGGAAGTTTCCTCCTCCTTATATGGAGGAAGCCACTGCAACCAGATGTGGAAGCCCGTTCTCCAGTTCCAAATGCAAAGCCCTTTCCATCCTACCCTAGGAACCCTTAGTATGTCCCAGGTTTTGTCCTTTAATAACTCCAAGGTTTTGAGTTGCTTTGTTCCTTATTAATAGTGTAAAAATTCAAATTAATAGCAACGAACCTCCCACTCATTCCAAAGTAATCATATTGGCGTGAGTTTTCAGTGCAACACTGTTCTTTCATAACAGGTCAGACATCATACAGTTAACTGGAATGTAAATAGAACTCAGGGAGTAGAGGGGTTTGTGAGTGAAACAGGAGAGTAAAGAGTTAAATATATTCTCACACAATTAGCATTTATGAAATCCTGTAACTATATCATTTTATTTTTTTTTCAAAAATCTAGACCATGTTTTGGAATTAAATAAACACATTGAGGCCAAGACTTTAGAGACATTATCTGTTTAATAAATATGATTGTAAAAGCAATAAACAAGAGCAATTATACATTACACTACATAGTATTTAACAAAAAAATACATCAAAAAAGTCATTTTAAAATTAGAAGTAGTTCCAATACTATAAGAAAACTTTCAGTTTTTTTTTTTAATTGGCTTCCTATAAAAATAAGTTGGCAAATGAGGGGTTTCAATGCTCAGTTGGAATCCTGGAAAACACAGAACAGCTGCCAAGCACCCCATTGCTTTCAAAGTTGCTGTTTAGAACTTCTGGAAAAAAAAAAAAGCAAAGCAAACCTCTGCAATTTGGACAGTGAATCCAATTAGAATAAGGCAGGGGAGACGTTGGTGGGAAGTTCAGGGCAGAGCCTGCACAGTTTGCCCTCTGGGCTTTCAAGAAATGTTGCAGTATCCAATTTGTAGCTTGCCCTGAATCTTACCTTCTATGGATTCCTCCCTAATACCTTTGGCCTTAAGTCCACCAAAATCCTCATTGTGTTTGCACCTGCTATTAGTGAGAGATAGGCACTTGGTTCCATCCCACTTGTAGGTTCTAAATGTCTCTTTCTTGTTGGGATTTGGCCACAAGGCCTGGTATGGTGGTTCTCAAACTTGAGCAGATATCACCATCACCTGGATGGCGTGGTGAAACAGGTGGTTGGAACAGCCATAACTCATAAACAAAAATAACACTATTGATCCCCTAGATTTTCCAAAATAGCAGGGTCTGGTTTAGCCTGGTTTGAATCTGCATTTCGGGCAAGTATGGGTGACACTGATAGTCTTGACCTACACATCACACTTTGAGATCCACTAGCAAAGGTTATAGGAACTTGGCGGTCCTCACTATAAAGAACCTTGCTTCACCAACCATCTACACCTACAGGTGAGAGGGAGCCTTGAGCAGAGGCACAAGAGGACCCAGGAGAAGCTGAATGTATATCTGAGCATACTGGGTATTGTCCAGGATGCCAGGAATCTCATGCCCATCTCTATTTTACATGAAGACTTACAGACCCTTCTTCCCCATGCCTCTTCATTCACTCATTGTCCTTTTATTGACAAATACATTTTTGCAATATTATTCTAGGCAAGGCACTGTGCTAGATCAAGAATGTGGTTCATTCTTTTATAATGATTTTTTAACTAGAATTAATTGAACTGCAACACCGAGGATTTCCTGCGCTGATTTGAATGGACCTATTTTGGTTTCTAAAAAGTTTGTATTCCAGACTAAATATGGAAGACTCCAACTGAAGAGAATAATCAGTGAAGGTGTTTCCTATGAGATAGGAAGCCTGGCAGGTTGAGAATTGATTATGTCCCCAGGCAAAATTGACCATATAAATTCACACAGGACACCCTCTACCATAAAGCTTTCTGCATGATTAACTCTGACCCCAGCTTTCCTACTCTCCCCTTGCTCAGCCATACAAAGCAAGGGTCATCTGATCACTGAATCAGCCATTCACAGACAGGGTTCATACTGACCATTGGGATGCACCAGGGCCCTTGACAATACCTTGTTGTTGGCTTTGGGACACAGCCAAGAGGGAGGATAGGTTCTGGACGTGGTTGTCCAGACTTGTTTTCATCCCAACTTGTGATTGGGCTTTTTCTAGTACACTGAAGTGAATGGACCTCAGTCATTAGAAGAACTTCAGCAGGAGCACTGCTCCTTTCTGTGGGCCACTTGCATGATTCCTCTAGGGAAACTGGTTTTCTTTTGCTTTGCATCCCTTAAAGTCTTGAGCCTTACTTTGCTGTAAGTAAGTACACCATTCCATTCATATTGGCTTTTTCTTTATCAATACCATGATAATTGAAGACAAGAGCACACACATGGAGTCCATCTTTACCTATTATCTTAAATGGTCAAATTCTCATTCAAATATATGAGAAGACCGATTTTTATAAGATTTTTCAATACTCATATATTAAGTCCATTAACCTGTTTCTCCTTGTGGTTAAAAAATCAGTTTTATTTTACAAATATGGTTATTCTAGAGTGGAACTATCAGATAACAGCAACTATCACAGAAGATATTACCTTCTACTATAGTTACACTTTCCAAACATTTCTCAAGAGAATCTCCTAGAATTGGACCACGTACGGTTTTTGTTAATGCAGAAACCACCCGTTCATCTCTATGCTTTCCTTTCCAAAGCACACATCCAGGTTTGGATTGCTATGGATGTATAAACACTTTTACACACAGTATATGTTTCCAGGTGAGAAAACCAGAGGTATTTGGCAAAGAAAGGTTTGTGGGGAGGAGATAGAGGGGAAATGTAACTGAAGCCAGCTGGGCAGGTCGCAGCCTGGCCAGAGCACAGGGAAGCTGGCATGCTTGAGAGTGTACAAAATTGATAGAGATAAAGACTTGTGAAAGAAGGAGGCAGGGCTGTGTAGGCTGCTCCAGGTTTAGGAAATGTAAGGTTTAATATCCAAAAATCTAGCAACACATTTGAGCAGAAAAAGAGAGAGGCATCAAAAGATAAAGGAGATCAGGGAGGAGAAAACCCTGAAAGATGTCCAGAGAACATGTTCACACAAGGATGACCATCCAAATGGGAAGATAGGGTACCAAGTAAGCACTGGACAAAATTTCCCACTTGTGTTTTGTCTTTGTTTTTACATTCCTTGGGGTAGGAGTAGGAAAAGCTGCAAGGAGAAAAGGAAACAAAGGTCTATTTCTGATACACTTTGCTTCCCAGGCTCCCTTCTGTTCCTATGGAACCTGCAGACATGGATTTGCATCTTTAACTAGCATCTTCGTCCCTGCAGCCACAGAGAATGGAGAGAATGCAGCCTGTGGTCAGTGTTGACCAAAGGAGCCACTAACACTAACTCAGGATGGAAATGTGACACTAAGGAGCACAGGGAAGCAGGTCAGGGTTTCAGAGTCCTGTGCATGTCTTTGTGTTTTAGGAAGAGGCTGGGGATGGCTAATCCACCATCAGCCTCTAGGGCTAAAATAGCTGTTAAGTCTAGAGCCAAGAATGTTTCCAAAAATACATGCAGATTTCCTTGGCCTCTATATGTTATGAATTCTCTACAAACACGACCGATCAGAAAAAGAGAAGAGAGAGGGAGGGGAGTGTTTTCCATTAAAATCGAGCACCTGTACACTGCCCCTCCAGATATGTTCTCAAGGTATTGTCCACATGCACAGGTTTAAAGCTAAAAACCCTTGTTGTCTGTGTCTGAAGAATTTAAAAGTCCCGATGCAGTGAGTGTTTACTTGTTATTTTGGATTTTGATTGTTTTTATTTTTATTTGTTTGTTTTGTTTGTTTTACTGGCGTCCTCCATTCAAACATTTACATGGGTAGGGATTTCTTTTGTGCTTTGATTCTCAGCAACTATGGAAATACTTCCTGGCAAAATAGGAAACAGAACAACAGAAGAAGAAAAAAAAAACATAAAGTTAGTGGTCATGAAGGATGATGCACTTGACAAGAGCGGAATTCTTTTCTGATCAGCAGGTCTCCTGTAGCCTTTGGGGGTTTTCCTTAAATTGCAAACTGTGCCCCAGCAGATCCCCGCTTTGGCGATGAAGGTGGAGTGGCTGGTCTTGGTCTTTGCAATCGGAGAGATGAGTCACCAGGTTGAGCAGAAGGGGAAGGAGGGGAGGGTAAAGCTACTCTCCTAAGAGAAAACGTGTAACACTTACTCATTTAATGACACTGGAAATGGAACTGTGTCAGAGACTGCAACGTGCTGCAAAATGTTCAGAGCAAAGGAGGAATTGCTACTATAATAAACAGCCACAGTGATTCACACCACATAGAAACGGAGACAGAGAACCAAAAGACCCCCTGAATAAGGCAGCATTTGAGATGCTTTAGAAGGGAACAGATGGAGTGCATGGTGCTACTCTGGACAGGAAAGCAGAAAAGCTTCTATACATTTTAACCCTAAGCTATTGTGTCGTTTTATCACCCTGTCTCCACCAAATGGAAGAAAATGAACTGTGAAAATTGGACACCAGATGTGGCTGCAGTTGTTATTATTATCTCTGGCTAGTGCTACCCATTGCATTTAAACTTCCTCTAATACAGCCACAGAACTTTCTCAGGTCCACTTAAAGAAATGATTCACTTTTCATTTGCAAACATTTTTTTTCCCAAGTAACAGATTAAAAATCTTCTCTATAAAGGCCTTCTGGCATCATGGCATTAGCGTGAAGCATGGAGCATCATATAATTTCTCCATCTCGGTCAGCCACAGCCAGAAGGGCCGTAGGAGGGAAAGGAACCTGCAGTGGCGGATCCATGAGTCTGACTGAGTTGTCAAAAACTTCTGTAATTATTGTACGATTTAGCAATTGAGCTTCAGGCTTACTCCAGCTAGATATCAGGCTCTTGTGCTTCGATTGCAGGTTAAACGAAGCTGCAGTGACATCTGATACCCAAACTTCTTTTCAAAACAGAGTATGGTATCTGTCTTCCCCTCCATAGTCTACTTCTCCAACTGGGCTCTCATGATCCCCAAATCCTATGTATTCTGCAAACAGCATGCTTTTCCTTGACCACATTTCCAGGGTGATAGTTTCATGACAGCCACTGGACTAATACAAAATAAAACAAAAAACTAAAAACCCCTCCCAACAGTTGAGTTAGCCAATCTCCTTATGGCTGGCTCTTCTGGTATTTTAATGCAATTTAGTCTCAGAATTGCCTACAGTAGGGACTTGTATGTTTTGTTCAAGACAATCCACACCCTGTTTGCTGCCTGTCTTTCTGCCCACCTCTCCTAGACTCTGAAGCGTTTCCTTTTAAAATAACATTTAATGAAAAGACTATGCTCATAGCTCATACACTTTGGAAGCTTAGTGTTTAAGAAAGAGATTAATTTTGAAAAGGGTGTAGGGAGGTGGGGAGTTTAATGAGAGAAAGAATAAAGCCATCAAGGAGCAAGAAAGGGGCATCTTAGCTTTTTCTCTCAAGGATGTTAGAGCAGAAAAAAGTCATTACGTAAAGCCAGAAAGGGGTTAGAGGGCAGGTTAGTTGACTACTCAGCCTGGGTAGCTGATGGCCACCCGGCATCATTTACCTAGGAGCTGGGATTCCACCTTCTCATCTACAAGCTGGCCAGGCCTCCTGAGGTCAGGGTGAGGGACACTGGGCCTGCTTTCAGGGTGGCTGACTGGATTGATCAGCTCTTGTTCTTTCTCATTTTGCATCTGGGCATAAACATTAATCCCCGGGATCTTCCTAAAACATTAACAGAAAGCATCACTGCCCTGTACTGGAGGCAAGTTTCACTGTGATTTATTGCTTCTGAACCTGGAGGAAAGAGGAGGGAGGTCGGGGTGTGTGGTAGGAGGCAGAAGAAGAAACACACACCTTTTAAACTTGTAGATGACGAATATGGCCAGCCCCACAAACACCACTGAGAGCAACATCAGCATGGCAGATCCGCTGTGGGTAGGAGTGAGGTCCACCAGTGGGGCTGGGGAATAAACAAAGCACATGCATTAGCAGAGATTTGAAAGGGTCATATGGTTCACACTCAAGCTTAGAAAATTCCAGGAAACCACATGGGATATATAGGTTTGATACATGGTCCACAGCTAAGCACACATATGAGTGTGCCCTGGTCCTAAGAATGCCCTAGCTGGTTTGTCCAAGCACTGCAATTAAACAGGGGGAAATAGAAGAGGACCAAAATCCATTTAACCCATTGCTCACTGTAAGATTTGGGCAGGTTGCTTCGCCTTAATGTGTCATACGTGGCTAAAGAAAAATACTGCACACTTCATTGGATGGCTTTCTTATATTTACTTATGAGTCTCTATCAATATTTTCATTAATTATAATGCTGCTGGTATCATCATTATTAAATAATCAATCATATTACTGATGGACTTACATCTGGATGAAAAGCCACTTAGGCTGAAACTATCAAACAGATAAACCTACTCTAGAGCTCCGTGAAAGCCAAATCAAACCCTTACTCGGCCTTATACCTGGTTAGGTAAAAATCATCTTTTTTTTTAAATCTAATTTTATTTTATTAGATATTTTCTTTATTTACATTTCAAATGCTATCCCAAAAGTTCCCTATACTCTCCCCCTACCGACCCATTCCCACTTCTTGGCCCTGGCATTCCAGTGTACTGGGGCATATAAAGTTTGCAAGACCTAGGGTCCTCTCTTCCCAATGATGGCCGACTAGGCCATATTCTGCTACATATGCAGCTAGAGACAAGAGCTCTGGGGGTACTAGTTAGTTCATATTGTTGTTCCACCTATGGGGTTGCAGACCCCTTCAGCTTCTTGGGTACTTTCTCTAACTCCTCCATTGGGGGCCCTGTGTTCTATCCTATAGATGACTGTGAGCATCCACTTCTGTATTTGCCAGGCACTGACATAGCCTCATACAAGATAGCTATATCAGGGTCCCTTCAACAAAATCTTGCTGGCATATGCAATAGTGTCTGGGTTTGGTGGCTGATTATGTAATGGATCCCCAGGTGGGATAGTCTCTGGATAGTCCATCCTTTCATCTTAGCTCCAAACTTTGTCTCTGTAACTACTTTTATGGGTATTTAATTTCCTATTCTAAGGAGAGATGAAGTATCCACACATTGGTCTTCCATCTTCTTGATTTTCTTGTGTTTTGCAAATTGTATCTTGGGTATTCTAAGTTTCTGTGCTAATATCCACTTAACAGAGAGTGCATATGTAGTGACTTCTTTTGTGATTGGATTATCTCACTCAGGATGATCTCCTCCAGTTACATCCATTTGCCCAAGAATTTCATAAATTCATTATTTTTAATAGCTGAGTAGTACTCCATTGTGTAAATGCACCATATTTTCTGTATCCATTCCTCTGTTGAGAGACATCTAGGTTATTTCCAGCTTCTGGCTATTATAAATAAGGCTGCTATGAACATAGTGGAGCATGTGTTTTTATAACCAGTTGGAACATCTTCTGGGTATATGCCCAGAAGAGGTATTGCTGGATTTTCCAGTAGTACTCTGTCCAATTTTCTGAGAAACTGCCAGACTGACTTCCAGAGTGGTTGTACAAGCTTGCAATCCCACCAGCAGTAAAATCATCTTAACAACTTTATTTTATAATAAAATATTCAATGATTTATGTAATTTACTGAGTACTAAACTAAAACAGAGCCACAGAATGGCTCTACCATACTATTGTGAGGTAGAAACATGATACATTTAAATAGTCTAAGTCAAAGATGATCTGCATTATATCGTCATCACCATGATCATTTTCATCATCTTTATTATCCCGATGCTTTGTATGTGAGCTTTTCTCACCAAGCACAGAAAGCAGTCAGACCATAAATAAGAAATGTGTGTCTGTCTGTGTCTGTCTGTCTTTCTATCTGTCTGTTCATATAAAGTATAAATTAGCTCTATCTCTTCCTTGGTAGTTGCAAGATGAAAAACTGCAAAGCTAGGAAATGTTTATATGTTTATGGTGTGTTTTTGAACCCAGGAAGTTGATGATCAAGTGACTGCTTTCGAGTGTCAGTACCCTGATGCTGGGGTAGAGGTGTTCCATGCAATGGGCTCTCAAATTTCTAAAATTCATGGCATAAGACGTCCCTCTCTGAGTTTTCTTTACCTTGCAGTTCTAGGAAACATCTCTCCCCAACTCCTCAGGGTCAAAACTCTTGTACTTGTAATCATTGTTTGCAATTAATTTTTACCATATCAAGAACTGACATTCAGCAAATGTGATATAGTTCAAGCCAGAAAACAATCCACCTGCACCTTATGGAAGCATGGACAGTATGACCTTTACCTTCCATCAATTTAAGCAAAGCCCGATACCCAGAAACTCAAGTGACCTTTAAGCACCCTTTCTATGACTTTTTCCTGTTGAAAGCCAAGAGGGTGATGCTCTGGTCATCCAAGTAGAAAAGTTCATGTGTAAATGACTACAATATTAATGGTCTCAGACAAGACCCGTGGTTGCATCTGCTCTGTCTGCTGTTTGAAATCTTAAATTTCAGCTAATACCAGAAAACATATTTCATATGACTATAAAGTCAGTGAAAAGTAAAAAGTCTAAAAAGTTGAAGCCTCTTCTTCAGAAAATAGGCTTAATTTATTCAGGAGGCTCAGCTGTTAGCAGGCACTGACTACAAGGAACTCTCTTGTTTTCTTTCCACTGTAAGTCTAGAAGTTTTGTGCAGTTAAAGCATGTCCTGGCACAAGAGATGATGGAGGAGCCTCACTGTAGTGAAACACCCACAGTCATGGTGCTTTGTATTATAATAAAAAAAATGAAGTTCTTGGTATTATCAGCAAAGCCCAGAAGCACACCTGAGTGCGTGCTGCTACCAGTAGAATACCACAGGAGAAAAGGACACTTTCCATTGTTACAAATATTGTCTTGACTATTTTTAACAGATGGAAGATAGGCTAATAACCATATGACACAAACAAAAGCAGCTATGTTCCTGAGCTGAAGGCTACCGACCCTACAGAAAGAACTTCAACTAGTTAATGGACAGGCCAAACACACCCAACAACAAATGCTATGTGCCCCATCTTGTGTAAAGGACCAAGAAATTAAAAAGACCATTTCTCAGGAAGGGGGGTGGTGGTGGTAAGGATAAACTGACAGCATAGGAAAAAAATCACTGGTGAGATTAATTAAAATATTATGCTTTAAAAGGAGCCATTAGGATCCTAGTTCATATACTTTAAAATTTTGATCATACGCATGTGTGTCTGATCACACATGTTTGATAGGCAGACAAACAAAAACAAACAGAGAGCAGAGAGAGAGACAGACAGACAGACAGACAGACAGACAGACAGAAGATAGATGATAGAACAAATGTCATCTCAGGACCAATCTTGTTATTTCTGTACTTGCATATAATTCCAAGCTCAACCACTTCATTATTTTGAAATAACTCTTCCTTCCCATCCTGTCATTCTTTGTTATCTCGTTATCAGTATAAGATGAAAGAGATAAGAATATAACCTAAAGTAAACCATTAATTTGCGAATGAACAAATTGTGATCCAGAGGGGCCTTGAATGAGGACTGTCAGAGGCATGAATGAAGTTAAATTCTGCAAACCAAGCAGAAGGCCCCTGTAGCCCAAGCAGAAAATGAGAGGTACAGCCGAGAAAACCACAGAGCTTATTTGAATGGGTAACAATTGGCAATTTTTGTTGTCAATACTTTTTTTCTTTTTTTTTTTTTTTAACAGGGTCTACATAGCCCTGGATATCCTGAAATTTACTATGCAGAAGACCAGACTGGTCTCAAACTCACAGAGATCTACCTCCTGAGTGCAAGGATTAAAGGTATGTGCCACTAAGCTTGCTGTATATTTGAAATACATAGAAAATAATATGAGAAAATTACCTTAACCCTGTTCTTACTCACATGAAGGGAAACACACATGTACACGTGTGTGCATACACAGACACCTTACAAACACACACCACATGAATGTGCATACACAGACTTCTTACATGAAGCGAAACACACACGCACATGTATGTGTATACACAGACACACCTGGACACCTGTTCCCTTAGCTTTCCTTTCATCTCCCATTGCTTTTCTCCCTTCTGTCTGAATTTTCCAATCTTACATCATTCACACCCAGATCCTCATTCTTAGAGAAGCAGCAATAATATTGTTGAATAGTTGTCACATTCTTTGGAGATTGTTAGTTTCTGTAGTTTGGGTTCTAGGATGTGCTATCCATTGTACCTGCCAGTGTGCATCTATCAGTCACTTTGGGGAGGCAGGGGAGCAGCCCCTCAGGCAGGCAGGGGAGCAGCACACAGCTAACAGCAGTGGGCAGACTGAGTAGCACCGCCCTAGGTGTTCCTTGTTTCCCTTCTGCTTGCTGATCTATGCCTGCACATAAAGCTGTCTATTGCTATTCATACAGAGGGGTCTGCATATCTTAATTTCCCAAAATTTAGGTGTGTTTGTATGCTTTGCTGGGGAATGGAAACCGGTGATAAATGGATTAGGGCTTGTTGTGGGGAATTAGCATAAATTAATTCCTCCTCAGTTTCAGCTTCAACAAGGTAGATGTGAGGGAGGAAAACTCAGAGAAGGCTTTTGCATTATAGATGCACAGTGTATAACATAGATACAAGCACTACTCCAGTTGACTGGACACCCGCGACACCTCTGCTCACACACCATTGCTAAAAGCCTGTGAGGGGGCTTGGTGATGCTTTGAATTATTGTATTCTATTCACCAGAACCTGAGTTGATTATAGTAACAGAATGTTACCACATCCATAAAAGTGATTGACATACAGGAAATGCCAACGTCATAGCCACAGATCTGTAAGTGGGAGCAAGATCAAAACTTCATACTTGGGCTTAGGTTTGGGGATAGCTCAATTGAGGGAAGCTCGGATTCCTTATCTGAAAAAGACACGTGAAAAATAATCTGTGAAAAGGCAAGAGATGGAAGTGAGTATGAAGAACAGGGCACACCAGACATGGTAGATACTTTATACTGTCATATTAATAATTCCATATGCCTGAAAGTATGAGAGAGAGAGAGAGAGAGAGAGAGAGAGAGAGAGAGAGAGAGAGAGAGCTGAAAGATGAGGAAAGAGATTCTCAGTGCAGTCAGTTTGGGGTAATAGAGCCCTTGATATTTCCCAATGTGGAGATTCTCGGTATACATCAGTTTATCAAGTCCTGCAGGAGGGAAACATGCTTAGCCATGCCATGACTTTTCACACGCTCAATCAACCAAGATTTTTTTAAGTGTACGTCCGGTTCAGCAAGGGGCTTGCTTGACACTCTTCTCATCCAATGTTACCTTGATTAAGAAATTGCAGCAGCAAGCACACTCTACTTTGAATTTCCAGTTCTTTCCTTTCCTGTCTCTGAAGCACAACCAAGACTTTATATTTAATACTTGAAATATAAAATTAGTGCAACCCAAATATTTAGAAGAATGGGTTGGGGACATGCTATTTACTTCATACATTGCTGGACCAAGGGTTGGTTTTGGCTACCTGTGCTAGGGAATGTTGACCCCAGTGAGGAAGGTGTGGTGAGAAGAACAGAAACATCCTGGTCACACTGGGTCTATCATAAAATAGCAATGAATTTTGATGCTCACATCATTTCATCCTTTTTATTAACTAGAGTTTCAGCCCATGGAAGGGTACAATGCGCTGGCTGTTAAGGTGGATCTTCACACTTCAATTACCCTTACTTATCTAATCTACCACAGTCTTGTCCAGATGCTAACCAAATCTACACAACCACTCAAAGGCATGCCCAGAAGATTGTCTTCCAGATGGTTCTAGATCCAGTTGAGTTGACACTCAGAGGGGTTGAGGTTATATAGCAATGTCACAGAAAAGGTTTTTAGAATGAAAAGTTGACAGAATGGCTTCCATTTGCAGTGTGCCCTAGGTGAGATCATGGTTCCCCCTTCAATGCATACACAGTAGTAACCATGGGTATCATAAGGCTCCTCCAGCTCTCAGAGCTAACTGTGATGCAATGGACTGAGGGATGTCCAGCACCCTGAGTTTCCATATAAACTACCAAACCCCTGATCACTGTAAGTAGATGTATTCTAACAGAAAAGAGAAAGAACCCTTAAACCCATCCAGTCAAATACTGCCTACTAGTTTCTACCTGAGGGCTTTCCGTAGGAATGATCCAGTAAACCAGAGGCTCCCCAGCAAGTCAGCTATTTTCTTTGTCGTCCATACTCACTCCATAAAAGTCAGTCCTTTGTGCCCTGTGAGGATTCCTGAACCATGAACAGCCCACCCCATCTTCTGAGTGCTGGGATTACTGTGGTGTGCCACCCTACCTGGTTTAAACATCGCTGGATCAAGTCCACAGAATGCCTGTGAATGCCAGGAAAGCCCTTGACTATGTGAAGAAAGATAGCTTACTTAAAAGAACCAACCAAGAATCTATTGCAAGCTAAAATGTTGTTTCAACACTTTATATGCATGTAATATATATATATATATATATATATATATATATATATATATATGATATATGATATATGTATAATATATGTATATATATGCATGCATATGAAGGTGTCACAGTCTCTTAATCACATTGGAGGAAAAGATATATTTATGTCTCTTGGCACCTGTTATTATTTATCATAGTACCACAGTGATTTAATGACTGTCAGAAACTACTCTGAAACAACCTGGTTGTTTACAGAGGGAACTACATTTAATTTTAGAAAAAAATAGAAGGGAATAAAAATACTATTATCATGGCTTTACTCATAAATGGCTTACTTGTAAATAATAACTGGGCAATCAGAGAGTAAAGAGGCAAATAAATTTATTGACTGTGGAAGAATTTCACTCGTGCTAATTTTGTCTCTAAATGGAAAATGTTACTGCAACAATTTATTTCACTTTACACTTGAGCGCTCCAAAGCAACTCTTTGGCATCTGCATTGATTATGCTGTGGCTTCAATTACACTGTAGTTTCTATAACATCCTGCCTGGGGCTTCTGTTACCTCACATGGAAAGCATCTTTACCAAGATGGAGCTGAAGAGCAGAATTCACATGTGTCATCATCTAGGCTGAACGCTACCCCTTCTTGCCTACTCTAACCCTTTTCTCCTAACCTAATCAATATTAGTGACTGAACTGGAAATGTCAGTCCTCTAACGCCTCTGTGATATCTTTTTATTGCACCTTGCAAAAGAAATTAAATCAGTTGGCAGCCACACAGAGGGTAAGGTAACAGCTTATTACAAAGCCCACCCATGCCCAGGACAAAGCCCACCCAGGCCCAGGACAAAGCCCACCCAGGCCCAGGACAAAGCCCACCCAGGCCCAGGACAAAGCCCACCCGGGCCCAGGACAAAGGACAATTTTCTAAATGTAGTTTCTTGAACAAGGCAACTAATACAGGACAGGAAGGGGTGGGAACAATATTCTCACACATTTTTTATTCTTTCATTTAATGTGAGTTTTGAGGCTTTTCTTCTGCAAAACTTCAGCTTTTTATTTTTACATTTTAATCATATGAGCCCCAATCTCTGGGAGACCAGAGACCTACAGGGAAGCTAAGAACAGCACTGTGGTGTCTCTGAAATACAGGCGGAAAGAACAAGAAGTGGGCATAGCACTTTCTCCTCATGTTAGCATACGAATTGCATGTAGAAGATAGCTTTTGCCTAACTCTCATACAGCCCTCAGCCTTTCAATGTGCTGCTTCGATTCTAGTTCACATTTAAATCCTTTGTAATAGCTTCCCAGACACACCTCTTGGCTGCCCTTTGCCACTTATCTTGGTTATGGATATAGTATATCCCATATTTGGAGGTATATTTTACTTATTAAGTACTTCCTCTCACAGTTGTCTGCCCATTCTGACTATTAGGTTGCCTCTACCCATGCCAAGAAATTATATTTAAATGTTTATTACTACATTAGTGTCACAAGCCTTTCTTCTCTGTTTTAGTAAATGTCCAGAGCTGTAAATCAGATTTAATGATGGAGGGGAGTGTCTGGTAGCTTTGCTCATTACAGAGAGATTTCTATTCTTGAAATGCTTTCTACAGTATTGTACAAACTGCTGAGAGAGCTAGGTATATATGTACAATTTGGAGACATTGATAAAAAAAATTAAGATCTAGATTAGCAGTCCTTAGGATCCTAGGATTCCTTATTCTAGAAAATGAGCCCTTCAGATCTCCATTTTTATGATGTTTCAAGGTTTAATTGCAATGTGGCCAGGTAATCTGTAGCAAAGTTTTCCTACCTTGGCTTGTAAAAAAAAAAACAAAACAAAAAACAAACAAACAAACAAAACAAACAGCTTTATGAGACAGGCACTTTAGCAAACCACATGAAACTCAAGAAGAAGGAAGAACAAAGTGTGGATACTTCCATCCTTCTTAGAACAAAATACCCATGGAAGGAGTTAGAGAGACAAAGGGTGGAGCAGAGACTGAAGGAATGACCATCCAGAGACTGCCCCACCTGGGGATGCATCCCATATACAATCACCAAACTCAGACACTATTGTGGATGTCAACAAATGCTTGTTGACAGGAGCCTGATATAGCTGTCTCCTGAGAGGCCCTGCCAGTGTCTGACAAATTCAGAAGTGGATGTTCACAGCCTACCATTGGACTGAGCACAGGGTCCCCAATGAAGGAGCTAGAGAAAGGATCTAAGGAGCTGAAGGGGTTTGCAGCCCCATAGGAGGAACAACAATATGATCTAACCAGTACCCCCAGAGCTCCCAGGGACTAAACCATCAACCAGAGTATAATGGTGGAATTCGTGTCTTTTGTTGCATATGCAGCAGAGGATGGCCTAGTCTGTCATCAATGGGAGGATAGACACTTGGTCCTGTGAAGGCTCTATGCCTCATTGTAGGAGAATGCCAGGGCCAGGAATAGGGAGTGGGTGGGTTGGTGAGCAGGGGGCAGGGGGAGGGGTGGGGAAAGGAGAAATCAGGAAAGGAGATAACATTTGAAATGCAAATAAAGAAAATATATTTTAAAAAAGATAGTTTCATTCATCCAAATGGCCTCAAGATCCAGTCAACGTCAGCTCCTCTAGAGCCTTGTGTGAAAGCACCATTGTTCAATTTCCAGTTTATTCACCCAGTAAACTAACCTGGTAAAGTATGAATAACCCTGAAAGTTTTTTTTTTTTAAATTTTTGTATGGATTAACCTATTCTTGTCTGTGCTCTCAAATGGATTGTGTCAGAATAGCCCCTTGGTTGCTTTGTCTTGCTGTCTATTCTTGTTCAGGTACTTGTCTATTCTACCATCAAGTAATCAACAACCAACAATGCTTCCAACTCTCAGACACCAGCCAAATATAAGGACATTTTCATTCTAAAGGTGAGTGCTCATAGGAGCAAAGATACAACATCTGATGGGGCCTGAAATATTCGTAACAACAAGTAGACTTTGCTCAACTACCGTTGGACTTCTCTTACCTCAGAATTTGACATCTGACAGGAAATGGGAAGTTAAAGCCTGTGGTCTAGTGTCTTAATCTTCCCTCCTGAAATCCAACCTCCTATTCCAGCTTGAAGGCAGATTTTATTCTTTCTAACTGCTGCATGCTTTTTATTTATTATTTTAGACTATATACATGTATATGTGTATAAAAGTAAGCTTCATTGTTTCTGCCTGGTTCAGATTTTATTTTTTAAAGATTTATTTATTTATTTTATGTATATGAATACACTGTAGCTGTACAGATGGTTGTAAGCTACCATGTGGTTGCTGGGATTTGAACTCAGGACTTTCAGAATAGCAGTCAGTGTTCTTAACTGCTGAGCCATCTCTCCGGTCCCAGATTTTATTCTTGATGGCACTAAATGCACCTTCCTTGATGAACCAGAGGCTCTGTCACTTAGGTATATGGGGCCATCAAAGAAATCACCATCTTTGCAACAGCCCTTAAAATATTCTACATTATAAAGAGAATGAATTATGAATGATTATCCAGAATTAAAGAAGCATTTCAGTAGTTCGTTCCTCTGTTTCTACCCTGTCCATTGTTACTGGTCTGTCCACTGTATTCCTACATGAGTATTTGTGGTTAAGATCAGTAGTGTAGAATGAGCAAGGGTTCTATCTAATTTGTCTTATATTCCCCTCATGAGCCATACATTTAAAGGAATTATTGCCAAATGAGGCATTGAAGATAGAAGTACTGGAAGAATAAAATGATAGCTCTGAAATGTACACAACTCCAAGTTACCAATGCAAACATACAAAACCAAAGCAAGTATTTTAAGGATTTTTAGTTGACAGTTTAGATTTATTCTTTTATAATGGCCAATAGAAATCAAATGGCTTGCATCAGAATTTGAGCTTTAGTAAATGGCCATCAAATACTTCTTACAATAAAATTCCATCTGGAAAATATATGATACAGAGCACTAAGCCAGAAGCAGCTAGTTATACTTGATTTAGACTTTTTTCAATATCAGACTTTTGCTCCCCTGCTTTCTTTCCTTATTCTGAGACACTAAACTCCAAAGAACGTGGGTATGATTTTTTTCTGGCTGTCCATTCTCAATGCACAAATAAATATGTATTCATATATCAAGAATAATGAATAAAAAGAGAAAATGTTTTTCTCTAGACACCTATGGAATAAAATGATGGAAGTCTCCACTAGCCAGGTGTTCATCTAGAGTAGTCATGGAGACTGGCTCACAAATATAATTTTCTACAGGTTATGAATTATGCACCTGATTATTTTTATGAGTGCAGTTTGTGGCGCACCTGACAAGTGCAGTTTCTCTGCTGGGTTCAGTCATGGTGACAACATCCTAACATTAAGAACCTACTCAGAAAAAGTCAGCATTAGGAAGATGAGGATGAAGATAGCCATATTCACCATTGTCAGAGACTTAAAATAGATGAGGCCAGACATGGGAGGTTGGGATGACGCAAAGGCTTCTGGGAAGATGTCAAACACATGCTGGCATAGACCTAAGCTTTAAAGCACAAATAGACTTAGGTGTATAGAAAGCTGAAGAAAGTGGGGGTGAGGACCAGTGAGTATGTTATGCTTCATCCCAAACACTAGCATTTCTAGTTCAATTCTAAACGTTGCTTATTTATTTACCCCTTTCTAATTCTCTCAGAGACTCTGTAATATCTGAGCCTGTCTGCTAAACATGGTTCTAAAAGTTAAAAACATTTGTTCAAGTTGTGACCTTGTCTCCACCTTCTTATCAACATTCCCTTTATTTCTCCCCTATTCGTACAGAATGCCAAATCTCTTGTTTCTGCAAAGAGACTTCCAGACACATATCTGTCTGGTGTAGGTAAACCCTTGAGAGAAACCAGTTTCCAAGGAGCATAGAAAAGACTATGAATAAAATAAGCACTGTGTTTGAAGCTAGACTCAGCTTAGATGCAGAAATGAATGAATTTCAAAAGAGAGCACCCAGAAGAGAATAAGTACTATCCAGTTTCTAATGGCACCCAGTTCTCTGCCAATGCTTATCTTATGCCCCCATAAAAACAAATAGGGAACTGAATTTGAAAAACAAAATGAGGCTAGTAAATTCCTGAAAGGAGATAGTTCATTTCCCTGGGAGTCTAAGCAAACCATGTTCTACGTCTCACCAGCAACATCCTGGCTTGAACGTTTTAAAAGGAGGCTGATGAACATCTGCCTGCTGAGCGATTAATGACAGCAGCGGGGTGGTAATGGTCCCTGGGAAGGGGTCAGTAGTGCTGCGTAGAGAGATGCTCTGTGGCAGACAGTGGTTTATTTCCCCTGTCTGTAAGGGACATGGGAGGCTGAGAAGGGAACTGAAATTCCCTCTCTGCACTAAACAGTGTTCCTCATCTATATACGAATATGTTCATTGCAATGTAGAAAACACCACTGCAATCCACCTAGCCTTCACCTAAAGTGCCCCTTGTGGTTACAGTGCCGTTTTCCATGCATGAAAGGAGAATACTCTGCGGTCTCTTTGTCAGACATGCAGTCCCATGGACTGATGTTCAAGTAACTATTTTTATTTTTCTAACCACAGAAGCTAGAGCTATTCCAGGATCAAGTCTATGTAAGAAACTGATGTTCCTCCTCATGATTACTTAAAAGTCACATTCTTGACACAAGTCTTTTTTTGTTCATATTGTTATGAACATCTAGTCCAGAATGTGCGTACCTAGGGATATGGCCAGTTCTGCACACTTATGTAAGCAAACAGCACATAAGGGTTCAGTTATTCGTTCGGTCTTGGTCATTGTCTTCCTTTACAGAAACTGATATACCACATTAAGTCTACATCAAGATAGTTGCTGAGTCAACCATGATAGAAACTTCATAATGCATGGTATTAAAGCTTGCAATTTCACTAACAGAAGATATCCCTATTAAATCTAATAGGAATGAAAGTAAATAGCCATAATAATTGGAAGATAAAGATCTCTCTCTCTCTCTCTCTCTCTCTCTCTCTCTCTCTCTCTCTCTCTCTCTCTCTCTCTTGTCAAGTTGTCCCAGTATAAGAACTCTTTCTTCCAGCCTACAGTACTATCTTTTCTTCTGTTGTCTCAGCAACCTTGAGTCTTACATATCTTTGGTACAGCTACCCATCTTTCAAATGCCAGTATAGTTATGTGGATGTCCAATGATACATTCTGCCAGTCTTTCTTTCCAGAACCCTGACTCCTGCTCCCAAGCACCCTTCTGTGAATTAGCTGCAAGCATGAAATGGAGGAAATCCTCAAGCCTTTCAACTTGTATTGTGCTGGCCATCTAGAGTTACATCAGCTGAAAGAATTTCTCATAGCTGTCAAGAATGAAGCTTCCATGTGGGATATGGATGCACACATGCTTAGGAGGCTCTTCCTGTAGCAGTTTCGCATCATTAAGCCATGAGATACACCAGTCTCAGATATCTAATTACCAACTTTACAACTTGATTTCAATTCTATGCTAGTTCACACAAGAAGAACACTCACCAAATTCTTCCTTTTGATATTCTACTTATATTTGAGATAAGATCCCTACTACATAACCCAGGGTTGCGTTTGTCCTCCTGGCCACTTCTTGAATGTTGATTTTGCAGCATGTCAAATTTACCAGAATAATATGAGACATATGTGAAGTGTAACATAATGAGGAAAGCTGTGTAAAAAAGTACAGGGTCAAAACATAGTTTTCCGTTAGAGTAGACAGACTGAGAAATATAGCTACTTCTCTGTTTAGCATGCCTTGGGATATTTCCCCCACTCCAATAGAGACTCCAAGTATGTGGAACAGAGGGGGTTTTCTGATAAACAAAGCACATTACAACATAATTTACAATTTGCTGTCTGAATTCATTCAGAAGCTGAGTGTGCTCTAAAGCAAATTTAGAATGAGGACAGATGAAACATATGCCTTCAAATGCAGGATTCTGTACAGGGTATCTGGTTCTACAATATTCAACCTCTAAATCTGAACATGAGCAAGTATCTCTATGTACTCTGAGAGAGGATGATGTGGTAGTGTGTCTCCTAAGCAAGTCTCATTGATGAATTAAGTGTATTTCACATCTCTTTTCCAAGGCTTTTTTATGGCTTCTCAGACCCCACTAAAGTACAGATGGCTCACACAGCATGGCCCATGCTCTACCTCCATTTCCTATGTTCATTGACAATTGTATCTGAACACTTAGTTAAGACAACAGTGGGAGAAGAACAGGAGGCAGTGACAATACACTTAGCCGGCTTCCAGACCTGGGAACCTCCTGGCATCGCCAAGAAGCTGAGGAATAGAGATGGAAACCTCTGGTATCCATCCTCACTCATTTGGCTCCCTTGGCAGCCCCAAGGACTTTCCCCAGTCTTTGGAACAGCTTATGAGCTCTGTCTTATCTGTCTTTTAAGAACCTCCCCAAATATTATCTCCTTTATAAAATACTCAATATAATTTGAAACAAATAGAATTAATCTCTGCCTTTGATTTCTTAAATTACTTCAACTGAAAATAATACAAAGAAAGAAAACAGGGAAAGGAGCAACTTTCATATACCATGCATTCATCTAAATAGATCATCCAAATTAATCCAATTTTCACAAAATCCTAATGACTTACATCCCCTCACCAATTCTATGGCACACAATATTTAAGTCTGTTTTCTGGTGTGCATTTTGAGTTCGAGCAAAATTATGGAAAATAAAGATCTGGGTGTATGAAAAAAGCAAAACAAAATAAAAATGTAAAATTTTAAATGTTTATATAGAATATTAACTCTCTCCATAAATGCTCATATACTACTGGCTTATTAAGAGACCTCCTCCAACTTCCTATACCTTGTCCCTATTGTACAGGATATCTCTACCCAAAGCCACCACAATACTTTCCTACAGCAAACAAGATCACAACTCTTACCATTATATCAACAATTTCTTGTTGGCATTTGTACTCCCTGAAGCTGCTGCTCTGCCCAAACAAGTAATTGATAAGTATTGTTTATTGACTTGATTATTAGCATACATAGGGATATCTATTTATAAATGCTTGAAATTAATTATTTTTATCAAAAATACTAAGGATCCCCTGCCTACTTTTCATTAGAGTCAGAAATTCAATAACATTTATTTATAAAATTAGGACCAAATCAAGGTTGACTTTATATTGCTCCTAAATATCTACTTCAACTGTACTACAATAGTCTGGGACATAAATAAATCAAATTCTTTGTGCTATGAATGATTTGAAAACACAGCTTTATAGAAATATTTGGAAAATGTTTACCTGTAAGGTTAATGCTCTTTTCACAAGGTATTTTGAGACAAAGCATGCTATCTATCACCTGGGAGCATGCCCTATGTGATTTATTGAACTGTTTTCCAGGGACTAAGTAGAAACAATATCTTATTCTCCTGCTACACTTGATTCCCATTAGGGAAGAGCCATCAATCAAGGAAACCTTCAGGAGTTATGCCCAATGTATAACTACTATCTACCCTTGATTTCAAGGAACACGATTCTCCTTCAGTCCAGTTGCTGGCAAGAACCCCCAACACGAAAACTGACCTGCTGTCAGGTGAGCTGCGTGGACAAGAACTTGGACCCCAGGCTTCAGCTCGAAGTGCACCAAGTTTTGGTTGAGTTTGTGGATTAGAACTTCAGATATCTGAAAGAGGTGTTATAGTTAGTGTATAGCTTAATAAACAATAGAGCTAAAGACAGTGCAGCCACCGTTTATGCAATGAATCAGTTAATCTTTTTCTACAAATAGGTGTTGATTAAAATCACCAAATCATCTTGCCAAAATCATCTTGATGACTATGAACAGCTACTCTAAGAAATATTTTGAATGTTCACCAAGGACTGCTAACGTTATAAAGCAAATGACAGAAAGAGTGGGTCTGTTCTATATAGGAACTGAATAGTAGTATCTTGGTTATAATCCAAACATTATGGTGTGATTTACTTTACTTCCTTCATTTTCTCTAAACCATCTCTATGGCTTCTACGGGTAAGAACCTTATGACTGCTGGATAATAAAGGTTGTCAATAGCTTAATAAACAATAGATCTAAAGACAATTTCAGCCACTGTTTATGCAATTAATCAGTTAATCTTTGTTTCTACAAATAGGTGTTTGTTAAACCACTTCTGAGACCGGTGCATGTTGATAAGAAACAAGGAATTCTAGACTATGGACTATTCAACCTGAGCATAGAGTTTGAGTATAAATTACATACAGCAAGGTATTACAAATAGGGCAAAAGCCCTTTCTTTTGTTTAGCATAAAAATTTATTATGCCTTGCTAACAGATTTTGAGAAATTTCTGACAGGCTCCGAGGGATGGTCTTACTACTTATTTTCATCTGCTATCCTTGCCTTGTTTTTAATATACTATTTTAAGCATCAAGTTCATATTTTATTTAATATGCTATTAAGTCTAATTAGATGGCTGCCAGCTGTTATTCTTCTAGTTGGATTCTTCTGCTTTCCTTTTTTTATTTGCTGTTTCATCTTCTCTAGTAAGTTGCCAAAATGGCACTCTTGAACCTTAATAATTAAGTAGGACCTGATGGCTTAGTTTGCAGTCCATTATAGAAGTCCCTAGTTGACAATGGAACTGCAGTACCCTGCACACAAACTTCTCTACTGAACAAGGGGAGAGAGAGATGATCCCCATGCCCTGTGACTGAGGACCTGGGATCGTTCTCTCAAACGTTGCCATTGTGAAACCAGGAAGAAAAGCAATTCTATGTTAAAATTTTGCTGAATACTACCTTATCCTTCTGTGAAGATACTCCTGTTTTTTGAGCATGCGAAATTTTTCTCAAAGCTACAGGTTTAAAGAAGGATGGATTTCCAAGGTATTTCACCAAAGGTGTTTTCTCTGTAATCTCTGATTATTACTCAATTAGTAGAGTTTTGATATGAAATAAACACTGGAATTTTAGTAAATGTCTATCACAATGGTTTTGGCTTTGAAACTTACAAGTGCATGCAAACTGTTAACATACATGTACATGAGAACATACAAACACAGGCAAATGCAGATATACAATGAGATAAAAAAAAAACTCTAGTACAAACATGAAATATATCTCAGAAGCAATTAATAAACTGACCTGTTTCATAGAGGCTATCAGAAACATAAACTAGAACTATGTATCAGTAGTGGAAGGACTTCCCACTCTCACTCCAGTGGAGTAATAGCAGAGCTTATTACTGAAAAATGATTATACTCAAGTGAGACATATAAATAACTAAATCAGAAAATATAATTTATCAGAACAACATAACTTTTAATTTATTATCTCCAGGAGAGTCCCTTGTGAAAATAATTAACTTCTTAGATGTGTGTTTGTTTTTATCGTTACTTCATTGGCTTTGTCAGTGTCATTTACAAAACTAAGCCAGGTATGCAAAATTAATTTAGTAATAGAACATGTTTCATGTTATTTAACTTGCATCAAAAGACATTTGATAAAGGATATATACTCTGTGGAAAAGAATTATGCATAAGCAGCGAAAGCAGATGTAATTTACATTACATACAAGAATAACCTTAATTAGAACTAGGCATTTTGCTACTCAGATAAATTAGAAGTATACAGTTTGCAGATTTCAACAATACTTTAAAGCTCTTGCCAGGTTAATTACAAAACTATTTACTCTCTATTGTCTTAATCAGATCCTGAGATGTTATTTATATATTTAAGTACATGATGCATGCATTGAAGACTTTATTTTGGTAATGCTGCATGTGTCTAGGTATTCTCCCTTATGTGTTGATGCTGGCATCCCCATGGAAGAGCATAGAGCTCGAGGGACACATCCAAGTTTACCCAGTTAATATTTGAGGAGTTGAGACAAGACTTCAGCTTTGTTTGACTCCTAATCCTAGTTCAGCACTACTAAAAAAAAAAAAAAATAGGTTTCTCAAATCATTTTACTGAGAGGGAGAAAGAGAGATGTCTAGTTTTATATTTTGGTGAGTGAGTTTAGGAGATAAAAATGGTGCAGTATTTAATTCATCACCCTGCCATGCTAATCCACATGTAACACACACAAACTAAAATATACTGTCCCCAAGGCCACCAAGCAATGCGGGCTGTGGGAAGAGGCATTTCCTAACATGTCCCTCATGAATGTGTTCATTCCACCAATCTGTACAAATTGTAATATTTGAAAGTTTGGACAACAGAAAGATTACAATGAAGTGGGAATCTACAGGAGGCATAGCAAGCTCCTAAATGAGAAGAAAGAGCAGTTGCCTGAGAAAGACTCAAGTGAAATAATACATGATCACTCAGAGATGGGATTGCTGAGGCGAGATGAATTTCCTTCTCTTGCTCTCCAGTGAAAAGTGTGTCTCCTAAGTGAAGTTCATTTTTAAGTCATGCTGTCATCCTCTTCTGCCACTTTCCCACACAGCCCATTTCCTATTTGACTTCCGCTAAACAGTCATGGCTCAAGAAACAGGCTATTATCCTGGTTTTTGCCTGTTTGGTAGGATATGTCTATTATGCAGAAGAAATTCACACTTTATTTAAATTACTAGTTGAAAAGGCAATGGAGACTCAATACAAGAACTAGAAAGGATGTCTGGGGAAAGGCTTACTGTAGGAAAAACAGCAATTCAACTCCCCTTCTTATTTTTTATCCCAAAATATTAAGATCGAATGGAACAATCAGAATCAACTCAGCTAGAATAAAATAACAATGGAAAATTCTCATCTGAGCAAATGAGGCATTTTTTTTTCTCATGCATGGTATTGACCACAGGTGGGCAGGTGCTTCCTACCACACAGGGAAATAAACTGGAACAGAAGCCATTTTAAATGTTTCCACTATAGCAGAGGAGAAAAGTATGATCTAGTTGATACAAACCCTGACAAGTTGGGGTACTAGCAAATAGAAATCCATATGCTCACTAGGTGGGGCCGATGTTCATATCAAAGGACAGTAACAATGTTCTAACTCCACTCCAGAAGCCCAGGGTTCAATATGAAAACACAAACCACTAAAGACCATGACAACATGTCGCCACTGAAGTAAAATATTATTCTAAGAAAGCAGCTTAGATGATGCACAAGGTGATAAATTCGAAGTAGCAGGGATAAAGATGCTTAAGGAACTTAAGGAGAATGGGAATCAATTCCAGGATCAAGACAAAGATGACATGTGTTTTCTTGGATGGAATAGGGAAAACAAATCAAGACTTTACTTTATTTAAATAATATCTCTATAATTTGAAAATTCCATATATGTGAACAATGAATTTTGGTTAATCCATTCTAATTTCCCCATCCAAACTCTTACCTCCCCTAGCATATCCTCCTTCAAGCATTTGTGCCCAAATCCTTATCTTTGCACTGTTTCAAAACTTTATTCCTTCCTTAAATGTCTCTTTTGTTCTACTTCCAATGACTGACATTTTTATTCCTGTCAAGTGAGTATATTTACCCCAAATAATTGTATTAAAAATAGTCAGCTGGGCGTGGTGGCGCACACCTTTAATCCCAGCACTCGGGAGGCAGAGGCAGGCAGATTTCTGAGTTTGAGGCCAGCCTGCTCTACAGAATGAGTTCCAGGACAGCCAGGGCTACACAGAGAAACCCTGCCTCGACCCCCCCCCCCCAAAAAAAAAAATAGTCTACATATTGAATATGTTCCTGGAATGGTGACCATAACTGTTGAGAACCAAACATTAGTAGCCTTCATTCTTTGGGTGCATAGGATTATAACTATGATTTTCTACTGTCTAGGCAGAGCTTCGGCACTAATTTAAGATAATGACTTGGGAGAAGGAGTGCTGTATGTCTTTTCCAACCTGAAGGGTTCAAGGGTTTGCAATTTCTCTCTTAGAGCTATTCAGTGTACATTTGGAAATTGATTATCATGTATCCTAGCTTTGCCAGGGTTTGGTGCAGCTGCAGGCGACAGGAATGAATCCCTCATAGAGCTAACCGGTTCCCAGCGCAGATCCTCAGAAATCTATGGAAACATATATAGTCCTGTGTGACCCTCATGTTCAGGTACTGTGGTCATAGCACAGATGTATGGTGCTCTTCCATGCATTTTATCAAGTTTCCAAATAGCAAATACTTTGGCAAATTTATCAATGACAATTCTGTCCTGGTCCAAAGTAGTAAAACTTGTACTTTTTATTTTTGATTGATATTATAATATAATTAAACTATTTCACCTTTCCCGTTTCTTCTTCCAAACCCTCTCTTTTGATGTTATACTCTTTTTTCATTGTCATATATATATATATATATATATATATATATATATATATTCCTAAATATGACCTACTCAGTTTGTATGTATGTTTTTTTGTATACATAATTATATAATTTCAGTACTGAGCATTTAGCTTTGCACAACTAATTGGCATGTTCTTCTCATAATGCCACTTAAGGAGTTTGAAATATTACAAGTGTAAGCTCCCTCTTTCTCCAACAAGGCATTGAAATCTCCTTAGAGCATGGTGATATTCAGACATGGCATATTCATATGCCTGTCACCCCCTGAGAACTCAAAGAGAAGCAAGGGATGCAGGGCCAAGAGGGCAGAACTTGGGCCAGACTTGAGCAACTAGTCTTGGGATAGCAGGGTATGATCCTCTTGATGAGGCCACTTAGGGCAAGAGAGCCTTCTCACACTCTCTGGAGGTCCGAAAGCAAGGCTGGTGAAGCTCTCCCAGATAGAGGGCACTTGATTAACCTGATGGTGGCATCCTGATAAGGGGGTCAAGTGCTTCTCACTGGGAAGAGTTCTCAATTTATTTCACAGACAAGAATAGTCCCATTCAATTAGCATTTCTGTTCCCTCAGGCATGCTCTCCTAAGTGGCTCAAAAAGAGAGCCAGGCACACTTATTGTGGACTTTCCCTACCACTCTTCAAGGACCACTGGACAGAATCCATTCTTTTATTCTACTGGGTGTTCTTTACAACTTCTTTATAAGGAAGGGACCAGAACATGAAGAGAGCAGCTATGATCAGCATTCCAGAGTTCACCTCTCTCATGATGGGTTTATTTCTGTTGTTTATATCCTTTGTATTTGTCTTAAAAGTCTGTATATTCTGTTACATATTTATATTGGGAAGCTGCTTTAGCTTTCTCAATGTTTCTTCCTCTTTTACATTTTTCTAAGAACTTTATCCTCTGCTTTTACAATTATTGAATCGTTTGTGATGGGCTACTCTAACACTCTGATCTACAGGGAGTGAAAACATCTGAATTTAGGTAGCAATGCTCTATCTACATAACTGTAAGGATGAAGAGATGTCTCCTCACTTGACCTACATTGGACCCAAAACAACTTTAACCCTAGAGCTCCTGGTGGAAGCGGCATAGGCTTTGGAGTGGAGTTAGACTCAAGTTCACCAGAAGCTAGGCGTGCTGTAGCCATTCCTGCCCAAGCTTCCCATGTGGTCACAGGGAGGGCAGAAGGAGAGAGGAAATTTCTTTACTGTCCCTGTTTGCTTCCTACTTTCTGAAAGTCAATTCAGGAACTGCTAGCACCAGGACGCTCCAAGCCCCAGCCTAACTATGTGAACCCTGACCTGTGTAGCCAGGACAAAGACCTTCAATCCCACAATCCACTTGGCTCAGATACAACCTCAATGGTGTGACGTCATTTTCCATATAAATTAGGGGATCACACCCTCCTTGTTCTCTTCTCTTCCTCTTCTTCTTCTCTTTCTTCTCTTTCTTCTTTCCCCCCTCTTTCTCTCTTTTTCCTCTTCTCTGTCCATCTACCTGCTTCGTCAACCCCTTTATCCCTGCACAATAAACCTCTCCCACATGGAATCACCTTGGCCTGGTCTGTTGTTTGGTAAATCTGCTCAAAATATATACATATATGATATTTTTCATATCACGAACCATCTTGGTTCTTCAGCATCAGCATTTCTTCTTCCAAAAATGTCTTTCAGTTCTCCAGTCTTAGTTTCCTTATTTCCACATCTTTTTTTTTTTATCATTAAACACCCATAAACATAACTGTTACAAATTTATTGAACATCTACTCTCTATGCCAAATTATTTCTTATGTTATTTCTTTAATTGACAAAAGTACCTGTAGGATTGTAGTGACTTTAGTTAAACTCTTTCACTTTTTGTCTTTGATCTCTTCCTCTCCATGACAGAACCATATTACCAGTGACAGAGCTAGAAATGCTCTAAACCTGTTATCTCTCCACTAAAATGTAGACCTCACTGAATGTTTACTGCATTCTAGTGGCATGGCCTCTGAAGAAGTCACCTTATCTCAACTCTCTGGCTAAACTGTTTACAGATTCTTATGTCAGGATTGATGTTAGCCAACAGTCCTCCCAGAGCTATTATGGTGGCTAGATTGCTTATGGGTGGGAGAAGTTTGAAATGTCTTCTGGGAACCTCACCTGCTCCAGGTCTTCAGGCGACCTTTTGTTTTCTCTGGTTCCATCTTGATAGGGCAAAACAAAGAGCTCTGCAGCAGTGGGTAAGCCAGGTAACACCGCCACCAGGATATGTTGGCTGGGAATCCCTGTGGCCTGGGAGGAAGACAAAGAGACTGGGTGAGTCCCGTGGAGAAAGATGTCAGACTAAGAGTCAGATGGAAGGCACCAGTAAATGCGGAAGTCACACAGGAGTGTGAGGAGTGTTGGTGTAGGAGCAGAGACCTGGATACTACAGGGATGAGGGGATAGAAGGGACATCCTTGGCTCACAAGTGACCACTGAGGAGTAAGCCACATCATTTTGCTACTTCTCCAGAAAGCTTAGGGAGCTGTTGTTGCATTTCAAGATTCAAGGCATGAGAATCATGTCATTCCGCTCAGGTTTGTAGCTTTGTCACCTATTGCTCATGAGAATCTAGAAGAGTTATCCTGGTTGCTTCTTCTACACAATGAGGGTACTAATTACCTTCTCTTGGGACTGGGAAGGAATAAAGTTGTTTTTTTTTAAAACAAGACACAGAAATATAGCTAGGCACTGTGCACTATGTATTCTTGCAGCTGTGGGCTGTTGGTCTGGGCCTGGGCTTCTCTTACTAATTATACTCACCATTGAAGACACTTAGACAGGGTTCTCTTTGCTTATTATGCAGTTACTGATTTTTCCCTTACTAATGTCCACGTCATGAACTCAGCTGCCTGACTACTGCAGATCTCCAGGTCCTTCTTGAAGCAGAATCAGCTTCATAGCAGAGCAAGGGCCATGTGTTCCTGAGGGCTGTACTCACCATGAAGACACACATGCATATATGGATCACAAATGTTAAGATACTAAATTGATTAACCAGACATTTTGGGGGCTTCAGCCTGGTCTTCTCCTTCCTTTGCTAAGGGTCTATTTTCCATGAAGCTATTAAAGGACCGAGAAGAATTGTGTCGGTTGGAGAGAATGTTTGTACTTACTTCCACCAGAGACTTTTTGATGACTCGGCTAATGTCCCTCCTCCACTCTGGGATGTCAGGGTTGTAGTCATCCAAGTTCGGAGAAAAGGCCAAACGAAGAGACCGAAATTCCTCTGTGGGTGTAGCAATAAGTTTATTAATACAAGTTAAATAGCTCCCCAATGCAGTCCAAATGTTATTTTTCATACAAATGCTTCCATACTCACCATAGTGACCCTTCTAGAAGGCAAACACACTATCCTCCCCCTGTTTCTTCCTTTGTGAAACAGAAGTCACAGACTCTGGCCCATACTTAATTCTGCAGCCCTTGACCATTATCCCCACCTGTAGGCTTTGAAATTCTGGATATTAAGTGATATGAGACATTTTTCCTAACCATTCTTCCTCACCATTGACATTTTAATTACATTTTGATGATACCACTGTATTGAACATCTGTCTTTATCATTTTATGAATATCTATATAACATAATTATAATATTATATAATTTTATTTATTGATAAAATTATCCTACTGTTAGTAGTGCTTTGCTCATCTTTCATAGAATGGCATTTTAAGTTTCTAGCATCGGGGATAATTTAGGTTCCTCTGTAGTCCCTGAGTTAGTCTTGATTCTCCAGGAAGCTGTATGGTGATTCAACTAACAATAATCTTACAGAGGAATTTTCTGGGAGGAAATGGGAGAGGATCAGAGGACACATGAAGTACATTTAGACCAAGGCATGCAGTACAAGAATCAGCTGGCAGAGGAACCCCTGTGTCCCAAGAAAGGGGCAGCTTTAGCATTCAGTGTCACTGTGTCTTTAGCTGGTATCTGTTCCTAGAAAGTGAAGCTAAGACCCAAGGTTGGCACAAGCTTAAGATCACAACATCAGAGTGTATATTTATGTCCTCAACACCTCTACCTCACAGTGTTTGGCAGATAGAACTTGAAGATCTCAGTACCCTCTCCCCAAATATGCTGAGTGCTCCACACTGCACATAAGATAAATGGTTTTCTTGTGACAGTCTTTTTCATCTCGTATTACATGGTATAGCCTCCCTCTGCTCCCTCATGTTCTACAGTGTTTTGTGCCTGCACACCTTGTTCTGATGGGCCCTGTCCTTCCTATTGCTCCTCCACCATGCCTCCACTTTCCATAGTTGATGCTTCTACTTCCTCCATACCACAGCACTCCCTCTTCTTTCCCTCAGGCTCTCATTGGAGAGGCTGTTCTAGCCACACAACCATGGAGAATTTCCCACTAGTTGACTCCTTCATCATCAGGTACATCTTTTCTTCTTTATACTTACTGGATATTACATATATGTATATCTTTCATCAACACATATATATCTTTCATCAATACATACATATATATTAACATCTGTGAGGATAGAGGCTCTGTGCTTAGGATGTGCTCTTGGACTTAGGACGGTACTTAGCAGCTGTAGGTTTCTAAGGGCCATGTCTGTAGCATGTAATGTATAGTTACTTATTCAATGTGAAAATGACTCCTTTTCCATGCTGGCTTTGTTATGTATGCATTTACTTATTTGACAATCAATTCTTGCTTCCAGCATGCCCTTGTGCTTCAGCGGCTAAGGGACAACAACAAAGCCAATTATATATGTCGGCCACATAAAAGCCCACACGTGTACATTTCTTAACAATGCTACCAAGTCAGCAAAACCACATGCGTTGAAGACTCTTAGATGAGAAACTGGCTACTTATGACAGGGGTTTTGCTCCAGAGCCACATTTTCTGAGTCACTGGTCAGCCCTGGGTACATCCCCAAGTCCTTTCTTGTGGAGAACAATTACAAGCATATAAATTAGCAGTGTGATAAAGCTCTAAGTTGCTCTCAAGGCAGAGGCTTGTGTCATTCTCACTTTCCCCTTACCTCTCCCATAAAGGGCCAGTGATGTCATAATAAGGGAGAGTATCTAGCCTAGTGAGAGGACACAAGGTGTGGCTTCCTCATTACCATTTAATGTGTGAACCTGCATGAGGTGAAGATAGAATGTCCTAGAAATGTCCATCCTAAGTATTCATGTAGTAGGGTTGGAAAAAGAAAAAAAAAAAGTCAATTAAATGGCTTTTCTTATTTTCAATTCTTAAAGGAGATGAATTCGACACACTGGCCATTTTATAAAGGCAGACCTGAGCCTGGAGCCTATGAAGAGAAACAAGACAATCTAGCTGTCCTTCCTCTCAGTCGGCTTGGTGCCCTTGGGTACACCAGCCTTTCTCCATCACTCTCCAACACTCATCAACGCCTCCTGCCATCTGACTTTTTTTTAACCTCTATTTTACTAGTTCTGTGAGGCATGTTATGGGTGGGTGCAGCTACTGGCCTCTCTTTTCTCAGAGTACTCGAGAAAACTTGCAGCTGCTGACTTGATCTCCCTCCCTGTAAGCCCAACAACTTAAAATGTGATTGCCGAGGATGGTGGGTGAGATATGCCTTTGATAGCCATAGCCAAGAAAAGCAGAGCTGCTGTCTTCCTGCTTCTGTGGGAAGATGGAGACTAACTTCCCTAGGGGACAGTAATTGCTTCAGGTGGTTTAACCACACTCATGACCCCACAGATCACTATGGCTCTCCAATACTCTTCTGCCAGCTAACTGGAGGACTTAAAAACCACTCTTTCTTTTTTATCAGTGGAGTTCAAAGCTTCCTATTTAACTCTGGCCAGTGTAATTTTTATTTAAGAAGTCATAATTCATTACACGTTTCAAATTTCAGAGCGGATGTGATCATTCCGTGATGTGACACTTGCCTCATAGGTCAGACATTCCAGGTTCAGTCCCAGATTTGCCCAAACAAACAAACAAACAAACAAAGTATTTCAAACGATGTGTGTGACTTTCTGGATAATTCATCTGACTGAAAATGAATGAGAATAGTTACAGCAGACCATCTGTGCTATTAACACTTTTAATGAAGAAAGATGATTGCCCACTGTATGTAGAATGACCACATTTAGAAGATGCCCTTAAAGAGACTTGAGGGTGAGGGCACCAAGTATAACAAGGAGAAAGCTGGTGTGGAAAGGACCCTTCTGGACACAGAATGCTTAGGCCCTGCTTGTTCATTATACTTACACCATGTTTTGTCATTTGTAAAGCAGCGATAATTATAGATTTTTTTTTCTCTCTCTCAGATCTGTTTTCAGGATTTAATAAGGCAGTTCATATATCTCAAGTGCTTGGGACAGCTGCCAGTGATTAAAATGGTCTTCATTAATGTTAGTCTGTGTCACTGTCACCGTTGTTATTAATGGAACTGTCACAAAGTAGCAGAATGATTTTTAAAGCCAGTCATTTCCCATGTGTGTCCACAATTTCCTTGCAGTAAATGACGGTTTGGATAAGAATAACACAGGGACCTTCTAGATTTATGATACTTTCTGTGATTCACAGAAGAAGGCCATATACACACCTGACCAAGGGACATGGCTCAGTACCCACTACGGTAACTTGTGACATTCACATTGGAGAGGAATCCATCCAGAAGAAATAATCTACGGGCAATGACATGAGTCTAGTGATTTAGGGTATTGTGGTTTGGATGTGTAATCTCCCATAATTTTTCATGGTTTTAAACACTTGGTCTTCAACTGGTAACACTGTTTGTAGAGGCCATGAAACATTGAGAAGGAAGAAACCTGTTGAAGGAGATATGCTATTGCAGGTGGGTTTGGGGTGTCATAGCCTGGCCTTACTTCCTGTGCTCTCCACTTTCCTTCCTGAATATGGGTGTGAGATTATGGGGCACCTTCCCCACTGCTGCTGTATCTTACCTGCCATGCATTCTATACCTCTGGAAACGTGAACCAAAAGAAACCTGTTTTTGTCAGAGTATTGGCCACAGAAACAGAAATAAAAAGTAATTTGGAGGGTATTTATCAGACCGGGAAGCCAGGGCCAAGAGGAGCTGGCTTTGAAGCCCTTAATTGCTGGGTACAATGAGAATCTGCATGCTCACTTTCAGTTTGCTGGGGTTTTACTGAAGATTAAACACAATGCCAGCATGCAGAAACAAGTGAGGTAAAGAAACTGAATCAAAGGCCCCCTCTTCTCTATGCATGTCAGGCTGTAGCCTTCTGGGAGGGGGTCTTTTACATCCAGGCTGATTTCTGCTGTCTGAGCTGACCAAACACCCTCAGACTGGAGGGAGAAGCAAAACTAATAGATGCAACGCTGTTTCTGGAACAGTAAGTAGCCTTAGGCCTTTTTGTCTTCAGACATGTTCAAAGTTGCTCACAAATTGTTCTTCGGTTTTGAAGGTCAAGTTGTTCCAACAAAGAGTTGAAAGAAAAGAGCGTTATATTCCAAAGGACAATTATTGGAATCAATTGATTTCAGAACTGGGTTAAATTGATGTTTTAAAACAAAGAATCCAATTTTCCCCCCTGTCTCCCCTTTCTTGCAGGCACCACATTCTTTTCTCCTTCAGTAGCACATACTTTCTCTATCTAGTTTTAAAATCTTATTTTTTAAATTTTAATTTCCCATGATGCATATGTACCACTTCCATATTGAAAATAAACATTTCTGTCTTTGCCATCTGCTAGTAATACTTAGTTAATATCCAACTGATTAGTTTTTGGTATACAAAAAAGTATTACCAAAGTGGGATCAATCTGTAAAAGCTGTTTTTATATCTCATTTTCAAGCAATAATTCTACCTTTCCATTTCAGTAAATTTCATCTCATCTAATACTTGAAATACATTCTATTTCCCCAGGCATCACAAAACTGCATTGTGTGTCTATTTCTCTACCTGACATCTAGTCTACTCCTGGCCTCTGGTGTCTGTGAAATCTCTGTTGCTTTTAGTTTAGTGGAGGATTTGCTATTGTTAATGGTGTGGAAATTTTCTTCTTTTGTTGTTTTAAGTACAGATTTGTGAAAGAAGTTTTAAAAGTACTTGAATAATGGAAAGGTTTTCTTAAAAATGGAATTTAAAAGCAAAGTCTCTCTGAATTAGATGTTTTTCTCTAATAAATGGTTTTAACTACTCAAGTACCAGAAAAAAAAACCCTAACTATAGTGAGTTAGTCTTAATCATGATGAAGCCCTGTCCAGTCTACCCAAGAAGACTGAGCTAAGAGTCTCCCTTCAGGCATCAGAAACATCCACGGTACCAAGATCACTGCTTGGCTAGTGAATAGCATTCTCTAAAGGAGAGCCTCAGACCATTCTAGCTCTTTTTCAGGTACTGCCATCTTTCATCCTGGAAAGTCATTAGCATCATAGGGCCAAGGACATTATTTGAAGATGAGGACAAAAGTGCATCAGCAACAACCGGCACTCACTCACCATATACCGCAATGGTCTTTGTGTCTTGCAGTATGGCGTTCCCAGCGGAAACTTGGACTGTGATAGTATTCATTCCTTCAGAAGTAAACTTGAATGATATGCTTCCCTCCAAGGTGATCAGGGGCTAAAAGAAACAAGGACATAGAGAGAAGGGAAAGTCAGGATTATTGTCGAAGGACCCCTGCCTTTGAGTATTACCACATTTCCCATGATCTGAATGGAGGCAGGCTCATCCTAGTGTGCTACTGTAAACTGTGTAACTGATTTCCCTGCACCATCAGTCCAAGTGAAAGCTAGACAGAGAAAGAGAGAGAGAGAGAGAGAGAGAGAGAGAGAGAGAGGTATACAGATATACTTGCATTATCTCCTACCCATCAGTTTTAATCCAATGAAACATGTAGAAAAATGAAGAAAAGAAGCCTCAAATGTGTCAACATACACTGAGAGTTTCTAAGCTTTCTGAAATTCATGTACAGGATAAACTATTTCTAGAGCATTATATCGGAATACAGTAGTCCCAGACACAGAACTAAACACTAGTGTGGCAAAAGTGACCTACAAGATGTGCCACTTTTAGCGGGCGCTATCAACAGTTTCCTGGAAATTGCTACTATGAAAACAAGCTCTAACTGGATTGTGCATTGAGGACTCTAAAAAAAATAATAATAAAATAAAATAAAATATAAAAATAGATGTGTTGGGGCTGGTGAGATGGCTCAGCGGGTAAGAGCACTCGACTGCTCTTCCGAAGGTGATAAGTTCAAATCCTAGCAACTATATGGTGGCTCACAACCATCCGTAACGAGATCTGGCTCCCTCTTCTGGAGTGTCTGAAGACAGCTACAGTGTACTCACATATAATAAATAAAATAAATCTTAAAAAAAAAAAATATATATATATAGATAGATAGATAGATAGATAGATAGATAGATAGATAGATAGATGTGTTGGAGAAGTGGTGCTTATAATACAATCGGACATTCATGTCCCAGAAGGAAAAACAGTTGCTTACTGACATCCCCTGGCTCATTCCTCTCAAATACTTCTCTTCTGTCCTTCTTAGTTTTAAAATCAAGATTCACACTACTTGGTAGAGAAAGCGCTATCACCATGTCAAAGAGGGTATATCAGTGGTCTGCGGAAAAATTGGTCTTACTTTCTGAGGTGGGGAAAACAAGCTAAAGAACTTTAATTCTTGTATTTTCTAGTGATAAATTTTAGATAAATAATACCCTCAATTCACAATCCTGACCTCGAGGGAAGAAAGTCAGTGTGGTGAGATCTGGTTGGAGAATCTCCACTATAACCTTTGAGCAACATCTCCAGTGTCTCAGCTAAGGGTAAGCAGTGTAAGTGGAGAAGTTGTTGCAGATATAGGAGAGGGAGCTAGGAAAGACAGATGGACATAAGAGAAAAGGATGCACCAGATGAGGTCACTGAGCACATATGGCCTGCTGTCTTGGCAGCTTGGGCTATACTCGAACTCATGCTGTAAGCCATCTTGCTTTGTTGGCTCCCTCAAGCATGAGCTATGCCTCTATCAGCAGCTGCCACGTGGACCACCAGCTCACCTCTGTGTTGTTTCCATACCACCACACGTAAGTGAGAGTGCCCACTTGGCTGGGCCAAAGCACTGCAGTTGCGTTGACCTCTTTGTTCTTTGTTGTGACAAAAGGAAGGGACAGGTGCACATGCTCCAGGGGACCTGAGACAAAAGAGAAAGAGCATTGCAGCATATTTGATCACCCTGTGGACCCCAAGATTGTGAATTGGAAAATCGTTATTATGGTGTGGCTCAGCCCTAACACACACCTGTACAAGAGCTTTCTGTAAACAAGAGCTAAATAAAGTTAACTTTAAGGTTAAGAGGTGAAGCAAGCAACCAGTTGACAGGAAGTGAACATAGGAACTGTAAAGGAGGGACATTGCACTGTCAGGCATTTAAGGCAGTGTGGAGAAGGAAAGGAGGGGGAGGAGGAAGAGGAAGAAGAGGACGAGGAGGAAGAAGAGTAGGAGGAGGAGGAGGAGGAGGAGGAGGAGGAGGAGGAACTTGTTCCTTCCAGGCTTCAGTAGGATAGGAAGGTCAGCTGGGTGCTTTCTCTGCCTCTCTAAGCTAGCAGGCTTTTACCAAGGCATCTGCCTCCTGAGTCTTCATTTGGTAAATATAATGTTTTAGATTTTGTTTTCAAAGCGACACAAGAGTGACTGTAGAGAGGGGAAGGACTTCTGCAGCTGTACCTTGTCTGCTCTGAGAGGACACACATTCATCCTGGAAACTCCTAAACACTGCAGCCACACTTGCCAAGAGAAGTGCTGGCTGCTGTCCCTACTCAGAGCAAACGGCAGATAATGAACAACTACATGTTACAAGTCAATTTACTGATCTACCTACCGGGTCTAAATTATGCACGTGGAAAAGGTCAACGCTAAGTAATTTATAAAGTCCAAACAACAACAGTTAAAAGATAAGATTCCACCATTTCATTCCACAAGGCTCTGTTCTCAGAGATAAATCCGGATCCGGGATATCTTGAACTGCATGTCAGAGATGGCGGTAGACAAAAGCATCAGCTCTTCTTCAATGATTTTTCTTATGATCTAGAGTGTTAAAGCTATGAATACGTGTAACTGTGGCTGTGTCTACATACAACAGAAGAGCCATAAGTTCAGGCTAGTATGTGGCACATTGGTACTTGGGACTGAGTTAGGCCTGCCTAGAACTGAGCTGCACACAAGTGGAAAGTTGAGTACCATGTAAACAGGTCCCGTGCATCAGGAAACTCGCTCTGCTCTTGTGTTCAATTCTTAAGCTTCCCAGGGCACATTGTTCCCTGCTCTTCCCAGGGCCTTTTGTTTACAGACCTTTCTCAGAAACCCGAGACCCTCACATCAAGCAGACCCTCCTCTTGGACACTGAATCAGTTGGTCCAAGATAAAAGATTCAGAAGACACCAGGCTGATGAGCCAGGCCAACGGTGCAAGCCCAGTGAGCTGAGTTAGGTCCTTGGAAACCACATAAAGGTTGGAAGAGAAAAGATTCCATAAAGCTGTCCTCTCACTATTACACATGTGCTGTGACATCCCATACTCAGTTTTCACACACACACACACACACACACACACACACAGAGAGAGAGAGAGAGAGAGAGAGAGAGAGAGAGAGAGAATAAATCAATTCAAGAAGAAAATGAGAACTAGGCATCTATCCTGGAAATCTCAGATCATCCCAAAGAGTTCAGTTTCTCTGTCTCACAGATGAGCATTCAGTTTGCTTTTTTTTTCCATTGCCAGAACATGAGAATAAAGAAAATGTCCAGGTGTCATTGTGGTAACAATGAATTGCAATCACTACTGAACTGTGTGGCCAAGCTCAATACTTTTGAGTGCTGCCAGCTACCAGGAATGATCCGAGGAGCTCAGAACACCTGACACAGGATGGAGCTTCTAGTTTTGAAGAGAGAAGGCAGTGAATTATGAAGTGGAGTTAGGAAAGAGAGCTCCTGTTGATGGGACTCTCAAGAAGAGCTTCTCAGAAATGACATCAGACAGTACTGAGTAAAGGGCGTGATTCTACCAAGTATCTGTTTGGAGCATTCTGGGGTGAGAACAGAGACAGTTACAGGAGGAGGCGTGCCCACCATGCTGATAGGAAAAGAGAAGTGTGAAAAGATGGTGGACTGTACGAGAATGCTGCCAAGGACATCCGAGATATGTGGACGACCCCCTGCATGCAGTTTGTAGGCTCTGAAGCAGGTGCATGCATGTTTTGTAGATTTATCTTAGCATGTGATGTGTGTGTGAGTGTGCATGTGCGCGCACCTGGAAACAAGTATGAACTTCATAGAGCAACTCTCTATAGCCTCTTGTATTCAGTTACTTTCTAGTGATGTAAGTCACCTGTTTCCTGTTGCCCATAGCCCAATACATTAAGAATGTGTCAAGCTATGGGCAACAGGAAACAGGTGACTTACATCACTAGAAAGTAACTGTGTTTCTGTTCTACTGTTTTCTTCAAACACCAAACAAATCATATTTAAATACATACAAGGAATAATTTAAATGATAGTGTGCAGTTTTAACATTCTAAAGTTTTCTGTGCTGTTTGAATAGTGACGATCTGAAATCTGTATCCATGCTGCTTTTTTAATTAAAAATTTACCCAAAGGGGAAAAAAAAAAGAATGTGTCAAGGACAGGAAGTGAAATACCATGCTCTTGGTACCACCAGCTCTGTGCTGAACAAGCAGGCAGATTCGGCTCCACCACACAGATACGTGTGATACATAAAATGGACAGCAGGTGGCGCTGTATCATCTCATATCATTGAAAGAATTAGAGAATTTCTTGAGTAACTGTTTCTTTTGTTTTGATTAGAACTTCTAGAAAGCACAAAACAGCTGAAATCTATGGAAAAGAACTGTGTGTGTGTTTACTGACTACTGTTGCCTACTTCTTAGATTTATGTTCTAGAGATATGTAATCTAGTTAAACCATGCAACTGTATCATATTGCTATTTGTTTAAAGGCTACTTTAAAAAAAATCCACTAGAAGTAAATAATATTCAAACCATAAGGAAAAGATCTAAAACCAGAATTCTTCAGACTTCAGTGTAGTTTGAAGGATATTACGATGTCATGATTCCAGATATGATAATTTACTAGGTCTGAGATAGAACCCATATCACTATATTTATATCATTCAACTATGGGGCAGGTGACTAATTAAACAATACTTCATATAGCTCTGATCTTCTGTTTCCATTTCAACACAACCACAGTGTCCATCATTGTAAAATCTCCTGTATTTTCAAGTCACACAAGTCAGAGCATGAAGTCATCAAGACAGGCACACTGTTCCTATGTATGGAGAGTGAGGAAGATGCAGTCATGGTGAATTAAACTCTTCCCCAGTCCATTTCTTGTCATTTATATTTCATCCTATAGGCTTGTGGTCACTTCAGTGGCTCTCATCCCTGAAAGATGGCCACAGTGAGGTAGTTTTCTGAGCTGAAATCCTCTGCCCTCTAAATTTTCTGACCCATCCAGTGGAAGGCCTGAAAGTCTGCACCGAGTGTCTCATTAGTTTGCAAAGTAGCAGAGCAGAGTGAAAACTATCCCCAAGGAATTTCCAACTGTCAGGCTTCAATCAATTACCCTGGCGCCCTGCAAGAGAGGCCTGCTCACTCCTGGCAACGCTACAGTGGAACATCGGCTCCATTTGTTTCTGATGACCTTTGCAAACTCACATTGAGAAACCTTTGATTTGGAATCAAATCACTTTTCTTTTCTGGTGACTGCAGGGAATGTGTATTCAAGCAAGCAAGGGGATTCCTGGGGGACCCTTAGGAGAACAGGGAGGCAGGAAAGCCTGACACATAGGAATTGCAGCTAATTCTCCGGTAGCTCATAGCTCACCAAGTCCAAATACATCTGCACTCTGTAGGAGGGGATAAAAATCAAATCTGATTAAGTGCCAGAATGTCACGTATTTTGCTTGATCATGGGGTACAAAATGTGCATCTCTTGACAGAGGAAAAAATTTAGGTTTAGAGAGGAGTGACTCATGAAACCAGGCATCTGTGCTCAATCACTGCAATGGATATACTGACTGTCAACTTGACCTGATCCAGATTCATCCAAGGCTCAAACCTACCTAAGGTCCACCAAGTACCAGGTGTTCCTAGCAACTTACATAACAACCCGTGTGAGTGAGTAGTTCTCGAAAAATTATAACCAAAGAGGGAGCTTCTTGATTGAAATAACTGATAGAAAGATCCACCCTGACTGTGGGCAACACCCTTTCATGGACTCAAGTCCTGGACTACATAAGAAGAGGAAGAAAGGGACTGGAGAGATGGCTCAGTGGTTAAGAGCTCGGACTGCTTTTCCAGAAGTCCTGAGTTCAATTCCCAGCAACCACATGGTGGCTCACAAGCATCTGTAATGGGATCCGATACCCTCTTCTGGTGTGTCTGAATAATAGCTAAAGTATACTCATATCCATAAAATAAATAAATCTGGAGAGAGAGAGAGAGAGCCAAGTACAAGCTTCCATGACAATCTGCTTCTGAACTGTGGATGCAATGTGACCCGCTGTGTGATATCCCTCCTGTGAAACTTCCCTCAGAATTGTGGACTGCACCCTCAATCATAAGCTAAAATAAACTTTTCCTTCTTTTGTCACAGAACTGACAGAAAGTAACTACATATATAAATATATGTAGAAATATATCTACAGTGTGATCATCAGTTCCTTCGCGTTCCATTCACAATGCTAACCCATCTTTTACCTGTATAGCCTGGACCTCAGGCACACAAATCAGTCATGACACCCCAGGTGTTTAAGATGCTTGGGAGTATGACTCTGATGTAAGGTAATATCAAACTGCAAGTTTTCTAACCATTGTTTTCTGCATCTGAGAGAAAGGGCTCCTGCCACCTACATTATCTATTCTAGTGGATGGAAAAGATGAAGCAAGTGAGTTTGTGTGCATGGAAGGAACAGAACATGGCTCCTTTAGGAGAGAAGCTTGAGAACACTTGCTGAGATGAGATTAATGCAAAGGGATTTTACTACATTCAAGTGAAGTATTTAAGACATATCCTGCTTCGAAACAATCAGCATAAAATAGCTAATTCTCGTCCTCTGAGGCCAGTGGTTTTCTCCTCTCTCTCTCTCTCTCTCTCTCTCTCTCTCTCTCTCTCTTTCAATTTCCCTTCCTAAAAGATATATCTACTGCACATCCTCTAGACAGAGTAATCAACATTGAATTTTTAGAGGGGCACACTATTCAAGGTAGGTTATGTCATAAGTCAACAACAGTAATAACATACAAGTTACATGTAAGTACAGGACGGCGCTGTCAGACCCCAGACTGTTGTCCACCTGCACGGTCACTCGGAAAATGCCCACGTTCTGGTATACATGCTTGATTCCGTCTTCCATAGAGCTGAGGTTGACATAAGATACTGCAATGCCATCTCCAAAGTCTACTTGGATGAGTGTCCGCTGCACATCACCCTGTAAGAAAGACCAGTGTTAGATGGAAGAGAGTTGATGCTTAGCTCTTCATGCCTTGGCAGCTGAGGCTCTCTCACCATCTCTCTGCTTTATCATCCCTGTGACAATTAAGTCCTTTGCTAAGAATACTATCTAAGGCAAAGGTGCATCAGATATCAATTTTCAAGGCTTCTAATACTAAGTGTTTGATTTACCAATTTCAATGCAATATTCAATTATTAGAAGTCTCTATTAATTATATGATCTGGCATAGTCAAAGAATACTACATAGATCTTCAATAACCTTGAATTGTCTTATTTACAGTTTCCCAACCATGTTGGAGAAAGGATGAAAAATACCTTATATCTGACACCTGATATGACATGAGACTTAGAACTATTTATGATAATGACCATTAATTTTGTTTTGTTCATTATTTTTTCTCTTGTTGAACATAGATTTTTTATCTCACTGTGTTGTTAGATCAAAACATTTCTGAAGAATGTTTGCATGGAAAAAAAGAGTAGGCAATGATCATCATCTTCATGGATGCACATGGAGTCTAACACAGAGTCTAACACGGAGTGCGTCTAACACAGAGTGAGTCTAACACGGAGTCTAACATGGAGTCTAGAAAGGCTTCATTGTTTACTGAAAGTTAACTCAGCTGGGAAGTTACAGTTCTGGGATCTAAGCCACCGTCTCCGGATTTCCTGTTTATTCTTGTATCTGAGATTTAGCACCATGGCCAAAGAATGAAGGCCTCACTCAGTCTTGAATCCTAGTCAGCACTAACAAGTTATATGACTTCAGATAAATCATTCCTTTTCCCTCGATCTCAGTTACCAAACCTATGAAATGAGCATAAAATCATTTTTCTATCATAACTCAATGGGCTATCATAAGAGCCATGTGCATACTAGTTGGCACAATGATCTGCAAATAAATGACTGTAAAATAAATAGCAAATGAGACTGTGAAACACATAGAATGGTCATTTAAATCTTAGTTTAGATAGTTTGTCATTCTAAATTTCTCATGTGTAGGCACAAGATGAAATATGCAATTTATGAAATCCTGTAAAAAGAAAGGGCCTTTGCGATGATGGTTTATACAGTAAAGGAACAATGGGGCTTATACTCAAGTGGCAAAATCAAGATTTATTCCTTTAACACCTTCTTGTTTTTATGGCTTTCCACTTGTTCAGGCAAACAACAAAACAAAACACAAACTAAATCATCCAAAACCTTTGAACTAGAAATGTATTTTCGATTAAGTAAGGTTTAAGTGGTATCATATCTTTCGAAAAAGGCCACCTTTAAAATGCTGACATTTAAAGGAGTAATACACAGAAAAAGGCAAAAAGTTTAAACCCTATGAGTATATGTGACCTACAAATTCAATCTACGCCTAGAAGCACAGAGTGGCGTGCGCAGTGGCCAGTGTTCAAGCAGGGCGAAGTGGAGCCTTCCGTAACATCACCAAGCAACATCTTTCCCTGAATGAAAAAAAAAATAAACCCACATGGCACAAGCTACTACACAAATATCCTCAGGCTCACACACTGTGGTTTCTTGAATTCCCTTATCTAATAAATACAAATGCCAGCCCTCTTGCTAATGCATCTGTCTGTCCTGCAGACAGCTGAAGCGGATTGATCAATCTGTTCCTTCTGTTCCTTGTACATTTCTACTTCCATGTTTTCTTGGGCTTCAGAGTCATTCAGAAGTCAACTACGGGTGTGGGCAAGGTAAAGGAATTGAGATTTTAAAACAAGTGTCTTAGGTAAATACTAGAAGCAGATATTGCTGTTTGTGACTTAAGACAGGGAATAGAGACATCACTGCTGACAGGAATGAGACAGGATTACAGAGTAGGCATCGTTCTCCGAATCATGAAGGTCTACCTTTGTAAGGCAACACTGGGGAGATTCAGTCTTCAGGCAACTCTGCTTTAGAGCTGCTAAAAGGGAGTGCTCACTCACACAGCCACAAAGAGTAAGACGTCAGTTGTTGCTACTTGATTCTTCAATTCCTTGGCCTTTCTGTCTAGTATTATTTACTTCATTGGCCTTCATTTGGACCTTCTCACTTTACATAAAGCTTCTCCCAAAGGGCAGAGGAGACAGCTCATAGGTAAAGTGCTTCCCATGTAAGCATAAGGACCTGAGTTTGGTTCCCTAGCATGTAAAAGCCAGTCACAGCAACATTTAATATAAATGTTAGCACTAGGGGTTGGGAATCTCAGAGCTTATTTGGTCAACTGACAATCTTTGGGTCCATTGAGAGATGCAGTGTCAAAAAGTAAGGCAGAAGGCAATACAGAAAGATACCTTATGTCTGTGTAGACAAATCATACACACACACACAGACATACCCACTTAAAAACACATAAGAACACACACAAACACAAATACACACATATACAAATAAATACACATGTACACGTACATTCACACACAAATGCATGTTTACAAACAAATATAAACACACAGCCACACATGTACACACAAATATACACATTTACATACACACACATCTAGATACACAAATACCTTTCACACATAAACACACAAACACATATATATTCACATACATATAAACATACATACAAACATATTAATACATATTAATACACAAATACACACATACATCATACACACAAATATACATACAAATATATATTCACACACATTCAAACACAAACACATGCACATACATACACACAAATACACATGCACATCCATTCAAACAAATATAGATAGACACATTCAAATATACACATACACACTTACAAACACACACATATGTACAAACATACATACACACATACAAACACACTTACACATTCAAACATGCACAAGTACACAACCACACACATACATACCATACAAACACACACATACACCTCCATTAGCATGTTCTGTTTGTCTAGCTGTCATGATGGCTTTTTTAACTTAACAGTATTCTTAAGTCTCTGTCCATGATAATGTTCTCCCTGGGTGTGAAAGACTTTGTTCAATGTTCACACTAGTTTATTGGTAGTAAGGCAACATTACAGAGTCCCCGCTGAGAACTCTGAAGACAATGGAATGCCATATTCCAATTCATCAGGAAGCCCCCAGACCCTGCATGCAGCTGCAGGCCTTTGTACCTGAGTTCTCAATGGGGAGATTAAAAGGTCAAGGTGCTGCATCTTACTGTTAAGGATAACAGATCACATCGCTGCAGGTACAGCTTTGCCTACCCAGTGGAATAGACTAGATAAGACTTCAACCTTCACATAGTGGCTAACAACACCATGATCACTTTGGGGCTAACCTGCCATCATCCTTCTATTATCCTAGACTCTAATATCCACAGAAGGTAGGAATTTCAATGATAGGCTAAGTCCTACATAATCACTTGCCAGAACAAGCTGGCACATTCATTCATTCATTCATTCATTAAATCAATCTACAGATATTATAGAGTATCTCGTGTAAGATTTTAAATCGAAAAACGCAGGTCCGGAAATAGCTGCAATGGCATTGCAAATGTGGTTTGAGCTTTTAGGACATGATGGAACACTTTTGAGACCGATGCACATTAAATAAATGCACAAAACTTAAAATAAGAATGTCAGGGTAATTACAAGGACGGCTGGCTACATGGTGTCCAGAGTTTGTGCCAAAGAGGGGAGAAAAGTTACTCTGATTACTCCCAGAGCAAGAGAGCTGAGACCTGAATAAAGAGAGCAAGGCAGAGCTGTAAGGAGGTGGAGGTTTGGAACTCAGGCAATGGGAGCATGGGGAAACATGGACCCATGAGTGGAAAGAGATGGTAAGATTGAGGAAAGGAGGATGAGGGGAAAGAGTATGAAAATATGCTATACAATAGTTAGAGGAAAGAAAACTCCCTTTTGGGTCTTGGGGGCCAAGTTTCTGATTCCCATCTTTCCTCTAAGAACAATGTCAAGACAGCAAAACGTTTGAAGCAAGAGTGTTGGTGACACAGAGCAGTGATAGTTTTCACTCAAAATGATCACTTTGTGTTTCTCATGGAGGATGAACCCAAAAGCATCCTAATACACTGGGAAGCCAAAGAGGGATATTCTAGATTAGATGATGGTGGATAGATAAATCTACCATCAGGGGAGTGTGTGCCTCTTAAAACTAACTCTGAGAGTCCCTAGTCTTGGGATCAGTTATCTGAAGTTATTTTCCTATGTATTGCTGATTCTAGTTTTCCCCTTAATGAAGATACCCATATCTCTCCAAGACCCAAATGCTTCAAGGTCCCTCAGAGGATGTCCAGTCATGCTATAGTGCAAGATAATCCATAGGTGAAGTTGGGGCTATATCAAATGTTGAACAACCTCTTCAGGAGTGTTGGTGCTAAGTATGCTTCGATAAAACTGCATAGAACTAAATTCACTTTTAGGCGACTGGAGCTCAGTCCCCAGGTTCTGTGAGGTACATAGAATTAGCAGCTGCTTGGCTAAGTTGCGTTGTTCACACTTTCCTGCAACTTTAGCATCTGGAAGCCTAGGGCTCACAGATAATCATGATTTTGAGTTCAACCTGGATACTTGGTGAGCTTTAGGCCAGCCTGGAATACATAATGAATTATGCCTCAAAAACTAAAAAGTCTGTACTACCTTTTTGAGGAAAATTAGGTGTTGGGAGATACTGGAGTAGTTTGTGTATCTCCTAAAGGCTCCTACATTTTATTAATGCCTGTATCAAGGATGTCTGATACACTGTCTGCAGGTATTTCTTTTGTGTTCAGTGCAATGTGAATAGTGTGCATTTCTATGTGTTTACATTTTTTTAAATGTGATTCTTTTGAGAGTTTTTAAAAATATGATGAGTACTGCATCTACATCAGAACTGTGCCCTCCTCCTCTGTCCTTCCATGCTTATTTTTCCCAAAATAACAACTCTTCATCTTTAATTATTTATGAATGTGTATACTATATGCACATATATACAATATACTGAGTCTATTATTATTGTCCATATGGACATGTGTCCATGGTTGATCACTTAGGATTGGACAACCAGTGTTGTAGGCTCTCTCCTGGAAGAAACCAACCAATTCTCCCTCTGTCCGCAGCCACTGACAAGCTGTAGCCCTTCATCTAGAGGCAGGGTCTTGTGGAGTTTCCTTCCTCTATGTTAGCGCGTCAACCAGTGCTGTTCTTAGTGCTGGTCTTGTTCAGGAAACCATAGCATTAAGCAATCATACATTGATTATATTTTCTTTTATATTATCTCATTTGGCTAAGACTTCTGGTATAAAGGAAAAGAAGATCTGACTTTTATTAGACACAATGGGTAGAAACTGAGGCATGTAGAAGTTCAATAGCTGTTTAATGCCATCTGGCTAGTTAGAGTCTATAAGAAGTTTTAGTGTTATCGGTAGCTTAACTTGTCTGTTCAGCTCAATTCTCTGTTAGACTGAGAGAGAGGTGGCATCAAAGATAAAACATCACTTTCCCTTCGTCCTTCAGTCTGTTCCCACTTTTGACCATACTTTGCCCTCTATGAAGATACTTATTTAAGCAAAGATGGTTTGGAGTGAAACCAGAATCCACACTTTCTGTCTCTTCTCTAGTGAGGTAGTATAATGGTTAAGGCATAAGGAAGGTAGAGGCTACACTAGACAGGCAGTGTTGTCAATCAGTATCCAGAAAAATCTTGTGTGTAGTTGAGTTACTTCAACTCAACAAGTCAGAAAGCTGTCCCTTCTGTAAGTGTAACTGGACCAAGACCAGCAAACATCTGGGCTCTCCCATCAATTCCTATTTCCCCTTGGTGATCTGTACATATGAGCATCGCCACAGAGCAGATAGAGAAGATAGAGAAAATATAGAGAAAGCAGAACAGTCACACAGACTCCATAAGGTGATACTCTATGGGTATCACTGACTCCGGCAATAGAGAAAGAAATTCATCAGGTGGCCTCAAAGCCAAGATTAACCTGTGTGCATGGTAGATATGTGAACTTTTCAGTTTCTGTAACAGGTTCAGAGAAAAATGGAAAAGTAACTGCTTCAGTGAGTCAGCCCTGACAGGCCCTGACCTGAAGTGAACTCAGAGAGAGTCGGGGCAAACACTGTGCTCTGGGCTGCGGTAAGAGTCCTGTCCTTATAGATGATTATGAGCATCCACTTCTGTACGAGACAGCTATATCAGGGTCCCTTAAGTAGGCACTAGCTGTCCTATGAGCTGAAGGGGTCTGCAACCCTAGAAGAGGATCAACAATATGAACTAACCAGAACCCCCAGAACCCGTGTCTCTAGCTCCATATGTAGCAGAAGATGGCCTGCTCGGTCATCATTGGGAAGAGAGGCCCCTTGGTACTGCAATCTTTATATGCCCCAATACAGGGGAACGCCAGGGCCAAGAAGTGGGAGTGGGTGGACAGGGGAGCAGGGAGGGGGTTGGGGGGAGGGGACTTTCAGAATAGCATTTGAAATGTAAATTAAGAAAATATCTAATAAAAAAAATTGGAAAAAAAAAGAGTCCTATCCTTGCAGACGCTGGCTGGGGCTTTGCCTCAGACTGCACAACCATTTGTTGCAGTAGGTTTTAGATCCTTAGACAAAAATGCAATGTAGAGGAATAACTTATGAAACTGAGTATTGTTCCAATTTAGTGAACATGACACAGGATTGATTAGAGTGAGAATATGGAACACCTGATATCTTTTGGCCTAGAATGAGGCAAAAGGCAGAAGCAGCCCACCAGCAAGAGGAGAGGAAATGTGAGCAGACGCAGGAAAGTGATGAAATATTGTAATTTAAAAGGGGACAGAGGTCACATGCATATAAGAGATACTGCAAAATGAATTGTTTATTACTGTACATCTTTAAGTATGGAATAGATTATGGAATAAATCATAGTAGATACTATACTGATTGGGGCTAGAATTAACTTTTTTTTTTCAAGTCTGTTGTCATCATAGTGCTCGAGACCATAATTTTAAGAACAAAGTAGTGTGAACCAGCCCAATCTAATATTTTACCCCTTTCTTCCTATTGCAGAAGATATTTAGGCAAGGCAAAGTTGCCTATGACAGCCTGAGAAGCCTAGTACAGTGGGAGTGGTTCCTTACCTTGAAAAGGTAGAGCATGCCACTAACTCACAGTATGAGCAAATGGGAAGAAGTTCATTTCTCCTTCCTCATGAGTGGCACAGGGCCAAGGCTTGAGGCTATAGAGAGTGTGCACATATGCTCCTACGAAGGCATCCACTACCACTCACTGAGGGAGAAAGCAGAAGAGATCTAGAATGCTCACTGTGTCAGAAGTAACAGCAATGCCTTTCTGTATTTGTCTACTTAAAGGTTAGCACTAAAAAACTAAACCTGTCCAAACTTTCCCAGTCACAAGTTTGAGCCAGGTTCTTCTTCGATAACGTTCAGTGCTCTTATTGCTCATTCAAAGGAGGTGTGAAAACTGCTCTGTTGTATCCCTACCAGATGTGTGGCAAAGACTGAACTCATGATGAGTATATAGAGAAAAGTCTTAAGCTTGATTAATTGACAGCACCTTCCAAAGTTCAGGTGTTGGAAATGGGATCTCAGTCTAGCAATAGAGAGGTATGAATGGGTTGGTGTAGTTTTTCTAAGAGTGGATTAGCTGTCATAAAAGTGGATTCCTATAACATGATGAACTTGGCCTGTTTGCCTATTGCATGGAGGTATGCTGTTGAATGCCAGTGGTCAGTGATTCTGAAGCTTATCATACTTGATGGGATTCTTTGCCTTTGTGTTCAGCCATAGAATGAAGCATCAAGAAGGCTCTCACCAGATGTAATATACATCTGGACCTTAAATTCCACCCTCTCTGGAACTGTATGAAATATACATCTTTTACTTATAAATTACTGGCCTGAATCACTGTTACTGCAGCACAAGATAGTCAAAGACTAAGTCATGCCAAAGCTGGTGAATGTGAATCTGATTCTTGAGAGAAGAGAGATACCTGGGGATCCCTGTGTTGTGCTCAATGTACATTAAGATAATAATAGCACTGCCTTATGAGGAAGCCTGATATGTATGTGTCAACACGGAGGTACCTTGATGAGAGAAATGAAGGAACCCACATTGGATGTCTCCATGTAATCTTTTGTAAGTGTTTCAAGCCATTCTTAAACAAAATACACCTGTCCTAGATAAGAGATATTTGCTGCTCTCACTTTTTTTCTCAGCTCAATTTTCAGTTCCTTGGGCTTAGTGTTCAATTGGTGCTGCCATGGCTAAAATCTCAAGATTATCTTCCAGATTACAGGGGATGTCCCCATCAATCTCATGAGCATCATGACCTATGGGCTTTCCTTCAAAGCAGAGCTCTGGACCCCTCAGAGGTGACATCAAATGCCAATATAATGGCTAAATATTGTCCATTTCTTTCTACTGCATGGTCCAAGAAGGTCTTCAAAGGCACAGATTGTCTTTCCAAACACACAGATTTCCTGTGCCTCTCTGTAAGCAAGGCAATAATGATCTTGATGGTTTGACCCAAAGGGGGAACAGCTATCACATCATAAAGGACATTATAGTTTATTATGTTACCAGGAAAATCAGGTATGTTTAGGCTAGGATGCCAGAGAAATCAGACCAAGACCACCAAATCATATTCCATCCTGTGAGGATAGAATGCAGACAGCTGGCTTTCTGTGGTCTTTTCTGTGGAGTCTGATTTTGGAAATTTGCTCAAGTAAACATGCAAATGCTTCTAGATCTAATGTCTGGATGAAGAGTTTCCAATATGACCTTCACAAAATGGTTTAATCCTGTGAATGGTCTAAAACACCGTATCTTTTTTGAAGAACCCATTCATCCTAATTTACTTTTTATGTCTTCTGTGCTTTGGTCCAGGCTTACAATAGATCAGAACACAGAGAGCAGGGAGGACAGACAGAGCTGGTGGGAGCAGACATATGCCTGTAAGTTGAGGCTTCTCTGTACAGATACTTTAAGCAATTAAGGACTTTTGCTATGTTATTGCCACTGCATGGTAGCTTTAGGATTTACTTCCACAGGCTTAGGAAGAAAAACCTTGGGACTAATAAAAGACATAAATCTTATAAATGCTTTTGAATGACATTTTAAAATCACTCATAAAGCAAAACACTCAGCTATGTAATAAGAACAAAATTACATTTTTAAAAAATTAGTGGTAGGATGATTCCTTTAGGAATAAACCTGGGCGATCAACTTTTCCTAGGAGTAAGATATATACTGGAAACACATCAGCTTCATTAAAAGCAAAATGAGGAAAGAGGGAAGAGGCACAGTATAGCCACTAGGGGTGTCTGGAAATGCATACAAAAATGAAAACTTAAACTAAAATTTCACATAACTTTACTACCAACATATTATCTTTTAATATAATTTGATGTTGTTGAATAACATTTTCACAAGAGAGAACTCATATGGATGTGTGTGTGTGTGTGTGTGTGTGTGTGTAGGCACACATGCACACATAATCACAGAGCATCAGGATCTTTCTGTTTTCTCAGTTTGTTGCTAAGGTTTCAAAATAGCTCTCAAAGTTTTGTACCTACCATCACTAGACAGATTTAATCAAGTTATGCCTACCCTTAACAAGATGCGGGACTTCTTCCTTGGGAAGTTGAAAATTTCTGTTTTGAAATTGGTAGGCTTCAGTGTAATAGAAGTGAGGTTACAGAGGTCTGCAGAGATCCAACAATCTCTAAAAATCTCTGCATGCAACATTCTTTTAGGCAAACTGGGTAGATGTCCTTTGAAATATACTGCACATTAGAAAGCCTGTTTGTGCCTTCTAACAAGAGAGGATCTTATTACCTTGCCTGAAGAATGACTCTCTTATAAAGAAGACAGTCCTATTTAAGTGAACATGCAGCTCAGGAAGAGATACCTGTTGGGCAGTGAGGGAAGATCTTCCCATGGGAACTTCTCATGCAGTCAGATGTGTTGAATCATCTCTACTGATTAGTGGGGTGTCATGTCAACTAGTTCACCCTCATACTACACATACTACACATGGTACACATGGCTCTCAACATTTTTCCTTGTAAGTTCAAGATGGATAGGAAAATATCCCCCATTCTCATTTCTATTTCAAGTAAGCCAGGATTGCTGTTATACATGAAACTTGAAATGTTAGAGATACATAGATAGCCAACATCTCTTCAGGACGCTGGTGCTGGAGGAGTACCGACTTCTAGGTAAAGATGAGATACATGCAAGTGTTATTTTCACATGGGAGGTGTTTAGTTTCATATCTGCAATGGTCAGGTTTGGTATTAATCACCTGGGGCAGGGAGTGACAGATGGAAAACTGTCCAGGAGAAAGACTTGCCTTACAGTGAGTATTACATGGTGTAGTGAAGCTCCAATCCAGAAGGGATTGCCTTCCTCCAAGGTGCTGTGAGGTGCTAATATGGTGGGTCCTCAAACAAAGAGCGTTGGGCCCTGAAAATCCAAACTGAAGACCACGGCATGGCGACCACAGCATGGCGGCAAACTGAAGACCACAGCATGGCAGCAAACTGAAGACCACGGCATGGCGGCAAACTGAAGACCACAGCATGGCGGCAGACTTTGGAAGGCTCACTGCACTAAAACTCTCCTAACAAACTAAGTTTCTCTCTTTGCATCTCAAGAGAGACTATAACCATTGGCTGTCTCTAGGAAATAAATACGGACATTCTCATGTGTGTGGTTCATTTCTGAAAAGAGAGAGCAGTGAGAACCAAGGAAAAGCTGCTAAACAATGCAACTTGAGCTAGAGACACTAGACCAAGCCCTGACACCAACTCCCATTGCCTCTCATTCCTTTCTCCCCCTTTAACCTCAGGCAAGAACAGGCAAGAACAGAAGAAGTGGCTCAGTTGATTCTTAGAGGCGATGAGAATAAAGCCGAGAGGAACAGGCAATAAGACAAGAGAAAAGTCTCAAGCCTCATGGCTCAGTGACGTCAGTCCCCGATTCTGTGTGTAGGAGGAGAAAATAGCAGGCTCCTAGGACTGAACAGTGTGAGCAGCAGCTTTGATTACTTGTCCCAAGTTATCTGTTGTCTCTCTGCTGCTTCTTATGTCTATAAATAGGCTTTCCCATAAAGGAAGCATCATGTCAAATTCTGTTCCCTATTCAAAGAAGAGTCTTTGGGGACGTTTTATCCAAAATGTCTTTTTCTGTCATCTGAGAGCAGGAAGCATCCTGCAGTATTTGGTTTGTGTTATTACATCTGGGGGACATTTATGATCCTGTAACTCTTAAAGCAGCCAAGATTATAGCTGGGAAGAATCTATACAATGACGACATAGTCCATGGCTCGTGGTTTAGAGTTAAATCTCATGGAACCTATAACCAAGAATGTTACTTACTGAGTTCTAGCCTTGGTATATAAATTCAAGTATTGAAACAATGGGATGCAGTTCAAACTTTGAATTTTAGTCCCTTGCCTCAGACTTAATTTTAAAGCCTTAAGATATGAATTGTCTCTCCTTATTCTTACAGTTGTTTTAAACAAATTTAATTAACTCCTGTGGCACATAGACACCACTTCTGGCCAGCAGCACTCTCAAATAAAGGCCTTCTAAATTAGTGCTGTTGAGTTCTTAAGACTGATTAGGTCCTTCCTGGTCACCACGTGCCTACCAGTGCTTGCACCGGATTTCTCTGCAGAGCTGAGCAGGGGTGGTGAAAGTCTTTGGGCTCATTAGATGTTCATTAGTGGTCCAGGAGACATCCAACTTGAATGAGGCTGCAAACAGACATGCCACCTCTCCTAGAATGCTTGGATTTCAGTGAAAAATACCTTTGACTGGCTTCTTTAAAATATTCAGACATAGCTGGAAGTGTTTCAGAGAATGTCTTAGAGCAAACTCATGAATTCTTTCATTTTCCTTTTGGGTTGGTTTCGAGAACATCTCCTTTGTTAGTAATGAAACAATAGCACATTAGTTTCACTTATTAGTGACAATAATGATTATTAATGAAATCTTGTCTAGTGTGTAGGCACACATGTGCTTGTGTGAACTATTTTTAGCTCTGCTGTAGTGACATGTGAAACTATCTTCATCTCTCTACCTTGTTCTTCTTAACAAGCCTTCCTCTTTATATGTGAGATAACTATAAAGGCAACAGGGATGCCAGTGAGATTTTTCATTAACCATAAAAAAGTTATAGTTATGAAGTTGATTATCACCAGATAAGGACTCTTTACTTGAAAGATTATGTTGATAAGTTGTTTGTTTCCTGGGTTTTAAGGGTGGGTCCATTTGCATGAAGAGGTTTCCATTCTTATACCAAACTTACCAACCTTGTGCCTGGGGTATACATGGTAATACACAGGATTATAAACCAGCATGCGCATGCCCTGCCTTTGGGTTCCATCTGTTAGTAAGAAACTCTCTTTGCTCTGTTTTCCTTGGAGTTTGCAGTGATACTTATGTTGGAATGAGGACATGCACTGGTTCAGGATAAAAGAAGGGATCTTGCTTTCAGCTGAAGTCTCTCAGATGCGTGGGATACAACTTAAGTTTAAGAGGCTTTTCCTTTCAAGTTTGGGCTTTATCTCTACTCTCCTAGGGCAAGTGATCCAAATCCACACATGCTTATTGGATTTTTTTTTCCTATTGATGTATTAGGTATTTGGAGCACAGACACCGAAGCTGCATCTCATGGCCACAACAGTTCTACTTCAGTGATATCCGTGGCTTACCAAGAGATTTCAAATGTTATTACCCCATCATGCAACAGATTAGATTGATTTATGCAGGGTTTTTTTCTAGTACTTTCTACTTCCTATGATTGTACTGCTGTCTTACAGAGCACCCAGTTAACTCAAAGCATATATTCACACAATAAGTTCTATAATACATGGAAAGTACATGATAAAAAATCAACACTTAACAAAATACTTATTGAAAACAACTTAAGTGCATATGCAGCTCTCTAAGAAGACACTCAATTCCTTTGGTTCAGTCGATTCCTTGACATGTACAGAAAATGGAGATTGCACGGAGGGAGCTCATATACAAGTTGCTGGATTCCTTGACATGTACAGAAAATGGAGATTGCACAGAGGGAGCTCATATACAAGTTGCTAAGAAAAGGAAGATTATGTGAAATTTCAGCCCTACCTAGTGCCACACAGGAAAAACAAGAAAGGCAAAGAATGAATGAACATGTGGCAAAAGTACAGGCTTTGGGTTTCAAAAGGTAATGTTGATGCAAACATGAAGAGGAAATCCTTCCCTTACTTTTGCATTACCCATAGCATTGGCACTATGAACCCAGCAAGGACATCTGGGTCTCTGCTACCTGGAAGTTATAGTGCTCTCCTAACATCAGAGGCATGACATGAATCTCTCTCTTGTTGCAAAATGTGGTACTAGGAGTGGGGTAAGAGGCAGGAAACATTTTCAGAGTAGCTGTTATATCAGGTTCAAGTAAGAAATGGAATTCAGAAAATGCTAAGGAGGACAAAGAGATCCATGGTTTTTCCCTTATAGCTCTGTGTGTGTGTGTGTGTGTGTGTGTGTGTGTGTGTGTGTGTAATAAATTAAAGGTGTGTGCTACCATGCCTGGCAATTCTTAGATTGTTTTTAAAATTAAGTGATAACTTAATATTGACTAAGGTTTGGTACACTGTACATAAACATTAACTTCTTGGGTATTGCTTTCATATCTTGGTTAGCATTACCCTTTAGAATAAAGTATACAGTAATAAAGGGTACGTTGTACAAAGTGAGGAAATCCAAGAGAAGGAGTAATTGCTATGTTTGTAAGAACATCTTCAATAAGCTATGAATGTTTTTGAGAAAATGCAAAAGGAAATTTTTGATAGGTTTGTGGAGTTCCTAAGTAAGAACGCAGGGGCAGCCATAGGCCCGTCTGATAAGTAAGAACGCAGGGGCAGCCATAGGCCCGTCTGATAAGTAAGAACGCAGGAGCAGCCATAGGCCCATCTGATTCTGCGCAGGAGCAGCCATAGGCCCGTCTGATTCTGCACAGGAGCAGCCATAGGCCCGTCTGATTCTGCGCAGGGGCAGCCATAGGCCCGTCTGATTCTGCGCAGGAGCTCAGCTCTGCTTTTGCATTCCAATCACCACTGCTACCTACCACCAGCCAATGCTTAGGAAATCAAAACAGGCTTGGAAAATACAAGAGGTTTTAGCATCAAAGTTAGTTCTTTGTACTTCCTGGAAGCAGTAAAATTTCCCGATACAACAAAGCTTGAAGCTGACTATTGCTTGATTACGTAGTAGACACATGACCTCAGGTAAGCAGCAATTCCTTTCTGTGCCTCTGATGACAATCCACGTAGCTGTGTGAGGCTGACATGCTCTTACAAACCAGAAGAGTTAGTCCTTACTATGCTTCTGACATCTGGATTTTTATCTCTGTACAGATGTTAGTGCCTGCTGCCTTTTCATTCATTCTTTATTGTTCATCACATGAACCATCCATGCAGACACAAAGTCAACAGACAAGTTCAAAAAAACAAAAAACAAACAAACAAACAAACAAACAAAAAAAACAGAGTCTGTCATTAATTAGGGCAGAATCCTATCATCACATGTGGGGTTGTCTCCAGGCTCTGCTGATGTGAAAGAAGCCCTCACCATGTCTTCTGCCCCAGAAAACAAGATGTGAAGGAGCTGTGTCTGACAGCAGAAGGCAGCAGATTTCCTCTCTGCTGCTGTTGCTCTGGGCACTCAGCTGGAATGAACTCATTTGACATTGTTTTCCCATCGTGACCCCGGAGGGCAGGAATTCACACATCTCACACACAGATTTTCCAATGTTTCTACATCTGCAGCCCAGTACAAGATGCATGGTGCTCTAGTTACAGGGGGACAGGGGGAGGTGCAGCAGCTGACAGCTAGCTCCTATATTGAACTATGTTTCCTATCACGGTGTAAAGCTCAGAACTGACCCAGAAAGAAAGTTCTACTCCCTGCGCTTGATTGTGTTATGCTCCCATAAATTAAATACAGTCTAATTCTGCACTAGCTTAAGCACCTGATATTCCAAGAGGCTATGTTTCTGATGTTATGACTAGTTTTCCTGCTTCTGAAGAATCCACATTTAACATGTAGATAATTTTTGCTTAGAGTATTGGTATGGAAGATGAATACTCAAACATTCCAGATAGGTTTTTTTTTTTTTTTTAACAACCCCAAGTATAACTGTTGTATTTAATAGGAACTTCTCGCATTTTAAAGTATAAAAGTGTTTTTGAAGAATAATGTTTTTAAATATGCAAATCATTAAATATGAAAGTTAATTTGTATAAAATTGGCATATCTACTACATCAGTACTACCAAGATCAAGTAATTGAAAATCGTCCATATTGCCAAAAATCCCCTCTGAGGTACATACTGTCCAACATGTCCCCAAACTGGCAATGCCAATTGACCTGCCATCACACAGATAATTAGTTACTTGATATCCTCTACAGCACTTGACTAGCATTCTTTTAACATACATATGTCTAGCAGGATGCTGTAACTTCTAACACACTTATTAATTACAGTTTTAAGTTGCTTTTCATTGATGTGCTTTGACTCTAAGACATTTTAAATGTTTTGTTTATTTTTACTCTTCTGGGTATGAGTGTTTTCCATGCATTTATAGCTGGGCACCACATGTATATATGGTGCCTGCAGAAGCAAGAACATGGTAGCACATGCTGTGGAACTGGAGTTATAGGTGTATTTGAGCTACCATTTGGGTGATGGGAAGGGAGTCTGGTTCATCTGCAAGAGCACCATGTGCTCTTGACTACTGAGACATCTCTCCAGTCCCTGATAATGGCAATTCTTATAAGAGATTGCCTGCTGGATTACCATCTTTGGAAACTTCCTAAATTAGCGTTTTTGCACTTTAATTGAACTGTCAATGGTTTTCTTATTGATTTGTAGTATTCAGTTATATCTTTCTAGTTAAAAGGCTTTTATTGCAATTAGGTGTTAATGCATATTCACTTGGGAATTTGTATTTTCTAAATAAGGTTATGAAGTACAGAATTCTTAACTGGAATGGAGTCTAACAGAATTATATTTTCCATTGCACTTGGTGAATATTCTTTGCTCTTTTAAAAACCTTGACTTGACTCAAGTTTGGGAAGATACTATTCTTTGTATTTTACAGCAGTTAGTTATATATTTTAAAATTATATTGACAACATAACTAGAATTATTTTGTATATTATATATTTCTATACAGCTATATACCTACACAATTTATTGCATATATTATAATTTAATCTATTGAAATTACACACACACACACACACACACATATACATATAAACACATGTGCGTGTGTTTCTTATCTATTTTCTTCTTTAGTTGGTTTGTGTATGGAGATCTAAATAATAAATCTTTCTATCCATAACACTCAAATTTAATTTTTTAACTTAATATTTAATGGTATTTGTATAGACGTGTATGCACACATGCTATTGGTCAAAAGACAACTTGCCCAAATTGGTTTTCTTGGTCTCCATGTGAGTCCCAGGAAGTAAACATTTTGTCATCAGATTTATTAGCAAGTACATTATTGGCCAAACAATCCATCCACTCTGAGTCATCCAACTTTGTAAATCATCTTCCAGATTATTTTTACTGTTCTTTTGTGGTTTAGCTCAAATTTTCTCATGCATTTTATAACAGCAGCCTAAATATTAACACAAAGTACATTGGAAACTTTTATTAGAATTGCCTGGCCCTGAGGTCAAAGTGTGCAACACTGACATCGTTTCAGAATACTGACTCTGCATCCATGGCCCTGATTTAGTTCTTGGTTCATCAGGGTCATGTAAAAACTTCTTTTCAAATGTGTGGCAGTTTCCTGGATAGAACTAGAGAAAATACACAGTTAAATTTGTTTGTAAATATTTGGTGAATTTTGGCACCACTATAAATTACCTATACGATTAGATTTGGGATTCTTCTCTATCATTATCTCTTTTCTTTATGACCTAACATGGTTTTCTTATTCTGATCTACTCAATGCTTTCAGCCTGTCCTGTGATGAGGGATCTAAAATTTGACCCACCATATAATACAGTGCTGCATCCAAACTACAAAATTCTGGGGGAAATTCCAGCCTTTATAGCTGTTCTCTTTTACCCCTCCTCCATGCCCCTTCCTCTCTCATTAACTTCACCTTCCTCTCCTTCCTCTGTCCCTCTCTCCATCTCATTCTCTCTTTGTTTGCTGCAACCTCATACATCAGAGCCAGAAGCAGAAGACCCTAGATAGGTTACATGGACAGGAATGACACTACTCAGCCTACATTTACTTGTAACATTTCAGTAAAGAATTCTTAAGAATCTTAGTTCATTGAAGACTGGGTATGATGAAAGACACTCACCGGGAAAGATTTAGAATTAAAATACTTATGATTGTGTTACACACACACACACACACACACACACACACACACACTCCTAAATATGTTATTCCTAAATATATTAATAGAATCTGCTCAATCTATATGTTACTTGTATGTACAGTTAAGGAAACAGAGGTCATGGGAATAATTTGAATAAGCATAAGGGAAGAATACATGAATAGGTTGGAGGGAGGAGAGAAAGGGGTAGTGATGTCATTATAAACTCCAAAATAATAGGAATAATAAACATGGTTTTGAGTAAGCAGTAGGGTACTTTGTGATTTCCTTTTCCTCTCTGACCTTCTCGACCCACTTCTCTTCCAGGAGCCATCTAAGAGAGGCTAAAAGCTAGCAGGTGATCTTCCTGAGAGAGTTCTGTCATAGACTGCTAATCTATGAAAGGTTGGCTTCTCTAGACAAGGCCAAGATGATTAAATCTGAGGAAAGATTCCTGGGATTAATATGTTTTCCTGCATAATAATAAATATGAGTTTTCATAATTGCACTAAAAAGAGAAATAGACAATTTTGTGTTCAAGGAAAAACATTTAGGTCCAGAAAAACCAGATATTGGGTTCAGGCTCCATCACAGAGAACCTGACCTAAGGTTGAACTTGAGTTAATTAACAAGCTAGCACCTAGCACCAGTTTCCAGGGCACTCTCTCACACACAAGTCTGCCCTGGCTCTTAACTTCTTAACCACCAATGTGGAGGAAAGCAGAAGTTAAATTTATGGTTTGGTTCCCAGCACCAGTCATTTATGTTAAAGGCAACAAAATTCTGTAATGCCACCTGTGCCCCCAATCAGATATGTGCCAGTCTAGAAAGCCCCTCACTTACTCACCATTTCCCATCAAACCTTGTCCAATGTGCCCTGCTGCCTCAGGGTATCAGGGTCAGTAATTAGTAAAACCAAGCTCAAGCCCAAAGCAAAGACCCTAGTGCCATTGCATCAGAGTAGGCTCCTGGTTGGTCCTTTTTTCTTCTTTCTTTCTTTTTATTAGATATCTTCTTCATTTACAGTTCAAATGCTATCCTGAAAGTCTCCTATACACTCCCCCCACCCTGCTCCCCAACCTACCCACTCCCGCTTCCTGGTCCTGTCATTCCCCTGTCCTGGGGCATATGTTCTTCGCAAGACCAAGGGCCTCTCCTCCCATTGATGGCTGACTAGGCCATCTTCTGCTACATATGCAACTAGAGACACAGCTCTGGCGGGTACTGGTTAGTTCATAGTGTTGTTCCTCCTATGGGGTTACAGACTCCTTTAGTTCTTTGGGTACTTTCTCTAGCTCCTTCATTGGGGGCCCTGTGTTCCATCCAAGAGATGACTGTGAGCATCCACTTCTGTATTTGCCAGGCACTGGCATAGCCTCACAAGAGAGAGCTATGTCAGGGTCCTGTCAGCAAAATCTTTCTGGCATATGCAATAGTGTCCAGCAATTCCTCTCCTCGGCATATACCCAGAATATGTTCCAAATGGTAATAAATACACATGTTCATAGCAGCCTTATTTATAGTAGCCAGAAGCTTGAAAGAACCCAGATGTCTCTCAACAGAGGAATGTATACAGAAAATGTGGTACATTTACACAATGGAGTACTACTCAGCAATTAAAAACAATAAATTCATTAAATTCTTAGGTAAATGGATGCATCTGGAGAATATCATATTGAGTGAGGTAACCTAATCACAAAAGAACACACATGATATGCACTCACTGATAAATGGATAGTAGCCCAGAAACTTAGAATATCCAAGATACAATATGCAAAACACATGAAACTCAAGAAGAAGGAAGACCAAAGTGTGGATACTTCGTTCCTTCTTAGAATGGGGAACAAAATACCCATGGAAGGAGTTACAGAGACAAAGTTCAGAGCTGAGACGAAAGGAAGGACCATCTAGAGACTGGTTGGTCTTTTTGGGCTCTTGAATGGCACACAACACTACCAGGATAAAGTCAGCAGTGTGCACAATGATAAGGCAAAGCCATGTAAAATATTTGCTTTAAACATTTAATGAGTATATTATAGTGAAACACATCTTTGAACTTAATATCACCATACTTCTGTAACTCCTTTTCTATCTAAGATTTTATCTCTGGGTAATTTTCTAAAGACCTTTTTGTACAAAAAGGTATAAAATACTTGAGCAAATAAAGTTGTTGCTGGAATGATTTGGATTGGGGAGCTTTGCCACATCTATCCATCCATCCATCCATCTATCCATCCATCCATCTATCAATCTATGCATCCATCCATCCAAATGTATGTGTGTGTGTGTGTGTGTGTGTGTGTCTATATTTTTGTGCGTAGGTACTTGTGTATATCTGTAAGGATGCATGAATACTGTGGAGTTGATTGTGACAGGTGGTCAGACCTGGCCAGAGTGTAGGTGTATGAATGTTTGAATGTATATGTGTCAGTGCATATTTACCTGCATAAAGCATCTTAATTCTTTTCTTTTCCTTTTACTCTGGCTCATTAAGAGTTAACCAGCTTAGCCAGAGAGGCTTCTCCCTGATTCACCAGAGAAAGTAACACCAGTAATAAATCCTTTTTACTTAATCCCCTCCTATTTTAGTTTGTGTACTAAACTCCAGAGACTGCAGTTTCTGGCTTCAGAGGAACTCAGGCAGGTCAGCTATCTATTGCTGCAAAGTAAGTTAGACTTAAGACAGTTAACATTTTATTAGAAAAGGCAACCCTGAATATCTCACAAGTCCAAGTCTTTTTCCTGCCAACTCTCTTCCCCACTCTGCCTGCCTCAAGGGACAAGCAAGAAAGACCATATTTCTACCCTTTCAAACCCCTAACACTAGATAGGAGGGAAAAATATAAAGGAGCAAAAGGACAACGTTATTGTTAGACTACTTCCTCTAACTAAGGGCATTGAGTTCCTTAGACAACTTTGATCTTCGCCATCAGTATATTTAATTTTTCTTCTTGTTTCTTCTTTGTGTGTGAATACTTAAACTACAACCAACAACAGGGCACAGCAGCCAACCAACATCCAACAGAAAAGTCTGCAGAATTCCAAAAGAGCACATAATTACAGAAACTATCTACAGTTGACAAAATCATGCCCCTGGTAGACGAGGCAAGTCATAGTCAGCGTCTGGGGCAACTCCATATGCCCACTCTGGCCTTGAAACAGAAGCATAGTCTTGTAAGAGTTCTGTTTTTCAAAGAAACCAAAACTCCAAACTTGTCACTGCATGGTCCAAACTCCTTCATCTTTCCCTCCAGTCAGCGACCTCTGAATTCTCCTTCCCAAGTCTTCCTACTTATGCTTTGCTTTTGTTTGCTCGCTTAACTAGCAACTCTGTGTGCAACTGTAATTTCTTCGAAGTGAGAATTAGCACCACAGCTAATGGATGAGCATGGGCATATGTGGCAGTGTAAACGTCAGGCAGTTACTGTATGGGAAAGATCCAGGGTCACTGCCTCTCAGAAGAGGGAGCTGGAAGTCAACCTTGTATACCTTAGTGCTGATTTCATTAGTTCTCTTGAGAATCTCATTATCTTCCTCAAGGTGAATAGTATACTGGCTGTATTTCAGTAATATGGCTGAAGACACAATTATGGCCTGGCTTAATGTCTGAGGTAATTTATTTAATGTGGTTATTCTTTGAAATCATCTAGCTCCAACATGACAAGTTTGGCATTGTAGAGTCCTAAGTACACAGAATATATTTTTTTCTTGTATTCTCCACCTACATAGTCAGAAATTTCAGACAAACATAATTTGTCAAAGTGTAATCAGACCTCGTTATGATGTCTTCAGAGTGTTACCAAGATACAAAATCCCAACTGTCAAGGATGTTATACTAATTTATAACTTAGTCCTGTATTTGATCAGTATATTTAACCAGCCTGTTGCCTTGGGAAAGAAAAGCCATGATATTCAAAGCCAAAGCCAAAGCCAAAGCCCATCCCCCTTTGACTCTGTTGAATCTTTGTCTGTGTTAAATTACACTGGAGGGGGGCATTCACACATTTTGAGAACGTGTTCTCCTAAGGATGTCAATAAAACAGAGTTAAGTCGTAACAGAGCCACTAAAGGAAAGGGGTGAAAACCAACTTGCAGTAAACTGAACGCATCAGGGAAAGGGAGAGGATAAAGCCCAGCATGCTGAAGCTGAAACCACAAGAGAAGAACAAAACCGCCAGCAGCTCAAACCTGAGGCTGTGAACAAGGGTATGTAAACAAAACCGTGATCCTCTGGGAAGATCGATTGCCCTGCATTCAGAGGGTGGACAGGCACCAGCCTTACCTCTTCCAGCTGCACCATGAGAGTGACATTGTGTCCCTGCTCTGCTGTCAGTTTCCCATCTGCAGTCACAATCCGCAGCCCACGAGGGGCCTTCCCTGGACACTTCTGTGGTTTGGCGGTATACTGCTCTCTCACTCCATCGGTACAATTATTGGAGACCACCTTCCTATACCTAAAGACAGACGATCACAAGTTAGACACCAGCTCATGCAATGAATACTCCTGCTGAAGTTTTAAAAGAGACCACAACCTATCCTGAAGATTGGTAACCTCTGATCTGCCTGCCTTTCATGTTGCTAGCAGTACTTTGAGATGATTCATATAAAGTGCCTTTTATTGTGTGAAGGTAGAATGTCCTCCATAGGGTCATTTGTTCTCCACTAGTAGCCCTGCTTTGGGAGGTGGTGGCACTTTTTTGTATTAGAGCTGGCTGGCAAATTCTCTCTCAGGGTGAGCCTTAAAGATGATGTAGCCCTTTGGTTCTTGATAAAGCAAGATGTGAAGCAGCTGGAATGTATCTCTCGAACTGTGAGTAATGTTTTCCTATCTTAAGTTGTTCGTGTTATATACTTTGCTACAGAAACAAAGAAAGTAATAGACACAACACCCAACATCTGGAAAAACAGACTGAGAAATACTATCTGTAAGCAGCATTTTCATGGACTTTTTAAAAGTTGACTTTTATTTTATGTGTAGGTATGTGCAGTACTGGCATGTAAGTGGCTGTAGAGGTCAGAAGAGGGCTTTGAATCTCCTGGAACTGGAGTCAATGTTAGTTATGAGCCATCTGATGTGGGTGCTGGAAACCAAACCAGAGCCATTCTTAAAAGCAGCAAGTGCTCTTAACCACTGAGCTATCTCTCTAGCCTGCCATAAACTTCTTTGATCATCTACTCAGCAGATGAATCATTTCTTCATTGTATGCTGTGAGATGGGCACAGAGGTGAAAGACATGGTCTCAGTAACACTACATTAATAATCCCTTGAATATTCATAAATAAATAATTTAGATGATAACACAAAGAACATATAATTATGGATTAGAAAAGGCACCACAATTATCCTCCCTTCCCCCTGTGCAGTACACAGACTGTGAGACATTCAGTGGGGCCTCTATGGTTGCACATAATACTCTGGAGCTATTATACCTTTTCCTAGAAATGAAGATTAATTTATAAATTATGTGTGATAAGCTGCTAAAATAAAAAACTAATGGCAATATAAACACCTATTATAAAGACTGTCATAAAATTCATGTAAGCATGGCTTCTCTCTCAAAATATTGCACTCACACTTTTGATGATGTCAGAGAATGTGATGACGATAGGATTAGAGGAAGTCATGGCAATGGTTCAGGTGTGGAGAGGCATGCATTGGCATGTTGAGTCAGGCAAGAGCTCATTTAGGATGCAACACAATTTATGCCATATGAACCATTTATCCCTGGGATGTTCTAAGGACTGTGGTGGAGCACAGATATCAAAAGCTGTGGCATGAAAAGCTATGAAAGGGAGAATAATAATAAACATACATGTAATAAGACTATTCAGAGAAAGCACAGGTTATTATGTGCATTTTCAAGTTAGAAGCAATTATTCCCAGCTTCCCACCGTCCATAGATCAGGGGTTAGACAGCAAATCTTATGACTGGCATAGACAATATGTAAAAGGATTATGTAATTAAAAGAATTAGTAAATTGAGATTGGCATAGAGAACATGAAAAAATAGACAGATATAGTCCCATTTTAAAATCTGTTCATTATATTACTTATAGTGAACTGGACTTGGCCTACAGGCACTTTTCTATATGCATTCCTCTGTAGTGTGGCCCCAGATTAGCTATGTAAAACTAGGACTGAAAAGCAAATGAGATGTTTAACTGCAGTCAGGACATGATATATGAAAGATGAATAAAGCTTAGAAAAAAAGAATTTTATACCCTATGGATTAGAACTAAGTTAATCATTAATACTTAATTCACCTTGTAGTATATGTACAGGATTAAATGAATTAATTTACAAAGATTAAATTGGTAAGTGCCAGTAAGCTATTACCAACAATTTTATTTAAGAATATGACAACCTGTACAGCATCCAGCCAGCCTTGGGTTATGTTGAAAGTCTCTAATCCACCTGGCAATGTGCTCAACAAGCTTTCGGCCTCCTTTCTGCCTCTCTGAACTCATTCTCCCAAGCCAGCTCATTTGGCTCCAGCCACATCTCTACTGCTAATCCCTTTGAGAGTATCCATTTGTTCCTTCATGTTCTACCTGCTGCCTAGAGCTTATCCACCACTTACTGCAAAGCTTTTCTCTTGCTTTCTCTCTAAGACAATTTCTCGACTAGAATGGGACAATAGAAAAAAAAATCACATTTACAGAATGATTCCTGTAGTCTTGTTAAGGTGCAGACTCTGCAAGGCTTCCTTCATTTATTGTCCACATGTCCTTAGTGAGGAAGGCACTGCTATCTAAAATGTAGACAGAGATGTAGGGATTTAACTAGTTAACTTATACTCTTAATGTCACACAGCCAGGGTCCTGGATCATTGGTCACATGAGCATACGCTTTCTGTTCTACAGTATTTCAGTGTCTCTTTAAATGGAGTGAGATTGATCTTCTCACCTCTTAAGTCTTAAGGGTTTACATGCCAGGAATTCCTTGCATGATATTCTTATATGTGACTTTATAATGTAAGCTCCTCCACTGTCCCCTTGTGTTCCAGATAGACACAAGGCTAGGCAACACGGGGAGCACTCTGGCATGACTGTATCAGTTTAAATGCTGAAATGTCTACAGAGTTTATCACCAGTGGCCAAAACAACGTATCCACCAATAAAGATGTGCCGATTCTATTCTCACAGTGGTTTCCTCTCTTAATAGTCATAAAGCTAAGGGCTTAACATCTGGACCATCAGGGGATCTCCAAACCCTTGCATCAGCACTAAGATCAGTATCCATTGGCGTGCTTCCTTGTAGTGTCTGAGGATGTTGAATGCCAGTCCGTTTTAGGTGTTTAGAAGAATAGGCTGGCTTCAGAGGGAGATGGTAGAGAGGGAGAAGGGAAGGAGGACATGTGAGAAAGATGAGGGATGGGGAAGAGAGAGAGAGAGGGAGAGGGAGAGGGAGAGAGAGAGAGACAGAGACAGAGACAGAGACAGAGAGAGAGGAACTTGAGTGCAGGCATTGGAAAATGGTACAATTCTCTTATCAGCAATGATAGAAAGAGACTGATGGGCAAAGCCTTCTGTGATAATTATGCATCCTGGTGAGTTTAACTGCATCAAAGCTGCCTGTGTGTTTCAGCAGCAAAGCTCAGTGTACATGGGAGGTGGTCAGGCTTTTTAATCACATAGCATCCAAGCACACCTGGCCTTGGCAAGCAGCTACAGAAGCCTGGGCACTCCATCACCACTGGCATCATCAGACAGAGCCCTCCTTTTGTTTGCTGAGCATCTAACCAATCACCACTCCAGGCTTTCCCTAATCCTGCAGCCACAGGACTCTGCTTAAATCCAAAGCACGAATCCATCCCCCTGGGAATCTGCCACAGAGAAGCCTGTTGGCGATTTTTTTTTTTTTAAGCACTCATTAAAATCCATTCTGAAACCATTTTATTTCTTGGATGAAAATGGCATCGCATTAGCCCTACCAGACCTGTCCCTGAAATTTAGAAGAAAATTGTGCAGAAATACAGAGTTAATTTACTCAAGTAAGCACACACCTGCTTTTTGCATCACAGAACGTTTCTATTTTCATCTCAGCAGCTGTCCCTGGGTCTGAGTTACATAAATGAATAATGCATTTAATATGTTATTAAATCGAGCTGCTACCTCCATAATAACAAGGCAACTTATGATTATGTTGGACCTGAGGTCTGGACATTACAGGGATGCATTTGGTTGGTAAAGCATTCTTCAGTCTGCCACGAAAGAAAGTGCTTTGTAATGACAAGGGAGTCTTTTCACAATTACTGCAAAGGAAACATTCTGTAAATGTGCCTTTGATATTGCCTGTGGCTCATCAGTAGACAGGGCCTCATTACTCCAACAGCCTAGGTTCAGTATTCTCTTCTGTCACGTTTTGAGCTCCCCCCCCCCAACCTTCTCCTTTTTACCCATACTTTCTTTGATTTTCCTTTCTTTGCTGCCTGGAAATCTTAAAAAAAAAAAAAAATGAAGCCTATATATTTTCTTTGTGAAACTAAACTAGAAAGAAACATTAAAAGCTGCACTAGTCTGTGATTTTTTCAATTTAATATTTGTCCTTTTGGACATAAAGTTTATGGCCATTTACTCTATAGTAAGATGGCATTACTGCCTGATATTGGCAGATCTCAATGTCATCATTTTTAAAATTTAATTTTAACTGATAGAAAACTATATGCTTATGGAAACAATCATATGCTTTCATCTGTGTAGATATGGTAGAAAGATAATCAAGGTAATTTCTATGTCTGGCACTTCATCAGCGTATCTAATCTTTTGTGGTGAGAACATTAAAGCTGAGGATCTTCTTTTCAGTGTTTACATCTATCAAAAAATGTTACTTTTGTCTTGATTCTGGGTAGTTTTTCTTCCTATTGAATCCAAATGACTGAGGAGACATACTCCTGGCTGCGTGAGGTGTTAAGAAGGGGCAGTTTTGTAATTTCTGAGTGTCTGTTACCTGTCCCTAGGAAGCTGTAATCTGGGAACTTGAGAGATCTCTTTGTTTTTCATTTTTCTGGTGCTGTTCCCTCTGAGCAGGAGGTTCTCTCCTCCTGTCGTAAGGAGACCCATCCTTTAAACTTCCGTGTCATCCTTTCCTGTGAGCTCGTCTTTCACTGTGCTGATCCCACGTAAGGACCACGGTAGGTTTATAGCTCTAGTCCTCCTCCCACCCAGGTGGGCTATGCTGTCACTGAAATATGATGCACTATAATGCCGTACACAGTGAGGAAATTAAAAAAGTTTCGATGATTGCAGTGTACTTTGTGCCTTTGCTTGCAATGGATACCCTGTTTTGTTAGGGTGCCTCTAGATGTATTGCAGCAGGAAAAAGAGCCAGCATTAGGGACAGTGAAGCAAAGGGAGACTGGAGCTAAATAACGTCTATGACAAAGACCTGAAGTGTTCCCAGACCTTAGGAGGGTAGGTATGCAGTAGGAAAACAGCAATGTATACATGCTCATGTCTGTAAATGGAAGGATCTATATAATCACATGTCATTGGGATCAGAGAGCTCCAGCTACAGTAGCATCGCTTAGTCACCATGGCTGAAATTATTCATTTAACTCCCAAATGCAGAGTTACTGCTGGGAGGCAGTCAGGTGAGGGCCTGGGCTCTCTTTCTCCATAAGTGGGTATGTACTTGGCACTCAGGCAGGCAGACCTTCTTGGCAGCTATTGTCAATAGGCATATGCAACCAAATAAAAGGTCAGTTGTGCTTCAATAGGACGTAATATGGCGAGGCTTTACCAGTAGTGGACATGTGCTCACAATTAACAGTGATCACACAGAGCAGCCATAGCATTTCTATTCAGAAAGAATGAATGATATTCCCTGGCTGACTAAGCAGGTTTCTCAGGTTGTTGTTTGCTTGTTTCTTTGTGTTTGTTTGTTTGTTTGTTTGTTTTTCAATGCAACAACTCCCAGGGCTTTTCACTAAAACCAAGTATTCAAGCAGGAATTGAGGGCTTGATATGCGCCATAGGCATCTAGGTGGCTTGAGTTAATTTTACTTGTATTAATCAGGATAGAAGCACAACTCAATTTGAATAATAAATGCATACAGCTTCATTTTGAGGACAGATTTGATGAAATAGTACATATGGTCACACTTGTCTAAATGGCTTGCTGGAAACAGTCCTGAGTGGGCCTCCCTGGATCTACCATCTGAGTCAATTTTGTACAACTAAACCCCATAATGTTTTCCTCCTTCTTGAGCATAAACAGATCAAGAAACTTTACTTCTGAATTATCTCAACTCGTTAATGAAATGCCAGTGATGAAAGCATCCTTAAACAGCTACTATAGTAACTTTGCTTTGGATAACATGGAAAGCAGAGACAGAGCTGTCCAAGGTCACACAATGAAGAACTAGCATTGCCAGAATGTCACAGCATTTGTGTGGGAATCTCTAATTGCAGCATTATTGATGTGGACGGGAGCAAGAATGTGAAGGAGTGGATCTCTGCAATAGTCACTTGCATCTTACCTATCTACCAACTGCTATGCCACCCCATGAAAAGATGGAACACCTCATCTAAGAGATGGCCTCCTAGCAGATAACAATTATTTTGCATCCACTGGGAGGCTACAGGAGTCCTGGCTCGAAAACAGCTACATGGGCTCCTGCAGGGATCAGTCTGTAAATAATGCAAGTGATTTCCTTTCTGTGGACTTTCAACACATGCAGCAATTTTAAGACTAATTATTCTCCTTGATGCACACTGGGAAATCTTACAGAGTGTAGAACAGACAGAACATCAGGATCCCCGCAGGTCATCTGGAATAGTCAGGTGGGAAGAATTCAAATTCCCCACAGTGAGACTGGGAATAGACCTTACATGAGAACAGTAGATTACTCAGGTCTGTGTCTGTGTCTAGTAGGTAGAAGATTATATTTATAAACACCATATTTTGAAGACATGGAGGAATATGGTAATAACATGGAAGTTATTCCTTTGCTTAAATGTATATGTGATATCTTATTGATGGACCTACTGAATATTTTTATATAGATACTTCAGTTATCTGTAAGTGTTGTTTTTAAGTGAGCATCTTGAGTAAACAGCCCTATTAAATATTAAATAACTAGCCATGAACAACGATGCTTGAATATGACTCCAGGAGTGATTAATGGCTTCTGTAAAGAAACTCCCATGGACAGAGATTTCAACACACATTCTTTTGAATACAGCTAGAAATGTCTTCAACTAAAGAAAAAGAAGAACTCTGTCCCTTAAGAAAGCTGTCTTGTTTTTGTAGAATAAATTGACCCCATATCTTCACTGTAATATGCTATAACCAATGTCCTGGATAATTTATCAACTTAAATTTGCAGTTTGCTCCCTGGTTCCAAGCAGGTAAAACACAACATATAAGAATAACCAAATAAGCTTGTGAATTCACAACTTGAGATATATAAAGCCATTGCTTAAGAAGACAAAAAAGGGGGACAAGCATGGGATTCCTTAGGGCTACTTGCTTATCTTTGTATAATAAAAACCAGAAATGGATATGATTTTCATTTTATTTGAGACCACAGAACTTGTTCGATAATCAAGCAAGCTAGTTGTCTGGCCTGGACAGTGTAGAGAAATAGACACAGCTTCTGGATTACAGTGAGTTGTATATAACGTCCTAGTCATGTGACTTTATGACAGTAGTTGGCACATGACTTCCTAATCAGGTGACTTTATGGGCCTTTGTTGATCACTATTTGTAGTTTATACATGAAAAATTGGGAGGTAAATTAAATATGTCACTGTCACCAACACTGCAGGTGACCACTAAAGGTCATTTATGTCTCAACTAAACATTCACAATGAATAAAATATTTTTTCTTTCTCTTTTAATTCTCTATGCTAGAGTGATCTGTATCTTGCAAAGTAATGACTATATCTTGGAGTTTAGGCTATACATTATCAATATAGTACCACATTTAATCACAAGCTGAATGCAAATAGGAAATTTCCATAGATAAGAAACTGAGAGGCACAAAGAAACAAAGCACATGCTCAAATCTGACAGCAAATAGCAAGGAACCTCACTTTTGAACTAAGTGAAAGTTATTCAATGGCATTGCAATCTTAGTTCCTCTGGGGTAGAAAACTTGATTCATTGTCTTTGCTTGGATTCTGGCTGTGGTAATGTGTAAGAGTTGTGAGGCCAAAAAGAGAAGGATACAGAGCAGAGAGATGCTGGCAGGCACCTCTATGTGTGGATGTCAGAAATCCTGACATCAGCCAACTAAACAAAGGTAGAGGACATGTAGATGCTGTTTTCAGTCACTTACTTCTTACTATAGCTGTCTCTTCTAAATCCTGGCCAGCAACTGCAGAATAAACTGTGAGGCCCTTCACCTCTGCACAGTCAAGTTGATTACAAAAAATGTTAGTATCTCCTTAAAATAACATTTTCATTGGTCAGCTATGCTGAAATTTTCCATTCTGGTGAAGTGAATGAACCTAGAAACACTGCTATATACCAAGGCAGACATTCTGAGTCTAAAGCTGACTGTCCATATAACTAACCATTTACAGAGAGAGAGAGAGAGAGAGAGAGAGAGAGAGAGAGAGAGAGAGAGAGAGAGAGACCCCGACCTTGCTACATGCCCTGTGCTTAGTTCATTAACCGTCACTGTGATTAACCTTTAGCTAGAAGACCTCACTCAGTTCATCTTCTGCCTGTATGTCTGCATCATGCTCTGGAGCACGACAAAGGGTGAGGGAATGAGGGAGTGTTGTGTCTATGAAGCAAGAAGCAGGCAAGCACATCCTCTCAGGCTAATTGTATGATTCTGAGCCCTTTGCTGTTCATCCTGCTGCGGCTCCACCCTGGCAATGGATAGACAAGGGTTAAAGGTAGTGTTGGAGTTAGTTCAACTTGGTTACTTAATCCTAAAGGCTTCTAAACAACAGTGTGACTTTGTCCTCCAGATACTTGTGGCTCTTGCCAACAGGGCCAGTCTTATTGTTCACTGAATCTGAACTGTCCTTTCTCAACTTCTCTTCCATTTATGATTTCCTCTGCAGAATCCACTGCATTTTCAAGAGGATGGAAGTGGCTTGAGATGACTCTTTAGTCTCTAGGACAGGCTAGCGGTATGTGAGCAGAAACTGCAATTTTCATCTTTGTGAGATAAAATTTGACAATGCCTAATACATGAGCCTAAAAAGAGACCAGTTGGCTGAATGTAATTTGCTCTATAAGCTGAAAGAAACACTTCTAATTAACAAAGGAAACTCTTATTATCTATGAGTGCTTTTACCGACAAGGGTTGTGCTAGAGAATGCCAATTGTAGTTTTATTGATAGTGGCATGAAAAACAGAATAACCCAAATATCCATTGAAAAAAATAATTAAATAATCCTATATTATTTAATAGAATGGAATATAAAAGGTATGAAAGCAGCCCGATCTATTCAGACCTGTAAAGATGCTTAAGGTATATTTTTAGAGTGAAAAAGGCAAATTAAAGAAGAACATAGCTAGAAGCAAATTAAAGAAGAACATTAGCTATAAGCAAATCATGTAACACTAATCTTCCAAGTTGATTTTCTTGAAGAAGCTTATTGTTGGAAAAATGCACAGAAAATGTCTGGAAACTTACACGCATAGAGATCAGGGCTGTGTGGAAATGCGGCCAGTACTGAAGTGATGAACTAAATTGGGCTTTTAACTAAATAAAACATACCTGTATATTTCTTTTGAAATTAAATACGTGAGCCAAAAGGCTGAAAAATGTAGGCTGGAGAGATAGCATACTATGCAACCATGAGGAAGTACCAGACTTCAGGTTGGTTCTTGGGGCATCTGTGAAAAGCTAGGCAAAGTGGCACTATAAATCCTTGAGGCAAATAAATCCCTAAAGCTCATTGGCCAACCATTATCAATGAAATGGTGAGTTCTATATTCAGGGGGAGATGGTGTCTCAGAATATTCCATTGAGAACCAATTGAGGAAGACACCTGAATTCAACCCCTGGCCTCCAAAGATGTATCCCTGTAACCTGGACATACACACATACCCCTCTGTCTCTGTATCTCTCATACACATACAAACACACATATACACACACATAAACACACATGCTAAATGTTTAATGGCAGCAATATAGTGACAAGAAATGACATTCTATCAAAAACATATTGTGTTATAGGAACACAAGTCCAGTGCATGATCAGAAGGAACTGTGTCAGGGTAACACATACTTATCATCATCCCAGGTTGGCCCCTGAAGCCTACTACCACAGAAACTCACCCAGTGCTGTTGAGGTAACTCTGTCCCAAGCTGCAGTCTTTTGACAGTGAGGATGGGTTGAACCAAAACGCTGGCAGGCATTGTCCATTACTATGTCTCTCATAGCCATAGTCACTGTTGGGGACATACCCAAGAGGAAACATTTACCAGGTGGCAAACTTATTCAGAACTATTTCATAGTAGTTGACGACCAACTTCTAATCAGTCAATAAAATAAGCATTGCCTAAACTAATGTCTTCTAGAACTTAAAGTTTTTCTCTATATACTATCTATGACCCATGAAAATATCTTACAGAACCAACATTCCCATTTCGATGTCTTCAAGATGAGAGGAATAGCTTTGGTCTCATGTAATGAGAAAGAGTAAATAGGAACATGGCTGGGTCAGGAGCTTGAGTCTTAGTGAAAACAGCCACATGTGGTACAGTCCTCATTATCAGTGATGTCTTTGGGATGCTCTTCCAAAACATCTGGCTGTAACAAGTAGAGCAGAGCCAAGTTTCTCTGCGTATAAGCCATATGCTTCCGAGTTACAGCCAAAAAGCCAATGCCCTTCAGGAGTCTGTCAAGCACTACCCATGGAAGAGTTTTGTCTTCAGCACTTCACACGACCAGTTGGTAATAACTGCCTTAAATCTTGCCTCTGCATTGAAAAATGCCCTATTTTTTTTCTCTCGGTTTCTATTCATTCTTGCTACCAGGGATATTCTTGGCTTCTGGAAGGTAAAACTGGGCACAGAAAAGGACAACAAATTGTCCCTTCACATGCACAGACAAATCACAGGCAGCAACGGGCAAGCATTAGTATAAATTGGCCCACCTTTGTGATAGAGGTGAGATGCTAGCACATTGTGGCCATGGAGGGATAAATGGGCTCAGCCTCAGGGGCCTGTCATCAGACAGCTGGAACTGCATATTCTGTACATCCCTCTAGATTAGGGCCTGGTTTGACCCAGGGTGAGTAGGAAGATGACAGAATAGCCACTTCCAGAATTACCCAGTGCTCACTTCAAGAAATTGCCCTACAAAAGCTGGAGAATGACACGGTGTCACTTTGGAAATATCCAGGGGGCCTGGCTAACAAGAAACACCCAATGAGCATCTTCCATTATGCTACTATCAGGTAAGATTGTAGAAAATCCAGCTTCTAAAGGAAGCCCAACAAGCACACGGTGAGCCTTCCAAAACATTTTCATCATCACGTCGTCCCATTTGAGCAAGAACCTACACAGTAGCACAACTTAAGACTCAATGTTCTAGTCCTTAGAGTGCTGTGCAGCCTGTGGGGCTGGTGACAGACTCCAGTCACCAGCGGGATCCAAGGACCTAAACAAGACACATATGGGACAGGAACAGGGAAAGAAGCCTAATTTATTTCCTTAGCTTATATAATTTTTGCCTTGAAGAAAACCAAAATATTGGCTTATGTTGAAATGTTTTAGGAAGAAATACTCAAAGTGGAAACTGTTTTCATGAAAAGGTCAGAATTTGGGGGTACATTTTCTCTTACATTTCCTTCTAGCAGATATTTTTGCTCTGTATGAAGAATGGCTACTGCACAGAGCCATGGCTCTTCCAGTAATGTAAGATGCCAACTTACTTTGCAAATTCTCCTTCAGTATAGTAAATGATCAAGAATTAGGCTTCCAAAAGAGGGATGTGATGGATGACTTAAAAATCTCAAGGTAGGTCTTCCTGTGAGTATCTTTCTGGGTATCAGTCCCAAGTGCAGGGTAGAGATAAAGTAGTTTTGTTGTTGCAGTTACATATCACTGACATAAGTGCATACAGGGGAAGCTTCTGTAGAACTCCCATGTGCTCTGTTATTGCTGAAACTCCGCTGGTAAGTACAAAGAGCTAAGATGATGCTGAAGCTCCGCTAGTAAGTACAAAGAGCTAAGACACTGGCTCTTGGTCTTTCTTGCTCACCAACAAGAGAAAAGCAATGTTGGGTTACTTGTTTGACAACTGGCAGGCTTTCTCAACACCTCTAATTCAGAGAACATTTCTAGTGGTATGCCATTAGAAAAGACTGACCTGGTTATGGTCTAAGATGCATATGTAACCTGTGTCTCACATAAATCACTCACATTTATAGTGATGACACTATACATGTGACCTGTTACAGTCACATAGCCAAAATAGTAAGAATGAATAATTTATATATGGTTCAAGTTTTTAGTTTTTAACATTTACATAAATATATTAATTGCTTCCTATTCTGAAACAGATAAAAAAAAAGAGGGAAAGAACAAAAGAAAACGTGGTGGCTTATTAGACTTCTTAAATAATTTTTCAATTTCACCTGCTCATTAAACACTAACCAAGAATGAAGCAAGAAGATCATTGGCTCTCCAATATAGATAGATTTCTGTTTAGCAAATGTCTGGAAGAATTCTACTGCTCTCTGAGTTTAGTTGAAACCTCCCAATATCTCTTCTGCCTCTCCAGGTTAAACTAGCTTTATTATCACTCAGTTCACAGGGTCAAGTTGAGTCCACTCTTGTACTGAGACTATAAATGTCACTCAATGCTCTCATACGCTTCATTTAGCCAACCACCACAGACTGGAAACTTTGACAGAGAAAGGATTTATGCCTTTTGTAGTTATTATGCTTTCCAAGGATACCCAATGCTAGAACAACTTATGTGACATATAAACATATTTGCTTTCTGAGAGCTCTAATTAGTGCCTCCCATATTGCTATCTAAATAAGGTAGAGATAAATTTGGTTTCTCCATTTTTCTGATAATCCAGCATCAGTATGAAAATAATTGCCACTCATCTTGTAAGGCCTCATAAAATCCAAAGAAGTAACCACTGTTTTCTTTTGAAAGACGCATTCACATAGTTAATAATAATAATAATAAAAAAATCATGTTGTGGCCAAGAGAGAATTTAATAAAAATATAAGGTCTGCTATTTAGCACTAGGTTTGTTACCACTTTCTCAAGTTGAAGATTTATTCGGGGCTTCGCAGATGTCATATTACTGAACAGTTCTGTGGGATAAGTATGGCAGCTCACCAGTCAAAGTCTGCCTCTGTACAAACACAAGGCTCAGACTCCATTGCTCCTGCATACTTTCCTTGCATGCACTTCCGCTCAGACTTTCTCTTCTTGTATATCCTCTTGGCTCCCATGATGCATGCTTCCCCCTGCCAGGAGACAAATATCATGCAAAAGCAAGCACATAGATTAGACTTCTCCTACAGCATCACAATGCGGTTTGGAGAGCTATTTACAAACTTTAGTATAAATATGATTCTTGGAAACCCAATTCAGGCTATTAGTATTTCTGTTTTGATGCCTAATATGAACACAAAGGCAACCCCAATAAACAATGCTTATTTTTCTAACATTAGCTTTAACTCTTTATATATTAAGCATAGCTTTCTCTGTCAGTATGTTAGGCATAGTGTAATGAAGGACACAGGAATGTAAGCTATCCTGCAACTAATGAATTGCCTGCTAACCTATAGTAATTAAGATAAGTTTTCCTATTATAAAGAAATTACAGTTGGTCATTTATGATCACGTGAAAAAAGAGTATTGCTATGAAACATAAAACTGATTTAAGTTCAGATTATTATGTTTCTTGCTACATAACTTTATAGCACCAATTCTATAATCACCTATCAGTCAAGCAAGAAAGCTAAGTTCAGTCTTTTTCTAAAAAATAAATAGAAGTTTTGGGTGACACAATGCACGCACATCAAAGAGAGAAACATGGTGGTAGTGTGAGCGAGTATTCCATTGTTGAGCCTCTGAATACAGTGGCTGCTCCTTGCTGGGGCTACACCCACTCTCAAATATAGCACCTTTGTGTTTGTGAAAAAGCAAAGGCAGAATTTTCTAAGTCTATTATCCCCTGTCTTTACTGAAGAAACCCTCTTCAACTGGATTTTCTTCACATCACGTATAAATACACTACCAAGTCAGAGAATGGAGTGTAAGATGTTTCACTGCCTGAATATGGTCATGACTACTTAGGGGGTACATCTACGCTATCCTGTGAATAGTCTGAAGATTGACTTCTGCCTTGGGAAATCAAAAAGAAAAGCTCTCATCCAAGGATTCTGATACACTATGAATAACTGAGAGGGGTGAGGTAGGATGGTTTTCTATCAGCAATTTCACATTCTTACACCATGAGTATCTCAGAGGAGGCAAGAGCTGCTATACGCTCCTAGGGTATCACAGAATCGTGAAAGGACTTTTCTGGCATTGCTCACCTAGCACCGATTGACTATTTTATGCCTTATCTCTGTTTGCATTGCTTGTTGAAACTGAAGAACCGTCCCTCACTCGGCCTCTATCAGGCAGCCACACTCAGACAAATTATGTTTGCCTCTCAGTGCTGAGCTGGTATTTCATTTTGAGTTGTAAATCTAACCGAAGCACATTTGAATTTTTATCTTGTTATATCCTAGCATAAAAAAAGAGGGATAGAGAGAGAAAGAAACAGAAGTAGCTTCACAACAGAATATAAATGTGTTTGCTTACGTTGTGAAGTATAAAACACGGAAGAATTAAATGGACACTGTAATGTGGACTTTTCCATAATACCTCTGCCTCCGTCCCAGGGTTTAGTGTCATTTCTCTAACTCTTACCTGACTATGCAACTGCCAGGGTCTGTAGTCTTCTTCAGCACAGCGTCTATCAAAAATGGACTTGTAGTCCACTTTGACCAGCTGCCATTCGGAACGGTGGCTGAAGTGTCCGAACACTCTACAGGATTTACAGTGGTAGACAGAGTCACCATCATAAAGATAACAGCAGTATTAACGACGGCTTTCATCAAACCACCTTCTGTGAAGATGTTGCTACAGCACAGCACAGATCACATCTCCCCACTGTCAAGCACCTTTATGAAGATAATGCTTATACTGATGGCATTCTGCACATGGATACACTGAGGCTCAAAGATTAATTTTTTTTCATTTTTTCCAACCCCAAATAACAAAATCATGTCACTAGCAATTGAGAAAGCCAGATCCCAAAATATTTGATTCAAATTAACAGGAATGGTTTAGAAAATGACTAAAGAAATAACCACAAAGATTGTATCCTAGGTGATCCAACACAAACATCTAGATTTTTTTGTTAATAGATTTGGTCCGATGGCTTACATATTCTTTATCTTCTCCTCAGGGCCTACAGAAAGTAGACCATAGGACCAAGTAATTACAGCTGTTCTTACCTTGTGACTTCTGCTCTAGTGCAATTCAGTTAGGTAGAATTTAATCACTAGACATAAATGTGAATACAGGCTACAAAAGAGACTTTCAGATCACCTTTCTATGGGTGAAACAGTATTTTGACAATATAAATGTTGAATAAGAGCAGGCTATGGAGTAAGCTTCTGATATAGGTGCATTGCATTCTACAAAGTGAACGTGTGGCTACTGGGCATACTCGATATTTCTTCTTTTCTCAATGTTAAGTGAGAAGGCCAAAATGTGTGGCAGTTTTTCACATCAATTTTAAAATTTTTACTGGTTTCTGGATCAAAACTATGGAATTATCCTCCCATGTTTTCTGTAGCCAATCTACTAAGAGAAGTGAATATCACAGTTTCATATTGAAAACTCCAAGTCCAAGTTTTGAAACCCATGGTCAGTTGAGACATTAATCAAGTCTCTCATGAATTCATGATCATTGCTTTACAGACAAGAGTGAGTGTAAATTCACTTTTGCAAAGCCAGTTCCTCTCATGGTTGCTTTAACATGCCTCATTGCTTGTAAGGCAAAGTGCCAGAGGAAAATGAAATGCCATGGTCTTAAAGGTCTAGGATTTTCTAAATATCCAGTTTGCATGCTATCATTACATTCATTTTGTGTGTGTGTGTGTGTGTGTGTGTGTGTGTGTGTGTCCTATTAAGACAGCTCTAACCTAAGATAACAGCCCCTTTCCTACCATTCCTCAGCCTGGGTCTTCAAAAATGGTTCCCATTATTTGTCTTCTTTGCCAGAGGTTCTTGAATTTGGATGTACTAGCGTTACTAATAACTTCCAAACGAACAGTAACAAATCCCACAGGCTCGGCTGCAAAATGCCTCTTTATGTTTGCTACATCTAAGAAGGCATCGCCCCACACCACTTACGTCATGATTAGTGTCTCTTCTCCAGGCTCCCCCAGAACCCCATCCACAAAGAGTGGAATGGATGTAAAGCTGTATTTGCTCCAAGATCTCCCTTCATCAAAACTCAACCTAGTGGCAGAACAATTGGACAGTCACTACATCACAAAAGGAAAAGGCGGTATCTCTGGATAAGGAAAGATGCTAGTTACCAGGGAGAAAATAATAACAGAGTGAGACTTCATTACAAATATGTATACTTAATTATATCAAAAGTCATGAATAGGAATACTTAATAACCCATGACCAAGTAGATTGATGCAAAAATAAGGGAGAGCCATGTGAATCAGGAATAATCTAATGGCAGAAAATAATTGGAATCATTTTTAAGTTCTTACACCTCCAGTTGGAGGCCAGCCTGGCCTACAGAGTGAGTTTCAGGACAGCCAGGGCTACTCAGAGAAACCCTGTCTTGAAAAAAAACAAAAACAAACAAACAAACAAACAAACAAAAGTTCTTACATCTCATGGGATTTTCTCGAAATCTGCAATGTCTTATTGGCGATACTGGGCATAGATAGCCTTACAGGTTGAACAAAATTGAGCCAATCCATCTCTAAGTGGCCAACTTATAAGCAAGTCTCACTTACATTACATCAATCCTGGTTGACTTCACTGAATGGAAAAATAGGCTACTGAGGGCAGGACAAGTGTGCATTTCTGGTGGTCTGTTATACTATAAATACCGGTGTTCTCTTCAAGATCCATACGCTAAAAATTAAATCACTAATAGTATTAGGAAATGGATGCTTAGAAAGAAGTGAGATAAAAGGGGTAGCGTCCCCAGGTGTGGACCTGTATCTTACAGTAAAGGCCTTGGACTGCCTGTCCTTTTAACCTTGTGCAAACACACCAACAAGGCACCATTTAGGAATTGTTCAGAGGCTCCTCAACAGACATGGACTTGGCCAGCATTTCTATCTTGTGCTTCTAGCTCCCTGATCTATAAAATACATTTCTGTTGTTCATGAGTGATTGAGTTCATGGTGTTCGGAGCAGCCTGAGTACCTACTGAGGCAGCTAAATGGGAGGGTGCACTTCACTCTATCTTTCTCTGCACATACTTTTCCTCAAGATATACCTTTGCTCATCTTTTGCAGTTTTCTCCTGAGGTCATTAATATAATTAAAGGTGGAAGGAAAGTCAGGTTGTGAACTTTACACAAGCTCAATATGGAGAGGACTACTTCTAATTATGGAGGAAGAAGTATGTTGAAAAACCCTGTAGATATTAGGCCTTATACATCCCTCAGTACAAGATTCATCTCATTAAAGGGAGCTAACAAAGTCACACAGGGGAAACAGAATAGGAGCTGGATAGCCATGAACAGTGAATCTCTGTGTGGATGAGCAAAGCCATGTATATTCTAAGCTTTATGCAATGTTGTTTGGAATGAATGATTGCCAGTACTGTTGCTACTCAGAGATTATGGTAGAGTCTGTATATGGCTCTCCGGTGATGATGCTGAGGAACTCATGAAACAGGTATTATCACATTTAGAAACCATAATGCAGTTGTTCTGTTAGGAGCAGGAACACTTACCCATCCTCCTGGTTTGCCCTTGACTTCCCCTTTTCAAAAACAGGTCACAGTCTTATCTCAACATAGTGATATGATTCAGAGACTGATTCTGATAACCATAAATGACCATATGCATTTTTCTTAAAGTGGAAGTACCCTTACCAAAGGTGTCGAATTGGAAGAGATGTGTGTTTCATAGCAACAAGGACGCCACCTTGATCAAGGTACAAAATGCTATGCTCTTCTTCAAAAATCTGAATGAGGAAAAGAACATACAAGCATGTATCACATCTGTACTTGGTGTTCAAGGTACACAGAATCAGTCTACATAAGAAAATTAAAACACCTCTCATAGAAATAAGTTTCCCTAAGTCTTTGAGAAAATGTAAGCAACAAAACAATTTTTGTTTGTTTGTTTTGTTTTGTTTTTTGTTTTTTCAGACAGGGTTTCTCTGTATAGCCCTGGCTGTCCTAGAACTCACTTTGTAGACCAGGCTGGCCTTGAACTCAGAAATCCGCCTGCCTCTGCCTCCCGAGTGCTGGGATTAAAGGCGTGCGCCACCACGCCCGGCTTAAAACAATGTTTTTAAACATGGACTACATCTACCTCAGAAATGCAGTGATTGTATTACAGAGGATGGAGTAAATGACAAAGTAAGAATGAAATACAGGAAAGAAAGCAACCAGACACTATGAAACAATTTTATCATCCTACAAAATAAACCTTTAGCATCAACAGTATATATTCATCTTTGTATTCTCTTATCTTTGTGTCAGTACTTATCAATTGCCATCTCTGAAGATTATGTAAGAACACTGGGAAGCCATAAGGGAGTGTACATATCTAGATGGGAGGACACTTGGAAACAGTTTAGTACAATAGTCTCCTCCAAGTACTAAGATGTGTAGACTGCAGCTGCACACAGAGTGTTGGTGAAAGTGGGGTTCACTGTGCTGCACTGCCTTATGCAGATATCATTGTCTAATTATCTCCAAACTCACACAGTTGATCAAAGAAATGTTTTCTCCTTTGATTCATAGATGTTCCTCAAAGTGACAAACAATTCTAATCAAGATAAAATTGTCAACTTTGATTACATGTACCATATTGGGTCTTTCATAAGATGTGAGAGAAGAATTAACGTCAAATGGATACATTATGAAAAGTGTCTCTGAATTCTGCTATATAAGATTAATTCTATTCTCAGTTAAAATGCTACAATGAACTCATAATAAGTTATGTTATACACATAATTTCTCTCTCTTGATTCATTGTGTGTGTGTGTGTGTGTGTTATTATGCAAGAGGTCAGAGTAGGGCATTGAACTTCTTGAAGCAGGAATTACAGGTGATCATGAGTTTCTGGATATGGGTGTAGCAAACCAATCTTAGGCCCTTCAGAAATGCAGAAGGGAGCTTAGCAACTCAGCTACTCTCCAGCCTCATTAGTTCTTATATCCAATAGTGACCCCAACCTATAGCAGGGGAGAGTTTTATGCCTTGGTCAAAGAACATAGAATCTTGACATTATTCTCCAAATGTTTCCTTTTAATTGTCCATTGTCCTTCACCCTTCCCCCAATTTCTTCTATGTCATCTTTTGTTAAAATATGAAAGTACAATTGAAGGTTTAAAGTTAAAAAAAAAAAAAAGAGCAGCAGGCTATCATGTCCACCTCTCCTGTGAGCAAAGTGAGCTCTCCTTTCAAGCAAAGTGAGCTCATTGTTAAATATGATCATCTGTGCATTAGATTTCAATTTACATTGCTAGTTATTGTATGATAATTAAGCACCAGGGGCTTATTAAAACATATTTATTGAGGTGTAACAGTCATATGTTAGGCTTATACCTTCTTATGATAGCTAAACCTCATTAAATGCCTGTTTTATAAGCTGTCGAAATCTAATTTTCATTCAAAAGAAAGACGGGATGCAGTTAAGCTAAGTACATTGGTGTGAAGTGACTCCATTTGTATTCATTGAACATATGCATTCTGATAGTTATGATTCTGTCATTTACACATGATATTTAAACATCTCATAATACCACCTGGGTAATGGCTATCTTTGTTCTTCTAAGCAAGGGAAGTTTATGTATACAATCCACCATGTAGGATCCAAATTTCTAATATGATAGATTCAGTGTTTCCACTTTTGTTTACATCAAAATCCCCTACAAATTGATTATAGATGTGTTTGTTTATGGGCCCTTGATAAGAAATATCATTATCAAAGGATAAAACTATCAACCTGCATAAACTTGGTTTGGTTCATTTCAAACTTGCATTACAAAGAGAAAAAGAAACATATTATTCATGTCCAGTTTTGTATAAGATGTTAGCTTTAGGTTTTTAGATTTGAAATTAGATGGACAGTTATGTCTTTAAACTTGAGTGGTGCAACCAAGATCCATAGTATCTTCTTACCTGCCTCCAAGTGTTCCCTGCATCTGAAGATACAAACATGCTGATGTCACTGTCTGATAACTCAGAGCCTATGTTACCTAGAAAGAGTACATGCCGTTAGTGAGAGGAACTTTCTGAAAAAGCTAAGAAGAATACCATCAGCAGTCTGCACTGCCTGAGATGAAGCTCAGCCGCAAACATTCTGTCTAAGCAGAGATTTTAAGTAGGCTTACTTCAGGGTCAACAGTTTAGGTGGCTTTCAAAATATTTTTAGCTTTCTCATTAAATCCCAAGCACAGATGTCCAGAGTCTTAAAATAAACACATGTACAACAGCAAGCAAAGCATACACTCTTCTTACCTGATGCAACTATAATACTTGGGGCTGTGTCTCTGCTGGCAATGATCCCAGATGTGTAGGGATTCTCAGAAACCTTCAGATGAAGGTGTAGTGAACAGTAGGGCTAGGAAGTACAGAATACAAAGTCACATGTGCACAAAATCAAAATGCCACTTAAAGCTCTATGTTGCCTACAAAATTAGATCAACTTTGTACAGTAAGTTCTGAGGATGCCCAGAAAGACCTCAACATCTTTTTAAAAGAAAAATGAAACACACACACACACATACACACACACACACACACACACACACACACACACACACACACACACACACACAAACCCCAACAGCTGAAATTCAGAACATCTAATCTGCCCATCTAACCATCACTTATTTATCCATTCTGTCTTCTGTCTACGAATATCTTCTTCCTCCTGCTGTGCCCCCATCCACCAACCCATCATTATTACTGTCACAGCTGTCTACTGTCAACTATGACAGCTTTTGGGTTGGTAAAAAAAGTAAACACCTCCAATTACACTGCTAATTTACCTAAATTATATTTAGTATGTTAAATATTGTGATAATTTTAAAATACTAGGTAGAACTCATAAATCAATTATGCACCAACATTTGGAATTCTGCCATTATTGAGTTTTCAAAACGGACATTAGATATTTCTATTGATCATTGGGCAAAATAAAATTCTAATACTCATAAGGATAGAAACAAAACATAAAAATTTGATGGTGAAGAGACATGGGCCACTGTGGAATTAGGACTGGATTCTAAGAAAAAAGTATAACTTCAATCAAAAATGAGTAGATTATGTGTTTACAAGATATGACAAGATATTTGAGAGGACATTTGGAATATGAATAGTACCAATAAGAACAAAAAAGAAGGGATGGATTAAGAATCACAGTGCCTAAGCAGGTAGTACTAAAGGAGCAATGGGGACATGAAGCTATCAAACCGGCTGAGTTGACCTGAGAAGATGTGCAAGAGATGACTTGGCAGCTGTCATCTATACCTCAGAAAATGACCTCAACAGAGGAAATCCTGCATAGCATGTGGAACTGTCCTAACATCTGCAAACAACAGACACTGCGTAGCCTCAAGATTATCTTCCCTTTTTTGAATGTATAGTAATTGTACAAACCAATGAGTCGCGTCACTGTCATTTTCATACAAGCACACAACACACTTTCATATTCATTCCTTCTCTTATCTCCTCTTTTGTTTTATTCCATACAAAAGTTATTCTTTTAAACAGAATTCAGTAGTAATGCAATTTATTTTAAATGGCATTTTTGTTTGTTGTTGTTGGTGGTGGTGTGTTGTGGATTACCTTGGTGCTGTTTGTATTTTTATGGTATCCCTGCCCGCAATGAGGGGGCATATCATGTATTCAGGTAGTTCCATGTGAACCTGCTTCCTGATTTAACTGGTCAAACAAAGGCCGGGGCCTGTGATTGGGCAATGGAAGGGAAAGGCAGGGCTGGAAGTTTTAGAGAAGGAATGAGAGGAAAGAAGAAGAGGACAATGAGATGGGGGTGGGGTGAGGCAGTGGGAGTAGGTGACCGTAGGAGGAAGAGAAGAAGATGGAGGAAGATGAAGTAGAAGATGAAGCAGACCCACATGGCCTGAAGGAACTGCAAGTAGCTAGGAATCTCATAGCTGAAGACTCGTCTATTGTAAGGGTGTATCTGTGCAATCTAGATGTGCAGCTTATAAATATTATAACTAAGTTGTGTGTTCTTTGTATGGGCATATTGGGGTTAGAGATTTACTGATACAAATCTAGTTGGTATAACTATAAATGTCTCTAGTGTTTTCCTTTCATGGGGCTAAAGGGAACTGAGTGAGACTGGGGTGGTCATTGATGTTCTACAGACCAGCCACAAGGGTGGATGGCCTGTGAAATGTAGGCTTAGCAAGCCAGCTGCAGGAGCCAGGGCCAGATGGCCATTTGTGGGGCAAGCACCAAGCAGAAACCCTGGGAGAGCCAGCGTGAGAACTGAGAGGGGCGGCTGCTGGTCCTAGATCCTAGCCAAACTTAGTGGGAGTTTTGAAAATTACATGTTACAGTGGTGGCTGTGGGTTTGTTTCTATTTTGTTTTGTTTTGTGGTCTTTATGTACAGCCCTGTTATACAGGGTCTCTCTGTATTGCCCTGGCTCTCATGGAACTCACTCACTAGAGCAGGCTGACTTTGAACTCAGAGATCTGCCTGCCTCTGCCTCTCCAGAGCTGGGATTAAAGGTATGTGCCACCACCAACTGGCTTTACATGACATTTTTAGGAATTTGTTTAATCTATGCTTAGAGACCTTGACCAAATTCTCTGACTAAGGAAGCAACAGTTATCCAAATTTTTGTTTAAAGTAGTCCAGGTACTGAACTGTCAGAAGTACGAGCTTGCATTTCAAGGCTTGCTCTTTCTCTCTCTCTCAGGAAGATTACTCCCTAATCCTATTGCATTGAGTTTTGGGAATCAGCAGTATATCTCGGTTATTATTTTGAGACTGCGCTGTACATCTGAGGCAGTAAAAATTCAGAAAGCCTCAGAAATGCAATGATTCAATTTACAGAGGATGGAGTGAATGATAAAGTAAGAATGAGCCACAGGAACGAACGCAGTCAGACACTACAAAACAAGATCACCGATCGCAATCAGGAAACAGGAAAGTAAAGCCCTCACGGAGCAACACCTTGCTGGTTTTGTAATTTTCATGTAAAACTTTAAAAGAAAGCTTCTTCTTCATAACTTTCTAAAAAAGCAAGGTCAGCCGCTGGAAAAGAAAGCACCACAGCCAAACACATAGCTCCTTTACGCCCATCAGGAAGAGGAAAGGAACTGCAGAATGGAATCAAGGGTACTGCTGTTGGACACCTGACCATGAGAAGTTCCCTGTCTACTGTAGTATATATAGATCTCCACTTGTCTGACCTACCAACATTTATTTTACTATGATTAATTCTCAATCATCTATTTCAAGTATAGTACAATTTTATCTCACTCAGACAACCTAAAAATGAGAACATATCAAGTTCTACATTGAATCTCCTGGGGCATCTTGCATATAAGTTTTAAAGGATGATAAAGGGTTATAACAGCAAGGATGATTTTGTTCTAGTGTTATGGTTTTATTGAGCACAAGAGAAGTCCATGAACCTGAGTCCAGACACTGTCAATTTTAGAGTATTGAAAGGAAGCCACACAGCTGGGCATTACTCCTAGACACAGAAACTTTATGGAAGTCCATTTAGATCACTTAACATGCCTATACAGGGTTGGATCCAGTCGCATCTTTAGACAGCCGTTTGCAACAGTTGAGAGACTGCAAAGCTCAGTGGGCATCTGAAGCAATGATCATTTGGTATGGAAACATATGAGAACAAAGAGAAGAGGACATTTTAAATCAGCTCTCGCACAACTGCTCTCTGGCCCTGGCGTTAAGAAGGCCAAGACATTAATTTGAGAAGAAAAGGCACCATCTCTAGATGCAGCATGGTTCAGAAATGATCTCTGTGATTTTCTTCTCTCACATTCGTAGTACTGGATTGCCCCCAACTGGTACTTGGAGAATTTCCTGTTACTCTTTTTTTCAGTTTCACCCATTTTATTTATCAAAGAATGTATATAGCAGATGCCAATGTCTCAAGCAAACCAAGAGCAATGATTGCTCTTTAATATTGTTGTATCTGGCCTGCTGTGTCAAAAGTTATGCCATGACAAGCTAATATAAGGGTTATTGTAAGGTCCCTTACACTGTTCCGAGTTTGTGAAGGAAATGAAATTAGGCTGCTGAATTCTCATTATTTTGACCAGAAAGGGGCACTTTGTATGCCTTTCTCCTCCTTTCGTCTTGCCTTCCTGTCTTTATTTTGCTTATTGAAAAATAGGTGTAGAACACCCACCTTATGCTCCCTGGAGCAGTGGCTGATTTTTCTAGGGCCATCTCAAAGAAAATAAACAAACACAGCATGGCATGTTGAAAGATATTACTTCCTAATATCCATCCCCTTGTTTCCATACAAGGGAAATATGAGAATACACACTGATGCCAACAGGGTCCTGGCTGCCATCTTACTGAAGATGAGGTGGAAAACATCAGATGTGCATGAAAGACCATACAACAAGAAAACAGGCATGAGCAGAGTCTCATTCAAACCCTGAAGCCCATCAGTGAAGCTCCTGATCAAATGGCCTGTCCTTGTCTTCTCTGTTGTCTTTTCTTTTATCCAACAAAACTGTCATGGTCAGTATAAGTGTTCCATAAATACATAGCTAGACTAAATCAATTCTGTGTTTCTTCATCTTGGATATTTATTATTTAATCCTAATTGAGTCAAGGTACCTACCTATCCATTTGTTTGTTTTCTTGTTTGGCTTTCTGAGGTAGGTATCAGTTGTAGTCTCTGTTTAACCATTCTTTCCCTGACATTGTCCCCTTTCTAGAACTCCCAGCAGCTGGTAAAGGACATTTTCTCTTTGACGCTGAAGAGTACCACTACTTACACTTCACAGGTAAGTAACAACAAACAGTACTTGTCTTACGGACTTGGCTTACTTTATTAAACACAGTGTTCTCAGTGATGCATTAATTGTCTTCTGTGTTTCAAGTACAATGGGCAAGTCACTTGATACTGTGCCTCCAATAAATATATAAACTTAACAAACTATTAGGACTGATTTAGTATACAATCCATCTCAACTTCTACTTTGTTCTCTCCATCCTCTATAACAACAACCTTTACATTTTGTCCTCATGGTAACTCCATCCAATGGCTACAATATGAATAGTATAGTATAAACACAAGCCAGAACTTTCAACAGGCATGAGACAGCTACTAAGTCCTCAAATAGAATTCTCTAATATTTCCTGATATATACATTATTTGATATAAATCCACTAGTTGTTTAGGAAAGAATGAATTCTTAAAGAATAGGGAGCCCTCAAAACATGAGCATGGGGTATCCACTCCCACATCAATACAGAACAATATGTAGAGTTGTAGAATCCACAGACAAGACTCTCTCGCAACAGCTTTCTGCTCAGCTCCAGTTTAAAAATAAAGTTAAATAAATTCATAAAGAAGACAGAGTCTCTCTCCACAAAAGCCTGTGCTTCTTTCTCAGAGGCCCACGTATTTGTCACAGGCTCAGGTGTGCTCACATATTGCCTCTTGGGAGCCCAGCTCTGAGGCTTTGAAGAAAGATGGTCCATGACCTGTAATACCCTATCTAATTGTACAATGCAGTCTTCAGAAGAAAGAAATCCCAGCTGAGCCTCTGGGCAATCAGTCGGCAAGCCCTAAAAATACAGCCCCAAATTACTCTGGATGTCTTATTCTATAGAATACATTTTGCCAGGAACATTCCATTTGGAGTTGTAATTTGGGACTTGCTCCACATTTGTAACAGCCGCACTGGAAAATCTCTCTTCTAATCACTGGGCTCTGCTGCAGTGATGCTGGCACTGTCCAAGTATTTACAATCTAAACTCACTTTTTATCTCTTCTCTGCCATTGACTCCCAAGCCTTAGAAGGATCTCTCTCCTCTCCTCTCCTCTCCTCTCCTCTCCTCTCCTCTCCTCTCCTCTCTTCTTCCTCTCTCTCTCTACTCCTCTCTCTCTCTACTCCTCTCTCTCTCTACTCCTCTCTCTCTCTACTCCTCTCTCTCTCTCCTTCCTCCCTCTCTCCCTCCCTCTTAGCCTCCCCCCCTCTTTCTCGTTCTCTCAACAGTCTAGGTGTTTTGCTGTTCAAAGACTTTTCATTCCTATTTTGTACATTTGGTAAGATTTTGTAAAGTGATTTGGCCTCTTCTTCCTAGTCCTTTTGTCAATTTCCCCTCTTACTCTGCTTCCTGGTTTTTAAAGCTTATGTGGAACTGTTACGAGTACCAGGATCAATAAAGGATTAATAAAGGATGTAGATTCATAGAATCATAGGTCATGTCCATCTACATCTCAATAATTCATGTCTCATTAAGCCTCAGTAAACCACTTGATTTTGTTAACATTGCAGTTAACTTGATCCCATGAGTTCCAAGGGAGGATATGATGACAAAATTTTCACTATAAATAACTGAAAGAAGAGATGTACAGCTTCTGTGAAATCAAATCTGAAAGTCAAGGGCCTTTCCATGGTATGACTACACCCATCATACAAAACACAAAAACGTAGCGTGTATGTCGAATCCACCATACAGCAAGTTTGTATGGTTCTCAATGTAGAGTTCTGTACTTGTTATAAAAATGGTCAGTCTTTGTATTATCGGAGCTCACATTTAGCACAGGAAGATGGGAAAGAAAGTCGGAATATAAATGTGCTGATTTTAGATAGTAAGAATTATTAAGAAAAGGATAGGATAAAGAGATTTTGCATTACCAGACACTCAAGAAATCCAAATAAGAAGCAAGGATCTGAACTCAAGGAAAATGCCTGTTTTTAAAATGGGAAATTTAAAAAGAAGTAATAGGAAACCCTACTGCAAGACATACATGAACACAGTAAGTCTACAATGTGAAAATAAGTGTACTCTTTCTTGTGGGTAAGAAAGGATGGATGATAACGGCAGAGTCTAAAAAGGAAGAGACACAAGCCAGCTCACAGGGGACCATCCAAGTTATTATAAAGTGTTTGATTTACTGTACCCGAACTAGAAAGCCATCAGAAGGCTTAAGTAAATGATGTATATTTAAACATTTATATGATACCATTTTGTTGTGGATATTGTCTAATGTTTGTATTATGTGAATTGGGTTCCCAAAATTGCACAAGAATTCACATGTATAAGATGCTGAGGGTCCCAGCACCCAGTTGTTTCTGATTGGTAAATTAAATTTCTGGCAGTTAATGGTTGAGCAGGGAGACAGAGGCGGACTTTAGGATTTGAGAACAAGGAGACAGAGAGGAAGGAGGATTTAAAACTGCTATGCTGAGAAAGGAGAAAGACCAGGATTGAAATGTGTAGGACAAAGCCAGGCGTGATGACGCATGCCTTTAATCCCAACACTCAGAAGGCAGAGGCAGGCGGATTTCTGAGTTCGAGGCCAGCCTGGTCTACGAAGTGAGTTCCAGGACAGCCAGGGCTATACAGAGAAACCCTGTCTCGAAAAAAACCAAAAAAAAAAAAAGAAGAAGAAGAAGGAGGAGGAGGAGGAGGAGGAGGAGGAGGAGGAGGAGGGTAGGACAAAGAGACTGCTAACATGTAATAGTCAGGGATCAGGGATCGTGGCGCAGGAGGGTTGCAGGCCTGGATCTGGGGAAGCAAAGATGGAATATAGGTTTTAGTAAGTTATAATTCAGGAATAGCAGAGAAGAGAGTGTGGAGGTTTAGAGTGGTCCAGCCATTGAGCTGTTTAAGGCATACTAAAATATAAGGCTGTGGGGGGGGGGGCGGGGGGTGTTTGTGTCTTTCACTCAGGAAACCTGAACATTGGGGTGGGTAGAGAGGAATATGCCACCACTCCCACTGCCAGTGTGATTTGAGTGGGATTATTTGACTACTACAACACCATTTAATAAAAGTGGAGAAATAAGATATTTAGTATACAGTATGTGAAAAAGATATAATATTCATCTAGGGCCAGAAGTATGCTTTGCACTGCAGAAGAACACAAATGAAATTTTGAGGGTGATGGAAATTACATAGCATAAACATTTCTGAAAATTCACTGATGCTTTTTATGTATATTTTACCTCAATAAATAGGATTTTAAAAATATAGGTAACTCTATGAAAAATGGATTGCCAGGTATAAATTGTGGGAACATGTCACCATTAGGAACCTACCACTGAGGACCAAGGAGAATGTGATTACTGCTTGGATTATAATAGGAGCAGCAGTGATAGGAAAGGCAATCTGTCTGTATCTCTATTTTGGAGATATTATAATACATCTTCACGATACTGGGTTGCGGTTAGGACAATGAGTGTCTTGCTCAGTGTTTTACTAAGAAGAATCACTCTCATTAGTCTCAGCATAAAGCTATCGAAGAGAGACAAGCCTGTTTAGGTGAAATGGTTAACAGTCTTTCTCATAAACATTGATCTTCAAGTTATGATGTAGGTATGGAAGAAGTTACCAAGGTGCTGGTATCTTCAAACTTTATAGTTCCATAACCTGGAATAATGGGTAGAAATTTGACCTATTTCAATGGCATTGATCCATACTTTGACTAATATAGGTATTCAATGAATAACTGTTCCATTTACTTAGTCTATCACTGGCTCTCTGACCTCTCTATCACCACTGGCTATTTTTCTCCCTGTAAGGTGCCAGTAATAAAAATGGAGTGTAAGTAGGTCTTTAAATTTAAGACTGCTTCCCTGATGCACCATGACAACTTAAATATCCTCTACAAGTAATAAGGTCAAGCCATAGCTGCTGGCATCCTTTCGAGAAAGATGGTGACCCACCTACTGCTATGCAATGAACCTGAGAAGTGACTGCCCCAGCATTGTGTGATAGAATGAAGCATAGTGAAGATAACATCAAAGACAGAGTTGTGAAGAGTAACTTCAATAATAGATAAACACGGAGACAGGATAGATATAGACAGATACCCATACACACATATTCACATCTCAAGACCTTCCTACTGTAAAACCAAGTGATCTTTCCCACACTGATGGCTCCTTTATGTGATCCTAAAAATAACTTCTGGGCTGTTTTTTAAGAACATAACAGTATTAGCAATCTACTTTATTTGACAATTTCATCTTTCTCTGTTTCTGCATTTGCTAGGTATTCACTGGTGTCTTGAATGTGTCATGATCATCAGAGTCAAGAAGATGCAACAAAGAACTGTTTTGTTTATAAACATAATCTCCAGCAAGTTAACTGGAAACTCCTTTACAGTGCTTTTCATCTTTCATCTTTCTTTTGGATACCATCCTATTATTGAATATGAAAATAATTTCCTGCCAATAAATCTGATAAAAAATATCATTAAATGAAGGTCATGATTTAAAGCAGATGCATGCACATTTTTCTTTCAAGGGTAATAAAGTAAATACTTTGGCTTGCTTTGAATGTGCGTGGCTACTGATTCTATGTTTGGAAAGTGAAAATGGCTATGGCCAATGAGTAACCACTTAAGTGTCACTGTGCTCCAATAAAGCACTGCACAGTGAAACCAGTGCTAGGCTGCACTTTCCCTACTGGTCACATTTTTTCCTACCCAGGCATTACAGACAAAAACAGGGAAGTTGAATAGGATGTAAAAAGGAAGCACATGAATGCATAAATCAATGATTTTTAATCTTTTGCTGAATCATAACCTTCTTTGAAATAGGAAGAAACCCTGCATTCAGTTTACCAGTTCTATAGATAATGTGTGTATCATTTGTTCTATGAGCAGTGATTTCTCATGAACTGTAAGAAAGCTCAGGAAGCACCTTCAGCAGAGGTGAAAAGCATCCGATTTCCTTCAAACTGTGAGTATTCACACAAAGCTGAGGTGGGGGAGGGCCTAAAAGTGAAGCTCAGGGGAAGAGAGCACAGTTTGGCACAAAAACCAAACAAAAAACCATCATCACCACCAGCCAAAACCAAACAAACAGAAACCACTCAGACTAGAACCAAGAAGCTTATAAGGGTGCAAGGATCTAGAACATGTTCCTATACCATCATTTTGACTGTCACATATAATAGTGCTAACTTTTATTTTTTCTTCAGCCACTGCGCATCCTTTTCATCAACTGAACAGAAGTCCCAGAACTATATTCAATGTCTTCTTGGACACTAACTCCAGCTCTTCACTGTATGGGGGATGGTGTTCGAGCATGCAGGACTCACCAGCAAACAGTGCACAGGGTCCCCTCTTAGATCTGCATCTGGAGCCTGCAGTAGTCGCCAGTCTCTGCCTTTGTTGTAGGTGATGAAAGTCTTCACTTGGTTGTCAATCTTCTTGTTAGCCAAGAACATTCCCTTTATCCCTGCTACCTGGGAAAAATTGACATGGCTGAAAAATACATCAACATGAGAAAGAACATATCTGTTTACATTAAAAATAACAACAGATTGTCTAAGTACTCTCTTAGAGAAAAGACAGGCTAGGTACAAATGCCAGTCATCTTGACAGAAACCAGTAGCCTTGTGCCCCCTGCTGTATGTGTGTATAACACACAAGTTCAATACAGGCTTATCTTGGTTTTTTTTTTTTTTAGGCTGTCACTGAATATGTTCATATTAAGTTTATTCAATCACCAAAAATGAGAAACTGACAAGATGTCCACTCTGAGGAAGAAAGAAAGATAAAGTAAGATAAACAGTGGCACGTACAGAAACCAGAATATTACTTGACACTCAAATGCATCATTAACCCCTAACATGACGGCAGGGGCGGTGGAACCTGTAACATGATCGCAGTGGAACCTGTAACATGAAGACGGGGGAGGTGGGGAATCCAAGCACATGCTAAGTGAAGGAAGGCAGCAGTGTGACAGCCTGGAAACTCAAAGCTAGGAGCCACAAAGAGGTCAGCAGATGCCAGGCTGTGACTCAGAACGAGGCATAGGGGATTCTAGATGCAGTGAAATCGCTGTGTTATGATCACGTAGTGATGGTGGATGTTACTGAATTGTTTGTCAAGCTCATGAAATATAAAACTAAAACTATGGTCCTTCATGTAAACTGTGAACTTTCACAAGCTTATCATCTTACAGAACACTGTCGGTGGCTATCAGTCCCCAGAGAGAAACACCAGAACATTTAAGCCTGTTACTCGACAAGCAATAAGTAAATAGGGGCAACTTATATTGTGTTCTGGTCTCCAGGCAGGATATTAAATATATTATCTCTCATGTAATCTTTGTAATATTGTTTTTGTGAGGTGATTGCTAACTCTATTTCACATGTGAGGAATATCTCAGCTACATCCAAGATCATACTATCAATCACACAAAACCAATGCCAGATCTGGGATTATGACACAGAACTTTATAGTTTCATAGTGCATGATTATAATGACTCCCTAAATTACTGAGCCCTCAATCTTCAGCCTCAATCAAATGAAAAAAGTCAGTTGAAAGACATTGACAAAATTATGATTAATTTTATTTATTTATTTATTTATTTATTTATTTATTTATTTATTTATTTTGAGACAGGGTTTTTCTGTGCAGTCCTGACTGTCCTGGAACTCACTCTGTAGACCAGGCTGGCCTCAAATTCAGAAATCAGCCTGCCTCTGCCTCCCAAGTGCTGGGATTACAGGCATGCAACACCACTTCCTGGCACATTTAAAAATTTTTAAGAGTTCTACCTGTTAAGTCACCAAATTTACTGGGAATTAGAGAAAAAAATAACAAATTATTAAAAAGTAATTGTTTTCTTTTTATGTGTATGAATTCTCTATTTTCATGTCTGTTGCATGAAAGAAGAGGGCATCGGATCCCATTATAGATTGTTGTAAGTCATTATGTGGGTGCAGGGAATTGAACTCAGGACCTCTGGAAGAGCAGCCAATGCTCTTAATTGTGGAGCCATTTCTTCAGTGTAATTGTTTTTTCATTATCAAAAAACCACTTCTCTAGTCTCATGATGCTGTTGCTCTTATCAAATCCAGTTGTTGTCGGGGTTGGACAGATGGCTCAGTGACTGAGAGTGCCAGTTTATTTTCTGAAAGAGTCTGGTTTGGTTCATGGCATCTGAATGGCCACTCACAACCATCTTTGAATCTAGTGCTAGGAGTTCTGATGTCCCCTTCTGGACTCCATGGGTATCAAGCACACATGTGGGACATAGTCACGCATGTAGGTAAAACACCCCTACCCATAAAATAAAAATAATAAATAAATAAATAACTTGCTAACAACCAAAGGCATGCTTTCTCTTTCTACATGCTAAGGTTAACAATTAGCAGGCTATCAAACTGTACCATCAATGATCATCAACTTTGTAGATTAATCTCTACAGAATTTTAGAGTTTAGCAAACACAATTAAGTCTGTATGAAATGACCACAACCCAGGGAAACTGGAGGTCAATGAGTGGTCCAAAATGTGTTGACGGATAATGGTAACATCATGTGTGTGTGTGTGTGTGTGTGTGTGTGTGTGTGTGTGT
>LR750434.1:162153-178006 GCA_902729485.2 Mus minutoides
AAATAAATGAAAGTCATCATTTTGCCTGACCTTGTTAATACAAAGCACTATGCTCATTTCTTTGCATATATACCTTCCAAGGCTTGCCACAAACCTGTGTAATACCTTTCATGCCAAGGTTTTGCGTAAGGAAACTAAGCTATTGACAAATTCTAATCATTTGCAATAACAGAGAATAGACGTTCATATTTAAATACACTTGACTTCCAAAATTCTCTCTGCAGACATAGCTCAGAATTTTTCCTATCTAAGAGGCTGGATCTCAGCCCACAGTGGACACACATCCAGTTTTGTTTTTGACATAGGCAAATCTCATTAGTCTTTACCTGTGGATTTGGCATCTGGGATAATTTAGAGATGGGCCAAATCTGGACTTTTTTGGAATAACATAGTTTTTTTTAACAAATAAATGATGTAAATGAGTTGTTGATACTTTGACTCAGGCAAACAAGAGCCATTCTGGGTGCAAACCACAGAAGCCATAACAATTTCTGGTGCAGGGTTGATTCTCAACAAACTTGGGAGCCATAAACTCCAGGAGCAGTGTACTTCCCACAAACTCTATGCTAATCTACCAATGATACTTAGTTATTCACAATAACAGCTCCAGAAGGGCTGCTTCCCAGGAAACCCAGTATTAGTTTTGCATTATGTTCACGAGGCTGCTACATACTTAAATAGGACCCCACTGCCAATTCTTCAAGAACAAAATTGCATAAATCAGAATTTTCACAAAGGCTGCTGGTCTTCCCTCTCAATGAGACTCTGCCCAGAAATGAGAAATGACTTTGTAATTCAGTGCTCTGGAGAATTACAAAAATAATTGCAAAATGAATGAAAAGCGTTATCTGTTCCAGTCTGCTCCTCTGCTATCCCCCCCACCCTGCCCTCTCCCCTTCTTAGACAAGAGTCACAGAGAAGGGGGCTACGTGTTTAGGAGCTGGTTCATCTGAGTTGTAGAAGTATTGACTTTATTGGCCAGTGGAGCATAGAGCTGGGCTTTGCTATTCATCTCTGAATGTGTGGCCTTCAGGTTTATCTTGAAAAATAAAAACTTGACAAAGAAGCAGGAATGTGTGTCAACGGTAGAAGCTGGAAGGAGTTGGGTTGTTTTTCTCTTGTAACCAAGGCACTTTATCTGTATGAGTTGCTTTTTGCTTATAATTGTTTGGCTTCTTTAGCTTGGCCTGTAAAGGTGGTCAACTGCTCACTGTAAGTTTGATGGATGTGTTTTTCTGGGTTTCTCAATGCAATCATGTGAATGAGGCCTCTTATTCCATCAAATTTTAAGTAAGGTCTCGTCATCTCTTACTTGGACTATCTACCAATTCATATTACAGAGGCAGAGTTAGTACACAGAGTATGGAATTGGAATTGTAAGGTGTCATGAGTGTGAATTTATTTGGGTGTGTGAGATTATGTGTGTGTGTGTGTGTGTGTGTGTGTGTGTGTGTGTGTGTGTGTTATGGTATCCTATGAAGGATGAACATGTTTACAATGACACATTACTTTCTTTGTATTCATACTGCATGTATGCTTAGGAAGGAGTGAAGTGGACAGTTGGCAGCGGAAACAGAAAAGAATGCATCCTGCTACTGGGGGTCGTATCTTCTTCCAGGAAAAGACCTGCTAAATTTCATCCCTATTGAATTCAGCGTAACATTCCCTAGGATGGTAACTGTGCTTAAAACTATGTGTTTCTTTCATTGTTTCTCATATGAAGGAATTTTATTCCATAAGTCTCCAATCAATTCAAAGTCATTTATTGTCATTTAACATCACAAGCCAAGACACCATATTGGCTAAACATTGAATATGAGGCACTACAGCTCAAACTTCAAGCTGAACAGCATATTTATTGCCCTCAGGTAAGAGCCTTAAAGTGCTGTGTTACTTCTCCTGCCTTATTTTCTTTGTTCATGCTGGCCACCCTGGAATCTCAGAGACAATCCCCTAATGCACCTCTCCCTGTTTGTTTCTGAGAGACTGCCCAGTACACCTCTTCCTGAGGTAGAGAAGAATGTCTTCATCCTAACTCACTGTCCCACATATTTTTGTGCTTTCATGATGCTCTTCATATATATATATGGTACCTATGTCTTGGTCTCAATCTTGTGGAATCAAACTAAGCCAAGGCTTCTCTAGCAGCCATTAAACTCTTTATTGGAAGTTAAAATGACCTGTACTATCATGATCTATAAAGCTAATATAAACAGATGATCATTAAGTATAACTTCCTTAAAAATATTCATTGTACATTCACTTTGTATAAGGGATCCTGATTTTGTTTTTAATGAGATAGGAAGTAAGAATTCTCCATTAGGCGATACAGTAATTCTGGAAGGCATGGGGAAAAGGACTACCATGACTTGACTCAAGACTTGTGTAGGTCAAGACTGTGACCTTGTCTCCAAAAACATCAAATAAGACAAAGAATATAATAACAATCTAATTAAATGTATTGAGTGCTCATGGAATGCAAGTCTTCGGAGTCTTTGTATGAACCTTAGTACGTGAATCGAATTCATCTTTTCTGCAAAATTGAAATTGTCATCACTTTGTAGGTGAATAAGTAAATGTTCAGATGTCCTAAGTTACCTGTGCAATGCCATTCAGCCACAGATCTGAACTCTTCATCAGTCTGTCCACCTACAGACAGTTGTGTGTCGTTGTGTGGTTGTCTTAATTACACAACTTTTTCTGTAAGTCTAGAGTATTATGCAAGAAATGTCTCCCTGGTGCGTGCTGCTTGTAAGGACCTATCAGTCATGATTTTTTGGTGCCTTTACTCTGTAATAATTCACGAAATTCCTGAACATGTGCTTCATTTCTTTAACCACTGAAGATCTAATAACTGGAATATTTTAAGCACCTGTCCCTTCATCTATCAAATGGTCTTTGAGATTTAAAATATTCTAGGTGCTGGGCACTTCTTTCATGATTTAAAGCAAAGACATCAGACATCTCTGCCTTTTCATGTTTATAGTCTACCAAGTTCTCTCCTATGTCAATTTTTCGTGTGTGCCAAATGAAGGTCAACCAAGAGTGTGGGGCTCTTGTGCATGAGTTCTTTGCTTACTTCTTCCTCTGATGCTGACGGGCTAACCATGATTCTTATCTTCTCAGACTTAAATTATAAAGCTTAAGTGTCAAATTTGAAGAAAGTAGATGAAAGGGCTGTGGAGAGAGAGAGAACACTTTCATGGCCATTATTGTGTTGTGTATGAGGATGGGTTATTTTCGTCTGAGTATCTCAGGCAGAATAGATATGTGTTCTGAAGGAGTTGGTGTGCCACTATAATCAGAGAACTCACTTGATTTTAAAAGAAGTCTAAATGGTCTTCCTCCTCATTTCTTTTTTCTCTGCTACTGGTGATTGGACCTAGAACTCTGTGCACACTTCAAATACTCTACTACAGAGCTACACCCCCACCTATACACTTTTTCCCTTACTATCTGATTCAGTAGTACTCTGCTAGAAAAATAGGAGCCTATAATACATCCTGTAATGACTCTGATTGAACTGGACAGTATTTGTATTTTCCACCTCTGATATTGGATTTTCAGATACAGTCTTTCTTAAGAAATCATGGTACAGCATCATTATCACAATGGCTGGGTTTTCTCTTTTAAACAAGAGCTGCATATCATGGGCAGAAGACAGAGCCTGCCTGCTGCATACCTACCCTTCTTGGTGCATGCCATGTTGCCCAGGTTGTTGATTCTGCACCTGTCAGCCAGGCAGCTTCACTCCCAGCCACAGCCTTTGGTTCTCAGCTGCCCTGAGCCATCATTCTGCATTAAGCCACAGTGTTCTTCATCATCATGAATTAATTTTCCCTTCCCAAGGGTGGGTACAAAGCTCTCAGCATCCCTTTCATCCCAAATACGCTAGAAACCACAGTACCCAGACACACCCATCACATCTCCTCTGTTCTTCCCACTGTGTAGCATGTTCTTATGTGTTACACAACCCACATGATCTTTGAGGCATTCATGTTCTTATGAATAATAGAATTTTAGTACATTTGAATCCATGATTTCCATACATATATATGTCCTTCTTCAAGACAAAGTTAGTGGGTACATGTAATTATTGTCTGAATTTAAATGTAACTTTGGACTTCGTTCTGAAAGTCAGACACAAGTCTACAGTAATTGAGTATTAATGACTTCCTTTCCACTGAATTTTTCTTACACTTTCTTCTTGTTCTGTTTGTTTGTTTGTTTGTTTGTTTGTTTGTTTCATCCACATCTGGGAAGACCAAGGCTACTTTTTAAGACTTACCTTATCCTTCAATCTTAACAGTATTGAACATCCAATATCAAATAGAAGATATTGACCTTTTAGGGGATACGTGATATGCTGAAATTGAAAACTCATATATGCTTAGATTTAAGTCCTAAGTTTGCTCTGAAACCTTTTGAAAGTACCTATGAACTTTCACCTATATTTACCCTAACACAGGGAAGTGGCTGTAGTCACCTAAAAGTTAATATAACGGGTAAATGGAGAAATTTTGAAACATTCTTTTTACAATGCTTTTGTACATGATACCCCACAATATTAACTATCATCACTAAATTTTGTAAAGAAATCAATTTCTGGGTGTTTGTTCTATAATCAAATTTTCTTGCTCACATTTATTTACCTCCTTGAATAGAGAACATGCCAAATGCATAGATAACTCACACTGCAAGGAAATTCTGGTATTTCAGCAACTAAATCATAGTACTCTGTAATATTTTGTCTGCATCACTTTTGTACTTCATTACATATACACACAAGCTTACAGAGTTGAGAGTCTGGCTCTTGCAGCCAGGCGGCAATGTGTGTGACAGAAGCCACAGATTTAAATAGGAACTGAGCTTTTGTGTGCGTTCCACCTGTGTGTGTACTTGACGTACAGTTCCACCTCTACATTTATACTCCACACAGTTTGCATTTGCTAAAATAGATCCACAATAACACGCATGCAAGAGAGCAGGTAACTGATGTGCAGAAGCATACAAAGGAATGATAATCTTCTCACTCACCTGAAATGTGAGCACACACACACACACACACACACACACACACACACACGGATCCTATCTCTGTCACACCCACCTCCTCCTCACACGATGCTCATCTCTGTTGCTTATTAATTCATTTATGGATTCTCTTGCTTTTCACTTATCTCTGAGCGCTCATCATTCATTGCAATTCTACAGGGAAATTCGTGCTGGATGAATGTCAGCTTCCTGCTAGCCAGAACAATCAGATTTAAGGGAACATTTGTGCCAGGCCTCGTGTCTGCCAATATTCTCCCTATCTAGGTAATCAGCAAATATGCCACTGCTGTTCTGCTCACATCAATTTCAATTCAAGTTGCTCTGAACTGTCAAGCTAATAAAACAAAGATGCTTCTCTCCCTGCCCTGGGATACAGAACACCTTTACATAATGCAGTCACACCACTGCACAAAGTGATGATAATACAAGCCAGCAGTTTCCCTACAGATAGTCAACAGCAAGAGACACCAAGGGCAAAAGCAGGATTAACAAGGAATGCTTGTTGTGCCCAACAGTCACCCTGCTTCTCCTTGTCCCATACCTGATACAACATTTGAATTCACAAAGCCATTTGTTAAAAAAAAAAAAAAATGCCTGTGAATAACTCATTGAAAAATCCATTTCTGCTCAGCTTATTTACCTGTTCCATCATCAAGGGATCAGTGGACATGGTTTCCATTTCAGACAAAAAAAAAATTATCTAGAGAACCTAGTTTGAATTGATTTGTACGAAGAAACAAAGGTAATCTCAGGAAGAAGGAAAGATGGAAAATGTGTCTTAAAAAGTTGTGAGGCAAAGGAGAGAACTGTATTATTATGGTGCCACAGTGACTGATTTTACATGCTCTAGACCCTCAGTGAGGCTTCTATTATGGGGGTGGCTCAAAGCAAGAGAATTCAGCACATTTCAACATAACATACTTCAAGTTTAAGTGTTCATAGGACATCTACAAATGAGAAAAGAAGTACTGAAGTCTATACTTAGTTGTAAGACAAGTACACAGTGCTAAAAGATGTCATGTGCTACTGCTAATTGCAGTATGGAAAGAAACAAGAATCCCCAGAGTTGGGAATGCATTGGGCATTTAAAAATATGGGTGGGTTTTAATCTGACCAAAATAGGATGTTAAGTGGTGTCTAGGCATGCTGCAAGTAGATACTACAGATTCTAGACTTTGCTAAGCATGTTGTATTTCAAACACTATGGTAGTAGTTAACAATGATTAACTGACTTCATCCTTTCAGCAGTCTACTTGGTTCTGTGCTCATCTCTATGTTTTAAACAGGCAAGTGTGGCTCAGAAGGCATGTCCTTGTATTAGGAGTACATTCCAATAGGAATAGGATACCATACAACTAGCACTCAAACTCAGACAGCCTGGATGCTAAAAATGTCATACTATAAATCGAACTTTATCTAGAACTTTCTTGACACTAAATCTTTAAACTATGTAAATGATTTCCAAAATAAATATTCAATTGGAGGTTGAACTACTGGACACTATATCTATCTGAAACATGACATGAAAAGTGGGATAAAAACCTTATATAAAGGTGAAAAGATCGGCAGTATATCTTCTTAAGTTATATACAAGAGCTATATCCTATACCAGTCTGCCCAAATCTGAATTAGGCATACAGTTCATTTTATTACTTATTTGAGGAGTATATACTCTATTAATCAGGTTTTGTGCACACAAAAAGAGGGTTATCTACTAGGAAAATGCCACTGTAAACTTCTGAAGGAAAGGGGAAAGAGACCACATTTAAAAGATGCCCATTTGGGCTTGAGTTTCTGGTTTACAAAAACTTGAATTCCTGAGCTTGCCCAAATGTCAATGTCTCTATGATTGCGCATATTTACATAATTTCAGATGTTGTTCCAGATGGAATATTGATCTCTTACTACATTTCTCTAACCCTGCATACTCATCCTAATTCATTCTCAAGCCATCATCATACATCCAGACTGACCATGTTTTGCTAATTTAAATTTCCAGGATTTAATAAACAGATCTTGTAAATATTTTCTCAAGTATTGGCCACTGAGAGGTGGGCTTTTAGCCAGCTGAGGTAGATCTTATGAATAATCTCTCATGTGCTGACCAAAGGGTGAAATTCATTCCCAAAGAGTTGCTTGCTTTATATGTACTAACCTCTCAGTGCATTTATCCAGGAACAGAACTAACTCTCCTTAATACCCCAGCAGCCATAGGTTTCCAGTAGCTCCTTGCTAGGGGTGGGAATTCTCAAGCCCCCATCCTGACCAATGCTGGGATTTTCTCTGGCTTGATATCATACAGATCTTATGCATGCAGTCAACAGCAACTGTCAGTTCCTCTGTACCACTGTCCTGCTATGTTCACAAAACACTATTTTACTATTATCACCTACTACTTCTGGCACTTATAATCTTCCGGCCCCCTCTTCAATGATGATTCCTGAGCCTTGGGAGGAAGATGTGTGAAGATACTGTCAGTTTTCTAAAAAAAAAAAAAATGCAGTAATAGGCCATATTCTATTGAAAAAATTGTAAGTCTGTACCTAATCCATGATGTTTATATGAGTATAAAACTCTGTGTGTATAGGAATACCACCAAAGTTCATAGCAAAGATAGATAATGAAAACTTGAGTGATGTTTATCATTATAACTGACTGATCAACATACATAAGTTTACTTTGAATATTGGTTATTGTAAAAACAAAGAGCCACAGTGCCCCCAAGAAAAGATGGGTAAGCTCTGGTTTGGTGTGCTTTTCGTTAATTTAATTTTCTAGGATTTTATAAAAAAGATCTTGTGAATATTTTTTCAAGTGTGGGCCATTGAGAGGTGGATCACTAGTCAGCTGAGGTAGATCATAGACTGTCTCATGTGCAGATCATTTTGAGTCAGCTGAGGTTATCAACTTGGGAAGTTCTTCAAGAGCCATAAGAATACCTTCTTATAGCAAACAAAAAGTCCCCATCCATGTCACTGCAGAGACAGATAAGTGAGTGCTGCCCACTGAGTCATTATACACAAAAATATTTTGAAATATGATATGCAGATGGATCATATGCAAGAGTTTTAATTGGGTAGTTTCTTCCCCAGACACTATCCAATATCCCTGGAGCTGCTCTTATCCAGAATAATCAACTTTTAGAAAATCATCCTAGAGAATTGTATGGGTTGCAAATTAAACAAAAAGAATCTTATGTGAGTCTTTCCTTCTCTAAAGTGGAGAGAGACTGTCCAAGAAACCAGCATTAGAACCATTAGATGACTAGGTACTCGAGATGCTGTTGTCTTCCGGAACCACAGATGCTCAGTGACATACCTCATAAAGGTCAATCATGACATTGCCTTCAGGGCCTCTGCTGCTCTGCACATTCTCCAAGGCCAGTGTGAAGTAGACTCCTCTGGTGTCTGAGATGTACAGGTTGTAGGTGTCATTCTGGTTCCATTCTTGAACTGCTGCAAACACTTGGTTCTCATCTGTGCTAATGACATGCATGTCCTGAAGAAAACCACAGGAAGTGAAGAGAGGATAAGTGGTATCCATTAACCTGGCATGGATCCAAAAGAGCGTGGGCGATGAAGAGGGAAAGAGAGAGAATGCTTCCATTCAGGAACATGAAAAATGAAGATAAGTGTTAACCATCTATTTTCCATGTCCGTTGGGAGTTAAGCCGTGAGGTCATGATAAAGTAAGATAGCATGCATAGCGGCCTCCTTGTAAGTTAATTTCCTTAATAGACATGTTGATGATAGTGTTCTTAAATATGTATGAACTTGGAGAACCAGTCATTCTCATGGATTTGTCAAGTTCAAACATTACTTGTTCAGAATACATACACAATGCTAATATAAGGACAAGCTTCAGAGACAGAAGAAAAACAGACAAGCCCTGGATACCACTGTGGTCTGGGGGCTAGTAGCTCCGCCACTGGCTGAAAGTTCTTTAGACACAAAACCTCACACTCTGCTCACTGAAATAATGTATGCTTTTCAGTGAGGTTTGCCACACATACCTCCATGAATAATATGCACATTAATGTGTGACAAGTGCTGCCAAGGGTTCAGCAATACCAAAAATTCCCCAGGAAATAATATCCACCAGAAAAATCCCAAACCATTAATGCTTGTCTGAGTGATTAATCTAAGGACTCAGCTGCTAATCCAATATTTTCCTCTGATAAATTCTCTAAGAAAATTATAGAAGTGAAAGGTGTCATCATAAAGGATGATGTTCCTAAGGATACCAGACATAAAAATAAAATAAGGGAAAAATGGAGACCTCCATCCTCTGTCCTTTGGTAAGAATTCTGAATCCTGCATTCTCCAGTCAGGAATAACCAATGTCTAACACTATTCTGAATTGGCTGTCTCCAGCCAATGCTTGTTGTTTGCTTAAGGGAAGCCTGTTGGCAGGCTTTGGGCTTCTTTTTAATCCTGTGGACAAAGAAATCCACATGGAATAACTTCCAAACTCAGAGTAAAGCAGTAAAAAATAAAGACTGAACATAAACCAAGATATCTGTAAGCTAAGTATCCATGTGGCAAAAGAATAAGGTAGAAACATCCCTGGCTTTTCTGTAACTTAATAAAAATCTTCGTGAACTGACCATGCTGTATATTCAAAAAGCTTCAGAAAAGTTCAGATGTAATGATCTTCCTTGAGGACCATTTCAATCCAAACAGTTCAGTGCAACTTGAGTCAAACTTCTAACATCAGGTTCTCATGATTTGAGTTCAGTCTTTGCTCATGACATAGTCATGGAACTCTATGCTCAGCCCCTATCTGTGAACTCTAGCTAACAAGAGTATGTCCTTTACAGAGCAGTGAAGATAAAATCAGCAAGTCTTAAATATTATAATAGTGTTCCACTTAGGGTTTGCTTTAATCATGATGAGTGTTTCACTTTAGGGAGCCTGTATATCCCTTTTGTTATTATTAAAAGATCAATTTGGCTCCTCTGCTTTTTAAATATTTGAATATTCATTCACTGATGTACTCAAGAAAAGGTTCGTCCAAATGTTCTCTGTCTGATGGGGGAAATTAGCTATGAGAATTATCCTTAAGTTCACTGCTTCATCCATGTGGACAAGCCTTCCACAGGGTCTTACTTTATAGTAGAATGAAAACAAAATCTTTAAAATCATTGAACAATTACTCCACATTCAGGGCTTTTTTCCCTTCAAAATGTTGTAATCCTGGATTTCTGTTAAATTGTTTCAAGTGTAAGCTGTCCCTAACATAGTCAGTCCTATCCCAGGGCTCTGGTGTGAATTTCTGCAACAATGAACTTCTGACGGACTCATACAACAGACTTGAGAACATAATCCTTGTGGTGGGGGGACATAGTCATTTGTCTACACAACCATATTCCATAATCTACTGTGTAGATTCGGTACTCACAGAGAATAGCTGACATTGTCAGTTTGACAAGAATTGCCTTGGAGATGAGGCTCTGTGCTTCATCTTCATTCAATGCTTGTGAATGATTCTGTAGATTGGGTCAATTGAGGTGGGAAGACCCATCCTGGATGGGAATAGGATTAAGATCTCTGTCTTAGACAGAATAAAAAGTGGAGAGGTGGCTGGGCACAGATCTTTCTCTGTCTCTAACACCCCCCATGTCTCTCCCTCCAATTCTCTCTGTCTCTCTGTCTTTGTCTCTCTGTCTCTGTCTCTCTGTCTCTGTCTCTCTGTCTCTCTCTCTGTCTCTCTCTCTGTCTCTCTCTCTCTCTCTCTCTCTCTCTCTCTCTCTCTCTCTCTCTCTCTCCCCTTCCTGAAAGCCTCTACACCACAGCCTTAGGCCCAGGTACAACAGTCCTATCCCTGAGGATCCCTGAACTGTGAGCCAAGGTAAACCCTTTCTCCCTTAAGTAGCTTTTTTCCAGGTATTCTTTCACAGCAGCAGACAAAGTAGCTAAGGGTGTATTAAAAATGGACCTTTGTTAAGTGGATTGAGAAGGGCCATTTAGAAAATTTTTCATAAAAGTTGATGGGAGAAAATGAATGGGTCTAGATAAGGTTGCAAACCAACCTCCCTTTGCCTTTATGTAATTTTATGAACCAGAATTTAGAAGATGATGCTGGGCATAATGATTTGATAGATTTGTATTTTATTTCACTTTCCTCAACCCCTTACTTAAAAATGTGTCCTTATTCTTTCACAGATTCCCATGACTCTAGACCAATAGAGAGACTCCTATTTGGAGTTAAACTAGAAAACTTTGCAAAGTCTATAGGACAAAGTTCTATAGGACACCAGCATTACTGGATTCTAATGTATTTTTAAAAGGAGATGGAAGCATCTTTGCTAGAACCTTCTGACTGTTATTGGTGGTGGTGATTTATGGATCTTAGTTTCTTTCCTTCTTTCTTTTCTTTCTTCCTCTTTTCCCTCCTTTTTCCCTTTCTTTCTTTTCTTTCTTTCTTTCTTTCTTTCTTTCTTTCTTTCTTTCTTTCTTTCTTTCTTTCTTTCTAGATAGGATCACTCTATGTAGCCAGCTATGTAACCAAGCTGGCCTTCACTATACCATCTAACCTGGACTCAAACTACTCTTTTTTTAACATCTACTTTTATTGTTATTTATGTGTGTGGGTATGTGCATCTCTGTGAGTATATATCACATACATGTGGGTGCCTTTGGAGACCAGAAGAAGGAGTCAGGTACCATGAAGCTGGAAGTTAGAGATGGTGATGAGGTACCCCATAGAGGTGCTAAGAACACAACTCAGGTCCTCTGGAAAAGCAGGACAAACTCTTAAGCACTGAACCATCCTTCCAGTCCCTGGACTCAAGCTACTACTAATCCTGTCTTTACTTCCCAAAGTCTGGGATTATTATTCATTTATTTCTGTATGCATAGTCATAAACTATTGAATTAATGTTGAACTAAAGATAAAACATTCGTGAGCCATTGAAGTATTGGTGACCTCTTCTTAGTGTCTAAAGAAGTCACATTGATTGGAGTTTGCTTTCTTTTTAAACTTATTTGGATGAAAGACCAATTTTTTCCCAATATATCACTAAAGGATATTTTATTCTGAGTGACAACTTGAGGGAAATATTCTTTTTGAAACTAAGTTCTTTATTTTAAAAAAAAATGAATAAAAGAAAAAGTAATAAAACCCAGATAGCCAAGGTTTCTAAGGAAGTTAGTGATGGATTTAGGTCAGAAGTCGGGTCTCCTCTCACGAGTCAAGCATCCATTGCATCCCCTGCATCCTGGTACCCATCCATCTTCCATGATGGAGACAACTAAATTCATACTACTACTACTATTACCTTGTTTTTATAGAGTCTCTCTCCTCGGAAACACTTGAGGCACTTCTGTACATACCGCCTCAACTATCTTGCTGGAGTCGCTCAGAATAGGCTCCAAGTAAGAGAAAGAAAGACTATCTCTATGACTCTGTAACAGGCCACCTACTCTTACTTGCAATGGCAACATTTAGCCACCATGATACCCTGGTTTCTCTTTACCATTATTGTCTATACATAGCCCAAGGCAGCGCTCTGCTCTTTTACCATCTGATACAATGTCAGAAGGTACTACAGAATTTTGAACAGGGGAAGAGATGATGTGCCTCTGTTCCTTTGGTCAGCATGATGCTTTGTTCCTTCGCAGGTGCAGCCCTGGCTTTGAAAGAAGGCCAAGTAAAACTCCAGCTTTGAGGCAAACCATTCCACCCACACTGAGGCTCCTCTTTGAAGCTATAATGGCATTATAATGAAGCTTCTCTTTGCTTTACATAATAAGCACCCACCTGGACCAAATAATCCATGTGTTTGCTACACTAGCTCCCATGTCTGTAGTAACAAGGACAATGAATCCCTGCTTCCTACTCTGAGAACTCAAATGCAGCTAGGTCCTGGGACATGATTATCTGGGTGGCAGGGAAGAGTGTGGAGTAGATGACCAATTCAGCTTCAGAGGAAATTTTGCCTTCCAGATTGTATAGAGGCCACTGAGGACACATGTCAGCAGGGATCTTTGTAATAACTATGAACAGGCAATGTAAAATACCCATCCTCAGTCTCCAGCAGTGTATGAACAAAAGCCACTTTGATTTTAAACTAGCATTTCCAGGCCGCCTTAGGCCCGTGAGGCCTTCCCCTTCCTCCATGTTTAGATAGCACATCAAATTTGGTGAGGTGAAGGTCCAGCTACAGTGGAAGTCATTCATTTACTTGCAAAGGGACAAAAGCATAAAGCAAAGCAAAACAAAATACTAGTATGGCTGTCAGAAAAATCTAACCTCACTTGTATGGCAACCAGCTTTGGGTTTTGGCTGGGATTATTCTGTGAATATGCTGACCCTAGAATTAGCATGTGAATGCCTGAGATCTGTAGTCCCCTGACTTAGGCTCAGCTCTGCACTCTGTGTGTCTCCTGAATGAAGGTCTCCTGCTGCATTGGGTATAAATCCTGGTTTCAAAGTTACAAATCTTTCAAGTTGCCTTCTTTGATTTTTGGTGAATGAATCACCGTTCATTTCAGAGTGCATCCCCTGGGGGCACTCTTTGTTGTTGTTGTTGTTGTTTTGCTGATTGTTTGCTGTGTTTTTTCCTAGTTGACATCTCCCTCTGGAACCTTCCTTGAAGAGTATATTGGACAATTTTAAACATTCTCAGCCCTTCCTCCATACACACGGATTTTACTCAGTGTTCATTCCTGGGCTGATTTTGATGTTGAATGTTCTTCTTCTTATCTTATTGGGGTAGGAAGAAGAGAGATCAAGACTGTGGTCAGTTCAGTGTGTTTAACATCACATACAGATGTGTGGTCCCGTGCAACTGCCATTATCATTCACCTCCTATTAGCATAGAACAATCATAACTAGGAATCCTGTGTGGTTCTCTAAAGTGAATAGTGTGTGTTTGATTCTAATGCGTAGGAGTCATAAAAACCCTTTTACTGATGGGCACGGATGACACATGCCTTTAATCCCAGAATTTGGGAGGCAGAGGCAGGCAAATCTCTGAGTTCAAGACCAGCCTGGTCTACAGAGTGAGTTCTAGGACAGTCAGGGCTACACAGAGAAACCCTTTCTCAAACAAAACAAAACAACCCTTTTATTGTTAGGGTATGTAAGAAGAGCATTTTGCCTGGAGATGCCAGCACAAGCTGTTAGCCAAGCTCTCCTGTGAAGGGCCAGCCCTGCCTCTTCTGCTCTCTTTGCCCATCATGAGCAGTCCTGGGCATACAGCTGGTGCTTCTTCAGCAGGGAGTTCCAAATACAAGAAAACACAAAAGACAGATGAGACTTCACTCAAAATAAATGTCATCATATCCTGTGTTCAACTTACAATGCCAGGACTTGAGTTGGCCCTTCCCAAAATCTCTATTATCTGTAAACTGCTATAGCTTGTGAAAGGCTGGTCCTGCTGATTCAGAGCTGCAGGACCTTCATGACACAAGGTGACAACAGGATAACCTGGAGGAGTCCTGGTGGGGATCCCTTATGACGGTGTCACAGAAACCTGAGAGCCCTCACCAGACTAGTAACTCATTGCAATGGACATCTGCAAATGAAAATATGTGGATAGAGGGATCTACTCTGGGACACACTGTGACACACTACAGCATGCTTTGTTTTGTTTTATTTTTGTGTGCGTGGTTATGGTTCTTATTTGGGAAGGGGAGAGGTTGCAAGGGCAGGGGAGCCAATCCGAGGGGGCAGGAAGACGAGTGGGGCTAAAGGTGCATTGATGTAAAACTCACAACACAACAACAAATAAGAGAAGCCACAGAAACAGATTGCTAATAAGCATCCTTTGAAAGCACACATCATTTGTTCTCCACTAGGTGGTGCTCCATATCAGCACAGTTTTTCAGAGTTTGTGGACAGAGCCTGCGGAAGTCAGTGATGAAGGGTCTCTCACTTTTCCACTGTTTTCAAAAAACGAGTGGCTAGGGAAGTCAGAACATTCAGCTGTGCTTCAGGTGTCTAAAAATAACCAGATTCCTAAATCCCACTGAGAACAACTGCCACACTATAAAATAAAATTTAACATTTTTTTGTTTTGATTTAAAAACAAGCATACTGATTGTGAATATTTAATATTGAAAGGCAAAACAAGGTTATTATTAATTAACCCAGATGTCCCTACAGGAAGAATTCAAAAGAAAAAAAGAGAGCAGGAGAAGGACCCTCAAAGAAAGCGAAGAAGATTATCAAAGAGGAAATGGAAAGTCAATCCTGAAGCATGAGGGATCTCATTAGGGAGGCTGGCAGTGACCTTGAGGATAGGGTGGTGGGCTGGAGCTGGAAGAGGAATTATGAGAGGAAAACAGGAACCAGACAAGTACCTTGGGCAAAGCATATTTCGGAAGCTTCATTTGTGCAAACGGGCTTCTTCGGTAGGACACATAATAATGTGGTCTTCCTCCTGATGTCAGCTGCAGAATAGAAACAAGGTGGTTAAGAGAAGCTACAGGAAACATTTGGGGTCACAGAAGAGAAGCTACCTACCTGAATGACGCAGGTAGCTGCCACACAGCAGCAGAAAGGACACCTATCAGTAACCCATATTTACCAGAAAAGCAACAATAACCATATAATAGACATAAAATGTAATTTGCAAGTCTGGACCATGGGGCTAGAGAGATGACTGGATGGTTAAGAGCACTTGTTCTTCCACAAGAGTGGGGTTTGAATCCCAGCATCCACAGTGCAGCTCACACCCATCCATTTCTAAGGGATATGACGTTCTCTTCTGGACTCCATGTGCACCAGGTAGGCATGTAGTACAAAGACATAAAAGCCCAAAGAGACAAAGATAGATAGATAGATAGATAGA
>LR750434.1:283686-506032 GCA_902729485.2 Mus minutoides
ACACGGGGCCATCAAGGGAATTTGCTAAGTACCAACTCACATGCCTTCATTAAAATCTAGTGCATTCTCTAAACAAGGACATTTTGATGGCTCTTAAATGGACAGAAATATTTCCAGGTGATTTCATATTTACTGCAACATTAAAAAGGCTGTCATATTTCAAAACGAAAATATGCTATAAACTGATCATACTGCCTTGTATTCCTATCCACAATTAACAATAAAGTATAACAACCTCTTGCCTCTTGCCAAAAAGCAATCTTCATTGTATCACGAAGAGGTCCTTCTTTACAGGCATCCACTGTCTCGAGTCAGATGAAGTTTTTCTACATTTTGATTTCCTAGACCCTGGTCAAGTAAAATGTGCTCTCTCTTCTCATCTTGCAACCTGCTTCCATGACATACAAATAAAAGGAATTCAGATGAAGACTAGAAAATACCCCCAAATCAAAGTGATTTTTGTTTATTATTTTCTGCAACTAGTTTAATATTCATGCATATACTAAATTCATTAGGCTGTGTGAAATTATGTTGTATCCCCCTTGTAAGATTAGAAAGAGGCTGAGATACTTCATGGAATTTTTGGGACATTGGTGTTTGTTACCATATAAAGAAAATTATTAGGGATTAGGGCTCTTGTTTTTGCCCCTGCAAAATCAAAAATAGGGAGATCAAAACCCCATCTTCTCTAGTGTTCATCTGAAACCTTATACTTGGTAATTTGCATGCATAATGTTGGAAGGGCAGGTTATCTTCTTGTAAGCCTAAAAAGTATGGACCACAAAGGCTAGTTTCTGCTCAAATCACCTCAAAAGAAGCAGATCAGACCAGTATGGATCTATCTTTGTTTACCCATATTTTTATTATCCTAACAGCTTTATTATGTATGTATTGGTCCCTTGGATTTTTTTTTTATTTATAGCTATATGCTATATCATGGTGTCTGATTTGTATTCATATTTGTATTTAAAATTAGAATGTATGTAGTTTTATGAGGGGATTGCAAACATAAAAGCAAGTGCACACGTTTCGATATACAAAGACATGTACAATATATTTTAATTTCTTAATCATAACCTTCATATTAATTAGGCTGTGGTTAGTGTGGTGTCAGAATGCAATGCATCCTTAATGAGTTGCTGGATGATTAAGGAAACCTTGTTATTTCAATTTTAAACTCTTTCATGATTTTGCCTCAAATGAACTGAGGTTTGTCTTCCAATTTTGTCAATTAAGAAAAGTAAGTTAGTAAGTAATTAAATGATGTAGCAAGATCCACACTGAAAAGTTTTAACATACATGGAGAAACTCATAATAAATATAATTCAGTCTTTGGAAATAGGTAGTGTTGCTGATCTGAAAATTAGTTGTGTCTTCTCAGGAAAGTATACCAAAGGGCAATATTTTCAAAATAGTTAAACTCAAACAAATGAACAATTTTCCAGAATGCTAGATTAGCTTCTCATTTTATTTATTTATATTATCACTTATCTATTATCTGCTTATTTGTCTATTCAGATCTATCTATCTATCTATCTATCTATCATCTATTATCATTTATGTGAGCATGTGAACACACACACACACACACACACACACACACACACACACACACACACAGAGGTTTACACTATTAGAGGCCAGAGAACAATGTTAAGTGTCTTTGTCTGTTACTCTCTACTTTGTTTTCTGAGGCAGTGTCTTACATTGAACTTGGAGTTGATCAATTAGGTCAGCCAGGCTGGCCTGCAAGCCCTGGGTTCCCCACATCATCACCATCCCGTGGTGGGACTGTAGGTACACAGTGCTTAATCCAGCTTTAAGTTGAGGGCTAGAGATCTGAACTCAGATCCTTATTCCTGTGCAGCCAGCAATGTATCCAGTCAGCCATCTTCCCCTTGTTTGTAAGCAGGTCCCCCCTCCTCTGGCTCCTCAAATGTCTTTTTGGAAATGAGTGATGTTTTGTCATGTTGAATCTTCTTCGTTCTGGGTAATGAAATAAATAGCAGGTTTTCAAGAGAAGTTTGCAGAAGGTATAAATTCTATCTTTTCACACTCTCATAGTAGCTCTCTGGGAAATGGACTCAGCTGGAAAGAAAGCTGATTCCACACTAGGCCTGCGTACCTTTGTGACAAATGAATCTACAAGTGAATGAATGAATCACTTAGCACGTGCCTTCCACTGAACACAAGGCAGGAGTCCCCTGCAGCGCTGAGGGTTGAGTCTTCTCACTCTCTCTCACACTCTCTACTGCTCTGCTTGGACAGGAGCAGGGTAAAGACAGGGAAGAGATTGCTTTGAACAGGAATAATTACTCTCTGTTCAGATGGACTGGGGTGATTAGCACCCATTTACCTATGCCTTGCGGGGTGTGCAGACACGGCACTGACTGCATCTTTGGATGAATTGTTTTCCATAGGAAGTCAATAACTGCAGCACAGGCTTCCGCAGTCCAGCTCTAAGCAATCATTCATCATCCACTTCAGAAGGAGGAAGAAACTTTATTTGCTTTTCCTAGAGGTGACAAATGAACATGAAATACAATTTATAGATTTCAAATACATCACTTCTCTCTCCTCTTGGTAGTATTCCTTCTGACAACTTAGCGTAGTCAGAAATTGAAGGTGGCCCAGCAAGATTGCTCATTGGGTAAAAGATGCTTTCCATTAAGCCTGAATGCATGAGTTTGAGCCTTGAGTGGAAGGAGACAATTGATTCCTAAAGATGTTCTCCGAACATTGCATGGTGCAGTGCCACGTGCGGGTCCATTTGCCCATACATACAAATACAGTTAAGCTTGCCCTAGATTCGCCATATGGCTCTATGACACAATTCTCAACCTTGTCAGGCAGATTTATGATCTTTCCAGGTGTGCACTGCGGTCTTTGTTGCCAGAGAAATGCTAGTGTTTATTTAGTTTTACAATCCTTCTCCTAGGTATATTGCTTTGGAACTTGACCACCTGCTTAGATGAAACAAGGCTAACGGGAATATCACCTTTTCTGGGTATATATTTTTCCATCATTTCCTTGATCTTAACGTAAAAGAGGTCTTTGGGGTTATTCACGACTTGTTTATTCCTTTGTTGGTTGTAGGTCACTCACAGGCTAGACTCAAGCAGTGGTGATTCTGAGCTTCTGGGAAATGTCATTGCTACTTTTCTCAAGACTTAGCACAGGTCCAAACGGCCACATCACAGGTGCATAACAAATGAATTTCATAATGACCCAGAAAATGACAAAGTGGTCAAGACAGCCAAAACACAATAGCCAATTGTGTTTTGTTCAAGCACAAATATTATTCTCTACAAACAAAACAAGAGGCCAGTGGCAAGCTTCTGGCCTGGAAATTAAAAACAAATTAAGCAAAATGTAATCAGAGCAAGGAAGTAATTTGCTGACCAATGTGGGTGGAAAAAAAACTGCTTATTCCCAGTGTGGAATGAGCACCATCCTCTCCTAAAGCTGAGGGTGAGGGCAGGAAGTGTTCATCAATTGAGAGTTCTTTGTAGGACATTGTTAGTGAGCATGACAACAGATCCCAAAATGTCCAAGGGAAGAAAAGTCCTGAAGCAGAAATAATAGTGAGTGAAGGGCCAGAAAGTGATCAGAGGAAGAAAGCTTCAACTGCATATACTCTGATAGACAAAAGTCTGTGGGAAACTGCGGGCAACACAACCATTGCCCTACGTTGTATTTTCTCCGCTCAGTGAAGCTTACATAATGCACTATCTTTGTTTCTTAACACAGAACAGTATGACTCAATGTTAAGAGATGAAGACAACATTTTGCAGTAGGCCATCTACTTAGGACGAGAAATTGCTTGAAAACTTCAGCATTGTATTCTGAAGTTTATTCTGTGGGTTTGGTCGTTTATTTAGTTAGTTTTATTCTTTAATATTTTTTATAGTCCAGACTTTATCCCCCTCCCGGTCCACCCTCTGACTGTTCCACATCCCACGCCCCCCCCCCCCCCCCCCCCCCCCNTAGATGTCCTCAACCCCCCACCCCAAACCACCACTAGACCTCCCCACTCCTTGGGGCCCAAGTCTCTCAGGGTTAGGTACATCTTTTCTGACTCAGTCCAGACCCGGCAGTCCTCTGCTGTATATGTGTTGGGGCCTCATATCAGCTGGTGTATGCTGCCTGGTTGGTGGCTCAGTGTCTGAGAGATCCCTGGGGTCCAGGTTTATTTTTATCAACTTTTTCCCTTTTAGATGGAATTTGAAACTTTTAGGAAAAGGAATTTTCAAGCAGCACATAAATTAAGTCCTCCTTCAGTGTCTTCATTGTTTATTAAAAGGCCCTTCCCATTATCACTGCATGGAACAATGATGAAAATTGCTTCTATAAACTCTTCTTTTGAAGCCTTACAGCATACTCAATCGATAAGTAAGTTCACCATAAATGACAAGATCTGGGCTACACGTGGGAGAAGACACTTCAAGATTACAGGACATCCTAGTTTAGGTCCCATGAGACAACTAACTGTGTACGATCCTCTCCCTCAAGGCACCTTAGGGAATCCTATTTCTAGAAGAGCTCTGTTCCCATTTCTGGGGATTCAGCTCGGCCTCTGTTAAGAGGATGTGTGCTCAGAGACAGGCCAAATAATGAGCAGGGTTGTGCATGCGTGCACCAGCTTGAAGCTTCAAGAAAAGCCATTACCAAGATCTAAGTCTGATTCTGAACAAAATCATCCCAAATGGATACTGCTCTCACTAAGAGAGAAAAAGAGAATGACTTTAGGCAAGGATATTAATACTCTGAAAAATTGGGAACTCTGTTATGTACAATGCAATAATAGTATCATGGGTCCAGTCCAGAGTCAAATATTTGAAACCTTTCTGTCATGTGTCATATAGTGCTTTAAAGGTATAGGTCCTTGATTATTTTTGCCTTTATGAGGACAGTGACAATAAACAAGTAGGCATTACCTGAACATGCACTTTGTGTGGGGCACCGGGCTACAATTGAAAAAGCACTATTCCAGTCAATTGTACTAAATATCCTACTACTATGAGAGAGCTGGTTCTATCCATTTGACAAAAAGGAGATTAGGCTCAGCAGTGATTCAGGGTTACACAATTTGTAAGTAGCAATGCAACCTAAGGTGTATACTGTTTTTAAAATATGTAATCATAAATATGTAGCGTGTACACTGTTTTTTAAATATGTAATCATAAATGATGATTTATAAGTGTAGATTCTGATTTTAAAAAGAAAGAAAAAGAACAGTTGATTTGTAGAAAAGAGCAGGAAGGAATGGAAGAAGAAGAAAGTGAAAAGATAGAGGAGGAATAGAGGGAAAGAATACTTCACAGTGGGACACAAAGGATGCAAGAAAGTTACAAGTTTATGGGGACACTCAATGACAGATGTTAGGTATTACATCCAAAACAAGGTATTCCTGAAGAAAGGAAATGGGGTCTTCAATATAAAGCAAAATATCCAATCTTCACTTATGTCAGAATTCCCACAATGGCCCAAGCCGCTTTTCTTATCGTCATTTAAACACCTCTCCTCTCATGAATGACTCTATGTTTTCCCATAAAAATAGAAAAGAGAGAAACAAGAGAAACAGATATAAAAATCTTTGATTGAATGATAGTATGAATTCTATGATAGAATGTAGTATTGAAAGAACTACATCCCTACACGCTAGCTCTTAAAGAAGCAGAACTGGTTTCCTAATATATGTATTCTGTGTGTTATTTGCACGTGAAAATATAATCTCATTTTGCTGACGACACTGGAAACTCACCAGGTAATATGTCATATTGATTAATGGTTATGATTGTATTATTTAGTTTACAAAACATAAACATAGTATTTTAAAGGAAAATGTACAATTTCAGGGAACATTTTTATTACTGTCACATAGAAACCAATTAAACAATTTGGTAATATTTGTTCCACCTTAAAATTACCAGGAATATCAATAGCCCCCTATTTCACATGTAATCAGAACACATTTCCATGGACATTACAAACCCCAGAATAAATTCTCTTTTAAATCTTCAAAGATCTATAACTGCCAAAAGGTTACATTATTTAAAAATGTTAGCTGCTCTCAAAAGGAACCATGGTGATGGAAGGAAGAAGCATTTGCCGTCCTGGTTCTTAGGAAACTTTACAAGGATTGATGTTCATTTAATGATGAGAAATCATTTTATGCCACTAAAAATGATTAAGGCAGGTGGGGAGGAGAACAAGAAAGAAAAGGTCTCTGTACGCTTTAACAACGAGCTAGATGAAGACAACACCATTTCTGAGAACCCCTGAAGGTGTTTGCTTGGTTTTTGTTTGTGTAAACATCAAGTCGAAAATCAAGGGAATGAGCACGCTAAAAAATCAGTTCTGTCAATCTGTCATGAATGTAGCCACATTCTTCATCCCTCTCATTGCACCCATGTCCTAGTAAGTGTATTTTAGTTTTACTTATATTAATGCAATGTGGTAAAGTGGCATAAATTGTCGGGTGTACTGGAGAAGATTAACGAGACTTCAGCTGCATGCGGACTTGCTAATATATTTGGCTATTAAAGCTTTCCTGAAAAGACTATGGAGACCACCAGGGGGTTCTCAGAGAGGATCTGGGGATTAGTGGAGTGAGAATTCCTTCTGCTGCTGCTGCTCAGGAACATGAGGGAAGAGCAAATCATCGAGGAATAAGAGCCTACTGCTAGCCAGGAGGTCTAGTTCATGGGAAATTTTCCTTCTTCCTTCAATTACTTCATGACAGGCATTTGATCATTTCAAGTTGCTTTTGAGAGGAAATAAGAGTGAATGTGCTTAATGGCCATGTTGCTGAGCATAATCATGTGTTTATCTGTCAATTTTCCATTTTCCCTTCTTCTCTTTCTTACAGAACCAGTTGGTAAAACTCTTTTGAAGAAGTTATGCACTCTGATTGCATTTCCAAAGGTATGTCTGTGTCTTGGGCTAATTTCATCTTTCAGAAGCAACACAAACTGTCTAGAGTTGTTTGTTTTTTAAAGGGAAATATCTGTTTTATAAATGCATTGCTGCTAACAGGATACTTCAGACTAGTGGGTTAAAAACAAGCATTTTTTTTCCTCATGATCCTACAGTTCAAGGATCTAGGAGCAGCCCAATTGGAGGTAGTTAAGTTTAAGGCACACATGCTATCAACACATTGGTACTCTACTTCCCACATGGTTTCTTCATACACCCCGTCAGTGTTGTTTAGTGGTTAGGGTTCCTGCCATGAGGTCATTGTCAGTACAATTAAACTAAAAGAGTGCCAATCTGCTTTAAGCCCCTAAAAATATGTTTTCAGGCAAAGTCTCATGGCCATGATGGAGAGAATAAGTCTATGAAGATACTACCTGTGATGCACCTCCCTCGACCAGAAGAAAGTCACGCCACCAAGGGGATCTTCTCAGTCAGCTTTATTCTGGAGCACCTTGATAGTAGATTCCCAGGACCCTGGACAGCAGCAGAGCTGCTGCTTATATACTCTCCCGGTGAAGGGGGAGGGTGTCTTAGTGGTTGTGGATTGGTGTACCAAGCTATACCTCATTAGCATATGGCCCGTTCATTGGTGCCACAAGCTGTGCCTCATTTGCATATTGCTCGTTCAGGAGGGGCTATCATTTGAGGAGAGCTTGAAGAGAGAGCCGGAGTTTCCAGGAGCCCCAGGCTTCCCGGAGCCGGGGTTTCCTGGAGCCCCCCCCGGAGCCCGGAGCCCCCTGGAGCCCGGAGCCCCCCGGAGCCCAGAGCCCCCCAGAGCCCAAGGTTTCCTGGAGCCCAGGGCTTCCCAGAGCTGGGGTTTCCCGGAGCAACCGCGGCTGTTTACAGAGCCGCAATGGCTTTACGGAGAAACTGCGGCTTCCTACAACTACCATCTGAAAAGTTGTTTGATCTTTATTTAGGAGCTGCTCTGAGTATACAAAAGACAGCTCAGGGTTTGGCTTGTTTTAGTGCATTTAGACAAGGTAAATGTATATCATCTATTGTTCTAGGAGTTTCTGGCTTACTCGTTGGGATGATTAGCTTTTTTTCTTCATTGTCAAGTTGATATGGTATAGATTCAGTAGGGAAGGAACTCTCAAGGAGAATAGTCTACATTAAATTTGCCTGTAAAATTATCAATTGAGCAGTAACTCGATTTACCTTATTTGTGGTGAAAAGACCTGCACACTGTGGGCATCACCATCCCTTAGGCAGGGGAATTTTGAACTGAGGAAGAGTTGAGAAAATGAGCTGACCACTGGGATCCATGGATTTATTCCTCTTTTATCCTGATTACACATGTGATCTGAACAATTCCCTGAGCTCTTTTCACTGTGATTTCCTTGCTAGGATCAATAGCCATTCAGAACCATGAGCCAAAAGAAGTCCATTCACCATGATATTGGCCCTATTTTTGTGCTACTAATGGGGATCCTAAATCTCTACCCTGTTGCCAATGATTATTCCACTCTAATTTCCTCCAACTGTACAACACTAGGTAGGAGAGAAAGAAGGTTAGAGGAGAAAGAGGGCATAGACCATTATTGACTACTTCCTGCTGGTTAAGGTTGTCAGGTCCCTTGGAACAAGTTCAGTTTACATCATCAGAATACCTAGCAGTCCAGCAAACTAGCAAACAAGCAATAGCAAAAGCCAACACAACAGCAAATGTAGCAGTAAGGAAAACAAAACAAATGGGATTAAAGGAAAAACATACTCACATAACATATCTGCACATACTCACTAATCTGCTAATCATTCCAACAAGTAAGCGAGAAACTCCTAGAACAATAGATGATATATATTTACTCTGTCTAAATGCACTAAAACAAGCCAAACCCTGACCTGTCTTTTGTACACTCACAGCAGCTCCTAAAGAAGTTATGCACTGTGATTGCATTTCCAAAGGTATCTCTGTCTTGGGCTAATTTCATCTTTCAGAAGCAGCAATGCTTCTGCATATCTGCATATACTCACATAACATATCTGCATTTTTTGAAGAAACCAAAATTCTCCCTACACCATTAAATTGGTTTTGTGAGTATATTCCTACCACGGATGTAGAAAATGGAACTGAAGTGTTCCTTTTGCATAATTATAAATACTATCATTGAAGTAGGCTTGGCTTGCATGTTTTAGCACTTGGTTCCTAGCTAGTCATATTGTTTAGGAGGATATGATATCTCTAAGCATATGGGTCCTTCTCAAGGTCCCAGTCTGTCTGCTTCTGTTGCAAACTCCAGCTGCCATGGCTTCTATGCTGTACATTGTGCCTTCTCTCAAACTACAACCTAAAATAAACCTTTCTTGTATTAAATTGTTTCTGTCAGGTATTTAGTCACAGTGACATGAAAGTGACTATGCCAACACTCCTGTATTTATGGTTTGTAGAAAATTTATCTGTTCATCCTGATGGCAGGAAGATTTACTAGGCTTGGATATAGCTCAGTTTTTAGAGTGCTTTCCTACCATATGCAGAACCTTCAGTTTAATCCCAGCAACACATAAATCAGATATGGTGGTTTGAGCCTGTAATCCCAGCACTTGGGACTGGGAGAGAGAAGGATCACAAAGTAAAGGAAATCCTCAACTATATAAGGAATTGAAGGCCAGCCTGTCTTTAGAGACTCCTTGAAAACAAACAAATAGCAAAAGCAACAAAAAACATTCCTTATATGTCAGCCTTGTACAATTCCATCCCAAAATGAACTCTTCAGATAAACTAAGCAAACATTTATGAAACAGTAACCACATTTTATTAAGGAAAAACTCGTAATACTTATCTGTAAATTATGGCCTTTCCGAAGTGTTTACCATTTCTTAATACTCAAGATTGTGAGCCTACATTTCAAACAATCCCTTCTATGATTGAATGACAATGCTTCCCGGGACCTGCTGGTGCTCTTGCACGACCAGGAAACCATTGTTTCTACTTCTGCTCAGTTTTTCCCTATGGCCCATCTTCCCACAATGCATCCAGCTCCCATAAACTCTACTGAAAGCTCCTTCAATTTTCCACCTAAGAACTTACTCTGATGAGGTATCTTAATAAAAGAGTATTTTTATTTATTTTCAAAGAATCATTTCTCATAATACCAATTTACAGTGTCGGAAAAATCATATAGGATATTATGATTATCAAAATGAATTTTCCTTGAGGAATGTATTTAGCATCTAGCACTTTCATCATTTTCTGATGATCACTTATATAGTATTATGATTTAGTATTGGTTAATATTTTTAAATATTAATTATTTTTTAAGTAATAAAGTAGAATTTATGTCTAAAACAGTATGAATTTTGTTCCAACTTTTGAGATGCACCACCTAATTACTTATATGAAGGAAAGAAATCACAAATGTATATACTTTTATCTTGGAGTTTAAAACTTATCACATATGCTGAGGTTTTCTCTCCCTTGCGATGATGCTTCTAGGTGACAGCTGGAAACTGAGCACTTGCTGTGCATACCATAGTCTCATACATGGTAGAGAAGCTTTATCTTCCTCTTTCTACCTTCCTTCTTATGTTTTGGACATTAGCTTATCATCTTTCAAAATCATCTGACAGTATGGTGGTTTGAAAGAAAATGACCCCCAGAGGCACACTATTAATAGTGGAACTATTAGGAAATATAGCCGTATTAGACTAGGTGCAGCCCTGTTGGAGTGTGACACTGAGGATAGATAGGCTTTGAGGTTTGAGAAGCTCAAGCCAGGCCCAGTGGATCACTCTCTTCCTGCTGCCTGTCCATCTTTACGTAGAACTCTCAGGTCTGTCTCCAGTACCATGCTATCCTGGATGCTGCCATGCTTCCTGCCATGATGATAATGAGCTAAGCCTCTGAGCTGTAAGCCAGTTCCAATGAAATGTTTTCCATTATAAGATTTGTCATGGTCTTGGTGATACTTCACAGCAATAAAAACCCAACTAAGACAGATACGTTGCTAGTTCATACTCTCTCTCTAGTTAATTATAAGAATTTTTCTTATTTTCACTGTAACGGCTATTTTTATACAGTTTTTATTTTCAATTATACTTTGGAGGAAGAGGCCATAAAGTAATACTTTATATCTATTGTTTACACACACACACACACACACACACACACACACACACACACACACAGAGGAAATTCAGGGTGCCCACTTCAAGCTCAAAATAATGAAAAGACTAGAAATTCTCTTGTGCACAGCATTTTAGAGGTTGTGAGCTGATAAAAATTGTCATAGCAAAACACATTTTCTCTAGTATTTACTATATCACCAATCTACACATTCTTAGTTTTGTCTTTTTATTATTAATTTTAAGATGTTCAAAACAGTTCATTGCATGAAAAAACTCCAACTTCCAAAGTTGGTATTTAGGAAAATTTTACACTCATATGGCATTTTTTTTTTCATTTAAGCATTACATAGCCCTTTACGAATATTAATGAGGATGTCCCCTCTGAAATAGAAGCAAGCCTCAAGAGAATGAATGTAGGTAGAAGAAAGCCATCGTCTCCTTGTCATCTCCAGGGCTCACACCCAGGCTGGGAGTTCCCACATCACACCGGAAGATCTCTTGCCAAAAAATATCATGGGATTAGTGTGGTTACCAGCCAATTATTTCATGTTATTATAAAATCACAAAAGAGTATGTAAATAAACAGAGGTTCATTCACGTACAAATTTTGCACTTATTTCACAAACGATAAGACTAAACAAATCCTTCTTATCTGTTTCTCTTGGAAACATTTGTATGAAAAATAAAAATGTTTAAAAGCCAATGAGGTTTTTCATTGCTTGCCTTCCTTCCTTCTTCCCTTTCTTTCTTCCTCCTTTTTTTTCAAAGAGAACCATGACTTTTGGAACACAGATATCATAGGGAGAAAGTTTTTATTCCTTGGGGAATAGCAAGATGTTTACCATTCGACTGTTTGTTTCTTCCTTCTAATACCAATTCGATTATCTTTAGCATCTCCTGGCAGTCCTCATGCTGAGATGACAGATATCAGAGAATGATTTAAAACAACTGGACCACAGCACTGACTTAGAGACAACAAATGCCTCAAAAATAAACAAAAACAAACAAAAAACAAAAAAAAACAAACAAAAAAAACAACAAATGCTTTTCAATAGCATGCATATGGTTATAACGATTGACATAAAGTTTTATAGAACAAAAAGGGTTTTCCTGCTATAAGAGGGGTCAGAAAAATAGGCCATTTGAAACTACAATGATTTTTGAAGATGTGTGTGTGTGTGTCTGTGTGTGAGAGTGAGTGAGTGTGTGTGTGAGTATGTGAGTATGTGTATATGTGTATGTGAGTGTGTGGGTATGTGTGTGAGTGTGTATGTGTATGTAAGAGTGTGTATATGTGTATGTGAGTGTGTATGTGTGTGTGTGTGTGTGTGTGTGTGTGTGTGTATGCTAATGTGGGTAGGACAAGCCTGACAGAGAATTGAAGTGAGGAAGGCCTGAGATGAATTTATACTTTGTATTTGTAGGTAAGAAGTTCCTCAGATGGCAGAGGTAAGGAAATGCAATTTGCAACCAAATTCAAAGAATTTTCTAACTATGCAAAGGACTTTGGACACAGTTGACTAGAGAAACCAAATATTCAGAGCTATAGAGACACACTTGGGCTTTTTTCTGCTTCCATCCTTGCCATACTCTTGTTAGAGTCAAGGACAGATGCATAGCCAATGGTGGTGTGTGAATGGAGAGAGCAGCACCTCAATCTCTGGAGAGCTCTTACTTCTGCAGCTTGACTGTTCAGCTACAGTTTGCCTTTTCCTCTGTATGAAATGCCTGGGCTCCACAATCCCTAGCTAATTGAATCAAGTGATCTTACCCGTTAGTCAAGTGACTTTATGTCAAGCACATGCAGCCTGAGATTACCAATCTAACTTTTTTCTTCTGCTGTCCACTCGTGTGACCTTCAGAAACCGTTCATCATGCCAATCATTTATCTCTGTAGGCAACTAGGCAACTATAAAATGATAACACTATCCAGTTCATAAATTGGCTCCATTTTTATTGAACAGAGCCAAAACAAAGCACACAGATAGCATTTCCTAAGTGGAAGGAATAGTTTTATGTTGCAAAAGATAACTTGTGCTGTAGATGTGAGGATCACCAAAATAAAGGGAGAAAATAAATCTCAGTTTCTAAAAGTTTTTTAAAAGCTGCTCTGAAGCAAGAAAAAAGGAGATAAGGTTTGCCACATGTACTCAAAGGAAGATCTATTTTTTCACATGGGGATTTTTGAGAACTAACATTCTGAGGAACAAACTTTGAAGATTAACAGTTAAATACTTATTTCTGGCTCAACATATTGTTAAGTAACTGTTAATGCTGGATCTAGAATTTTCAGCTATAGATCAAAATAAATATTTCCAATTTGATCTATGAAAACTAGATACTTAATCAGAAAAATGTCACCAAAACAAATCAGACGATGCGGTGTTAGGAGCTGTAGAGTAGCAGGAAGCTCTGATGGTAATGTGTGGAGAGATACGGAATGTTCACTCTTGGGAACCCTTATAATCATGGACTCTGCCATTGTGTGTGGTTCTTGATGGTGAAGGAACAAGGTGTTTGCTATATTCAAGTTACCCAATAAGATTACATTAAGAAAATGTGCTACAACACTGCATTTATAAAGTGGTCTAAAGAGGAATCCAGACAAAGATGCGTCAACCTCCAGAGATGTATTGAGGGAGGGCAGTGTTTAGTGAGTAAGAGACAGGGGGTCTTATAAACTTTTTTTTTTTTTTGGTTTTTCGAGACAGGGTTTCTCTCTATAGCCCTGGCTGTCCTGGAACTCACTCTGTAGACCAGGCTGGCCTCGAACTCAGAAATCCGCCTGCCTCTGCCTCCCCAGTGCTCCAGTGCTGGGATTAAAGGCGTGTGCCACCTCGCCCGGCTGACATGGGGTCTTATACTGCTGCTTTGTAGATAAGGCTCAATGGAGTTCACAGAATATCCAAGAGCCTGACTTTATCATTATCAATGTTCCACTTCTAACAAAGATAGTTTCTAATCTCCTCAATTCAAACATTGTGTGACTTTTTCGGATTAAGAAGTATTTTAGTCAGTTTATGGGGAAATAAAATTTTAGTGTATCACACCCCATGGACCAAATACCACATTTTCAAAAAAAAAAAAAAAAATCATTCCTCACTGTCCTGTGGGAGTGGGTCATAGTTTTTGGGTCCCATATTCTGTCTTTACTTAGCAATATATCAATATATACAAAAACATCTTGCTATTTAAAAGAAGCCCATGGGATATTTTTCTATAATGTGAAGGATTTCTTCATTTACATGTTGACAGTCCAGATTTCCTGAGGTCTAGGTGAGCTGGTGCCATGGGCCGTGCAGACATCATCTATAGTAAATGAGAGTTTCCAAATTATAGAAACTCCATGCTATTTCTAAATCCACAATCACACATTTTCATGATTCAGCTATCCTTGACAGCCAGGGTTTCTCACCAGTTCCTTTATCAAATTTCTGTTTCTCTGAAGGTAAAGTCTACTAGCGTTCCAATAGTCTAAGACCCTTCCAACAAAGGCTCAATTGCCAGTGACACCTCTAAAATTATATTTACTCCTTTGAGCTAAAATGTAAAGGTCACTTTGTTTATTAAAGCTAAACCTTGAGGCTAAATATCATTTCCCAATGCTCCCAAAGAAGAGAGGGGGTGAATGGAGGGAAACGGAGAGTCTTGGAACTAGAAGCTCACTGATTAAGTGATATAAAACTGGATCAAAATTAAATTAAATTTGTCATATCCATAGTTAAGCTAGAGTTTTCACTTCATATGAAGAATAAATTTTACCTAGAAGCAACAGCCTTCTCAGCTAGGCTAACCATCATTTCTCACACTGACTACTACCCTTACTGTGGGAGATGTAGTTGGATGATCTACTGCTATTTTACTCTGAAGCTTTTTGTGTCTAAGCTGAGCATTTCAAATACCTTCCACCACCTTGAAATTCACGGACAAGTGGAGCCAACCCACATATTGATCCACTGACCCCAACATATCATTTGGCTAACTGAGATCTTTTCCCTCTAAGACTAATTAACTAGGATCCTTCCAAGGGGAAGCTGCTAACTTGTGATCCTTACATTGGCCTCACAAATGTCTCTTTCTTTTTAGCTCAACATCAATTCTTCTGCAGTTTCTCTGAGAACTGCACAGCTCCCCCCACCTCCTTAGCTCCAAATGCAACCCATTTCCAATTTGATATCTTGTTGAGAATTTTTTTTTGCTGTACCAGAATATATGAAAAATGAATTTGAAACAAAAGGCCAGGTGTACCCATGAATTTTTAAACCAGATCTTCTGGGGAAAAAAACTCATGCAAAACAAAACTCTTCAGTAACCCTTGGGATAAAACATACATCCAAATTCTACCCAGTATCATCTCTGCTATATGTTGACACTGACCTAGACAGAAAGCCAATTTGCTTATACCATCTTCGATCCATGCAATCAACAACTACCAGCTGATGGCTTTCTCAAGTTGGAGCTCTACTTGTACAAGCTGGGTACACAGTAGCCATCACATCCCCTGAGTAGTACAAGATATAGAAAGCAAAGATGGCTCATAAATTCTTCCAGAAGAACATTTTCTAAAAGAACAGTAGGTAAACTGGACCTAGTAGTAAAGCTATCTGTACTTATCTTCAAGATGTGAGGTGCTATTTCATAATGATGCTACTAAGGAAGCTTCTTTTTGTTCAATTATATCCTACCAAAAAGTCTACATCTCTTGTGTATGTGAGGTGGGGGGAGATATGAGCATATATGTGTGCACAGTAGACATGTGATGGCCAGTGGACATCTTGTGAATGTTAGTTCTTTCTTTCCATAGTGAATCCCTAAGAGTGGACTCAGCCCATCAAGGTTGTACAGTAAGGATTTTACCTATTGGGCCATGTTACTGCACCAACACCTGGGAATTTTAAATTCACAAATGTATCTATCTATACGTGGGAAGGCAGTACTTACTGCTGGCCACATTTCACAGATGTTATGTTTGGCTAAAGGAACAAGCAGAGCTTATTATAGGAATCAGAATCATCATCTGTCCTACATGGCTACAATATAGAGATGGGGCTTCTGATTTCAATAAGCAATACTACAGCACATCCTGCCTTGTTTGCAATTATGTATACTCTCTCATTTGGGATTGACCTGTAGCTGGTGAAGTCTTTGTATGCTTTAGACCTATACAGATGTAGGTGATTCTACATCTGAGACTTTCTCTTCAGGTGATTTTAGGTTGTGCTAAGTTGACAGTAAAAACTAAAGACCACACACATGTAAAATAGATTTCCATGTTTAAAAAGTATTGACTCTAAAATAATAAAAGGCCTCTTTGATGCATGTGATGACAAAAAAATGAATTTTATCTTTCACCTAAGGATGGATAGTATTGTGACTCCTGATTAGGGAGAATAGGGAAATTATTTTCCACCTTATCACAGGTAATGTTTCATACTGCTTGCAGCATAATATACAACCAACCTAGAACACAGACTGTGGACCCACAAACCCATTCACCTCAGCAGAATTAGCCAGCTTCACAATTTAATAGGAAAAATTTAACTCATTCACCAATAGATTAAACTTGTGGTTCAATGATGAATAGAGTTATATGTTATTTTATCAGTTCTTTGATAATTGTATATATACATTCAGAATTTTGATCATATTTAATCCCTAGGAAGCAGAATTCTCAAAATAACATATCTAGCATATCAAAACATTTCCTCCAATGATATTTTATATCATTAAAAACACTTGCTCGTTTAGAGACTAAAGAACACTGAGGAGGTATGCGAAACAGAGCGCCCAAATCCCATTGATTGAAGCTAGTTTTCAACCCCAAACCAATTGCCTTCAAAGGCACACACAAAAGCATGCACAGTTCTCTTGTGGCTTGGTGCTAGTTTTCAGATCACAGTACTCTGTACATCTGAATGATTGAATTGAATTCTACTAGCACGGCTGAAGGTGGCTAGAATTACAGCTTTTTGGGTCTTGGTGATGCTCGTTATGTCTTCTTTCAATCTATCAGCTCTATAGGTCTTGTTATCTCCATAGCTCCTGGCTTGTCTCTGGATTGTATATTGTTTATTAATGAAGCAAAGGATGCAGGCAGTGTACAACATTTTCTAAACTTGTAAGTAGCTGATGAAAAGGTTCCGAATGTAGGTTCAAAGGGATGTGATGAGATACATTACTAGGAAATAGATGAGGAGGTCTCCTCAGCTCCCAATATAAGCTCGTACAAAGAATTGCTGGAAAATGTTTCCTATTATACTCAGTTTCTACAAGAACATTTTTCATATCAAAATCTCTAAACATCTACCATACAGATGACTCCTGGTAGAGAAAATGACATACAATGCCTTAACAACCAGCTTATCTTACAAGATGAATGTGAGTTGGGCATGGGGTTAATTTGTAGGGAGAGAATCAAAACTAAAAAGTAGAAAGGAAAGTATTTGAAATCTTTGTGTTGCACAAGACAAAGGGAACATAAATTAATGCATGAAAAAGAAAGAAGGAGAGAAGGTGGGTAATAATTGTTGCATTAAAGACAGTTTTTTTTATTTGAAAAATGAAGATAGTGTACTTGGGGAGTGATTTGGCTAGTTGCTCTATCAGCTTCGGTTTGAAAACATAATTAACAACTGTGAATAGAAATAATTAATCTCTTGCTCTTGGGAAAAATTTAGAGTGAAATGCTATTTGTCAGAAGAGACAATAGGGGATTATGTTTTGAAATTTAGACATCTGTAAACATTACTTATGCAGGAGAAAGTTCTAGGTCATTGATATGGAGGTGGTTTCCATGCTTCTTAAATTTCTGTCATGGCAAGAAATAGCCAGAAAATAAACTATCTATCCCATCCTTAATCTGTAAAAGCAAAATATACATAAGATCCAGACCATTATTCAGAAAATGAGAACGGAGTAAAGTTGTTCACAGATTTGTTAGACTTTGTGTTGAAATCACCAAAGCAAAAACCTACCCCTAATGTCTCAAAGTTGAAAAAGGTGGCATTTTTCTTTAGTAGATGAAAGACGATGTGTAAAGTTGGGATACAGATTCTACTTGCCTCTTAGCCCTGTGACCAGAATTTAATGAACACAATTGCAATTATCTTTCTGATTTTCCTTAACTTTCTGTGCTTAGACCTTTAAAATGCTTGGATACATAATAGTCCACTAACCCCTTGGTTCTAATCCTGTGTCTGCAACTCCAAGAGATATTTATGTTTTACGCATGAGTGACGTAGACTGGGTGTGTGCACTAAAGTGTAGTTTTATTTGCTGGTCTCTTTTTCTCAGAATCACCTGGTAAACAGAAGCACACTCTGTCCTCTGACCATCCATGTTTCCTAAGTCTGTAAGCACTTTCCCTGCCTCCATCCCGGCCCTTCCCTGGATTGTGAGAATGTACTGATCATGTACACTTTCTGCAGAAACTTTCTAACAAATTCCTTTCTGGATTTGTATAATATCCAAACTCTTCAACATGTTCTACAAAAGCTTTTATAATTTGATGCCCACTTTCTTCCCCAAGCTCATGGCACCCAGTTTCTCTTATTCACAGCTTGAAGGTCCCCTCATGGATCCTCTTGGAACCAGTAGGTTCTCCTTCTCACTGTCTTTGGTCAGACAGACATTCTTTTTGCATTGCCTATTAAGAAGACACCAACTGTATGTTCATGATCTCATTTAGAAGTGATCTCCTGTTGCATATAGCCCTGGGGCTAATTATATTTGATGTTAATTCTGTTCTCCTGTGAGTGGTTGTGAACAAGGAATGAGTCAGACTCAGGTGATTTCCTGTAAACCTGCTTCCCACCTTAATTTGTAAAATAAAAGAGAGCTGATGATTGAGCAGATAAAGGGAGTGGAGCAGAAGGTTGGGAGAGAGAAGAAGAAAATGGAAGAGGGAGAGGACGCAGATGAGGAGGAAGATGAGGAGGAAGAAGAAGAAAAGCATAGCAGAAGCACATGGCCTGGAAAAACCGCAAGTTGTAAGGGGTCTCATAGATGTGGAAGATGGTAGTGTAGTGGTAGATAAGCCCAATCTAGATGCACAGCATGTATTCATGTTAATTGTGTTGTGTGTTCATTGCTGGGGCATATTTGAGTTGGAGATTTACCTCAAGAATCTCCCATACAATAAATGAGTTTGCCAACCCACAGCCAATATTAAGGAAAAGACTGCAATCAGAAACTTTGAGAAATTCTGCCTTTTCTCTATAAAACCTTTAAATAACAACTGCTTTATATAAATGTTTTCCAACAGTTAGAAAAATATAAATAAGATGTACTTTGCCTACTGAATCCTCATATATTGAAAATCAATTGATTCTGGTTGAATTTTTTAACTAGTATAGTCCCATTGAAGACAGAACTGGGAGCCCTTGTAACTTTAATTTTTTCAAAACCTTATTTTTAATGATGGTTCTTAAATGCTTTAACCTCCCTTGTAGCCCACCACCTATCACAGGTAGTGGAAAAGATCAGATATGAGGACTGATAAGATCAGATAAGTGGACTTGTTTAGAGAGGTTCTTTAGAACAACTCCCATCTGTGTTGTTTGGAAATGGCAGTTCAGTTCACAGGTTAGCAGGCAGTGGCAGTTCAATCCACTTGTAAACATTTCACAAATACACCAGCAGTCCAGTTCAGTAAAGTCAAGTTTACAACAACAGAGACACAACCTAGCAGAGACAGCCAGGCCTCAATCTAGGCTCAAGTCAGCAGGAGGGACCAACAGGGAACACCAGGAGAAGTTCTCAGCTGTGCCTCTGCCCAGGAAGCAAAGAACAGTAAAGATGTGATACCCACAAGCATTACACAGCTAGCTGTACCAGCCAAGCTCTGTCTCCATCAATTCCTGGAGTCCTATTTATACCCTCCAAACATCACGTGCCCTCCACTTGTCTTGCCTCAGCACTTGCATCCAATCACCCCAAATCCTTGAAAGCAACAAGAAACTGCAGCACACCACCAGAAGATTTTTGGTGCATTTCTCTCTATGATGTCCCATAAATGCAGCTCAACTAAGCAATGTAAGTTGGACCAATACATATGTGTCATTAGCAAAGAATACTTCATCATGTATCCTTTCATGTGCTTGCTTTAGCAGAACATCTTTACTGTCTTCAGCCAAATTTTCCTTCACGTTTGGCCCAGCAAAACACCATCCAACGAACTTTTCAAAGAACCCTTAAGTCTCCACTTCAAGCCCTAGCACAGAACCATGGAACACTGGCAAAGACTGTTGAACAGACTAAATATGTTTTAAATATGTTAATAGACATCTGACTCCCCCCACCCCCCTTTAGATACAGTGTAGTACACTCTTTCATGTTTCTTCATGCAGACTTCAGAGGAGAAAGCAAAGTCACACTGTTCCTTGTCAGAGAGGAAGGACCAGGTATAACTCTAGGTCATATTCTTTCTTGAAGAGAAAACTCATATGGTGAGAAGATGGCCATTGTGCAAGCAGGATGAACTGAGTTCAATCCCCAGAATCCATCCTGAGGTAGTAGGTGAGAACTGGTTCTCCTTGGTTGTCTGTCCTCTGATCGCCACATGGGCTGTGTGGCGAGAGAGGTTACAAACATTATGCACACACTAATATACGTTAATTAATGAATTAAGAAACAATAAAAGTGGTTACCAACCAAGTAGTACCCATGGATAGAAGCAAGACTCATACATCATCAATGTTAGAGGGAACAAGGAATAATGGTGTAGGGAAAGAAAGCATTTTTGCTTTTTTTCAGGCTCAGTAAAGGATCCACTCTGAAGATCAAATATAGAACTTCCAACATGGAAAGGACTCTAGCAACCTGATATTGTGGAGATCTGTGTGAGCCGGGCTAGGATTTCAATGGTACAACAACAGATGATCATCAAATAGCACCATCTGCAAGTGTTGTTGGATGAAGGGCAAACAGGCACAGGAAGTTAACATGCTTGGTAAGAAGAAACCTTCCTGGGGGAGAAATGCTGGATGTTACATGAGAGTTTTACTTTATAGACCAAAATAAGCCTTTGATTGTCCTTAGAGGCCAAATGAAACTGCAATTTGTCACATTAAAACCTTAATAATGTAGCTATATAAAGTATTTGGTCAAGGATAAATTCTTCAGCTTCACATAAAAGCATAAAAATGGCTTACCCATAAAATGCTACAAATGTCTTAAATTCATTCAGCAAAATAAATGTATAATTATATATCATTATCTGTAACTACTCCTACAAGAGATACTATTTAAAATTTGTATGATGCAATAAATACTGATAAAAAAATATGTAGTGATAAAGTATGAATATAATTTAAAAGATTTTTTAAAAACAAAAGATGCTTCAGTTGTTTAGAAAATCTAATTAGAGGACAAAAGTCTATAAGTGTATCTGTGTGTGTGTGTGTGTATGTGTGTGTGTGTGTGTACATATGCACACGCGAGCATGTATGTATTAATTCACACTTGTGTATCCCCTCCCCATACATATGGAGATCAGAGGAAAATATCAGATGCCATGGTATATCATTTTATGCCATATTCCTCTGAGAGAAGTTACCTACTTAATCTGGAAATATGCTGGTGGCCAGCAAGCCCAGGCTATCCTGTGTCTCTGCGAGGCACAGCACAAATATTACAGTCACTCTGATGGCTGCTCTAGGATTTGGGGGTTTGTAGGTAGGGGTTGAAGATTTGAAAATAGGTCCCTGTCCATTGAATGCTCTTACTCAGCCATTATTCTAGCCCTAAATATAGTGATTGTTTAATGAACATGTATTACAATTGCTCCTAGAACTGAATTGTACTCAGAGAGGATGCAATGGAAAAATGTGTCATCTCTCCAGGGCTAGTGAAACAAGTGCTGACTAATACAGATGCAGATACTCAGAGCTAACCATTGGACTGAGTCTGGGGACCCCAGTGGAAGAATCAGGGGAAGGACTGAAGGAGCTAAAGAGGATTGCAACCCCATAGGAAAAACAACAATATCAACTAACTGCCGCCCCCCAGAGCTCCCACAGACTAAACCACCAACCAAAGAGTATACATGGGTGGATTCATGGCTCCACCAACTAAAGAGTATACATGGGTGGATTCATGGCTCCACCAACTAAAGAGTATACATGGGTGGATTCATGGCTCCAATTACATATGTAGCACAGGATGTATCAATGGGAGGGAGACCCTTGGTCCTGTGGAGGCTTGATGCCCCAGTATAGGGGGATGATAGGTCAGTGAAGCAAGAGTGGGTGGGCAGGTATAGGAGCACACTCTACGAGGCAAAGGGGAGGGGGGATGGGAGGGAGGATTTGAGGAGAGGAGACTGGGAAAGGAGACAATATCTAAAATGTAAATAAATAAAATAACCAATTTTTTTAAAAAGGAAAAATGGTATTCGTTTTTATACAGATGAGTGCAAAACGCCTGGTGATTTCATAGTCTTGACCTTTCACGGCTATAGTAAGATTACCTGTGAGCTAAGAACATGAGGAATGGAGTTACAAGACTAATGATTCAATTGTGATGATGATACAATTGTCTGAGCTTATAAAGTCTTCCTAATAAAACCTCTCTATGCCTTCCAAAGAAGACAAGAAAATAGTTTAATCTTGATACAGAAATCTAAGATCTTTCACTGTGTTCAGTTGCTAATAGATGTTTTAGCTGCAAATTAAACCAAAGGGGTACTTAAAAATAACAAGTCAACTGGTTAGATTAAAAGATGTTTTAAACAAGCATTAGGCAGACAACTTGATGAGAGTGATCAGGGACTAGCTAGGGAGATTTGGAAGGATTAAGTGACTCCTTGAAAAGGTAACTTGGCTCCTGTAAGGCTTGGATGCCATTGCCTTCAGGGCTGCTATGCAGAAAGAGAACTGCTGCAAATTAATACTTAGTTTTACAAAGTAAAGGTCAAGCAAAGAGAGCAAATTGTAGTAGACATCAAAGGACTAGAATATGTTAAGAAGAAAGGACCCTATGGCATTTGTGTGCCATCTTAAGGTCATTACCCATTTAACTCAGTTTAAAAAGATCCAAAGATGGGAAGAATTTTATTTTCACATTCCAGGAAGAAGTGACATGCTTCCCCAGGGCCTTCCAGTCCTTGCCCTGGTTTATAGGCCCCACAGGCTGAGCTCAGGCAAAAGGAAAAAGAGTAATATAGGTTCATACATAATCTGGGTATGGCGTCTATTAGTCCTAGGTATGTGCCTACATATCACTGTGTTTAAAGGAAGCAAAAAAGAAACCTCATGAAAAAATTTGTCACATTGGGTATCTAGAACAATGGACAAATTACAAATTAGACAGTGACCACAGTTCTTTAAGACTACAGTCTGATTTGAGAAGAAGCCTTTCAAAGGAGGGAACTCCATCTTCCCAGCTACCTGATTCACATGTGTAATTGCTTGGTTCATTTCAGCACCCTCTCTCACTTAGGTTTTTATCATGCTATAATTGAAGCTAATACCTTATGTTTTAATCTGCATAGTCTTGAACAAAATAGAGGCATCCGAAGAACACATAAGTTCATCATTCTTCTCCCACTAACTGGAGAACACTCCACTAGCTCTCCTTTTTCCGTTTCTCTTTTTCCTCTTTAGGTCACTTCTGCAGCTGCCTAGCTTGCTCTGCAATGTAGGTTGTTAGCAGAGGAGGAATGAGAGACACAAGAGACAGGGGATTCCATTGGTCAGGAGGATGCAGACTGCAGATAAAGAACTTTATCCTCTTAATATTTATTTCTGGATAGAAACCAAGTAGCAGACTTAATATTAAGCTACCTCTTTTGGAAATGTGAACTCCCCCTTTAAATGGAACTTAGACATGATACAATAAAAAGTTTCATTGAGTAGGTAAGCACTGTGATTCTGGGTTATATCCCTCCTCCAAGAGCCCTAAGGTCCAATTGCTTGTCCCTTCCTTCTCAGCTCAGATGTTGAGATTGCAGATCCAGGCAAGAAAAGTGTGATTTCTCTTGGCTGGTGATTTTGGGCTATGGTTTTGCAGGCTTTTCACTGAGATATAAAACAGAGGTCCTGACCATTCAGAGTCATTATGGCTCCCTGGAAACTTTCTGCAAGGGTAGTGATATTAGCAGCAATTGCCCTGGCTGCATTCCATTCCTAGTAATTGCATTCCACCAGGCAGTTTGTAACAAAAGCCTCTTTCCATGCAGCCTTCCTCAGTATCACTGCCAGTAATACACCGAGTGGCAGCTGAGCTCCAGCTCCTTTTGGGTCAAAACAGTTTCTGCAGTGAAGGCATTTGGAGAATACAGTGAGGCTGGATGGCCACCGTCTACTTTGTCATCTGGAAGCTTCTTCCTTGGTTTGCAAAGTCAACACATTCTTCAGTCTTCCTCATTTTGAAGGGTCAGACTAAACTTCTCTTCCAGGGTCCTTTCAAAGGCATGGGGTAAATCACATTCTCTCAAAGATTTCTCTATATGGAGCTAATGGCATAGGTAAGTATTAAGATCAGCTCTATACCTGCACAGGAGCTAAGGAGCTAACAGGATATGCTCCATCACGAAGCCTAGCAAGCAAAGCTGTATGATGTTGTGTGTCTTTCAGACCAGGGTATAAGTGAATTGATTAGATGCTTTTGGTTGGCTGAGGTAGGAGTTAAAGTGAGACAACTTTATTACTTTATCTCAGTTGTAAACTTCTGTTCTCATTTTGAAATCCTCTTTGCTCTACGGATAGCAATTTCCAAGGACACATTTTTGGAGTAACAACTTTAAAACAATGACTACAAGAAATCTTCCCCTTGCTGTATTAGTTTCTCCATTTTCATGTTTTTCTTTCATTTATGTATTTTTGCATCTCAACCAATGTCCTTTTTGTTATTATATAAAAAAGCATGGCCTCCTTCTAGCCACATGCTGGACAAGCTAAGGCACCACCTGAGCCACCACCCTCGCCCTGACCCATATTACTCAACTATCTCTTCTCATGGATGGGTGCCTTTTCTGGTTTTAAAAATAACGAGAGACAAGAAAGTCTGCATTTTCTCCTTTTCTAGATGACAGGAGTTCTAGATTCCAGCACAAACTCTGAAATGAAATACAAGCTACTATGCAACTGAGAAGAAAAAATATATATAATTCAAATCTCTTCACATATTCCTCATTGCTTGGACTTTGGAGTATAGACTTTATAGTTCATCTTAGCCTGACCTAAGATCTTTTGTCTTCAGCAGTCATGATCCTTTTCCTATAATAACATGAATAAGCTAGGTTCTGTGAATAGATAATTCTTCTTGACAACTATACTATGAGAGTTTCATTAGAAGACATATCAGAAAAAACATCTAGTTTATTTTAGAAAAGCAAAAATTTGTACTAGTAAGAATCTCACTGTACACTCAGGGTTTTAGCTGTGATGTGATTTGCCCCAACAGGACTGGAATTTGAAAGACGACCACAGCGGAACTTAACCTTTGAAATTGGGAAGACTTATAAGAGGATGCTGACTTTGCACATCAATAGAGACTTTGCACATAGCAAGGTAGCCTGTGGTGATCCAGACTCACTACATTTGCTAAATAACTTGACCCTCTTTTGACCCCCAAAGTATATGGATATATAGTTATATGTGCTATTTTATTTAATGACCATCATTCACAGCATGATGTCTTCCACACAACACAGAGAAGTCTACCCACCAGCTCCTGCACTGAGAGTACTGGAGCTCTGCATGAAGGAGCATCAACTGGGAGAACAGGGCTGGGATCAACATGGGGGAGCAGCATCTGGGAGCACTGGGCTGGGAACTCCATGGGGGAGCAGCAGCATCTCACAAACCTTCCCACTTTCCCCAGTGCAGGAGGAGAAAGTTTCCTTCTCCCTCCATTCACTCAGACTCTTTCTATCCCAAATAACATTTTCTGCACCATGTTTTGGTCTGGTTGTTACAACAATTTAAAGTTAAGACAAAAGACAAAAAGGAAATAAAGAATAGAGAACTTGTTCAGATAAAAGTGAGAGGGTCTCAAAGCAGTTTTCCACTTCACTGCCAGTGATAAAACAACACAACATGAGGTTCCAGTCAATCAAGGGTTTGCATTGGCTTGGCTTGGCCTTTCTTTTTTCCTATCCCAAATAATGTTCCTCTCTCTCTCTCTTTCTCTCTCTCTCTCATGGATGTTTGAGCTCCTGTTGAGCTCTTGTGCTCCTCTCATTCTGGTTCCTTCCCTACCTCTCTCTCATCTGCTGCTGGCATACATATATAATATAAAAATAAAATAATGGACTTAGAATAAAAGCTCACTGGTTAGAATGCTTGTCTAGTTTTCAAGAAGACAAAAAAGTCAATAAACAGAATATCAAAAAATCAAGCATAATAAAAACAAATTACAAATGCCTCTGTTCACATAAAAAGTCCTAGACAAAAAAGCTCCTCCAGGATCGAAGGCATTGGAAGTGAAGTTTGACCTTGTGTGCAGGGGCAGGAAGTGCTAGTGATGAAGGAACTGGCTTTCTTCCCCCCCTTGGCCGAGATGCTTTGTAGCCAGACTGCCCTTTTGAGAATCCAGCATGATCAGGCTGCCCTGGTCTCCTAGGAATACTTCCTCATCATGCCAGGCTCTCTCTGCTGGCCATGTTTAGTTCCACTTGTCTCAGAAGAAACTTGAAAGACAGGACAGCCAAACTGCAAACAGGAAAAGAGTGACAGCCCAGCTTTGGCAAAACTAGGACAGGGGGAGGCTTAACCACTGAGTACAAAGAAAAAGGTTGATCAGGGTATTGGATGGTACCAAGCCGTTCATTTCCACTACATCCTCCTCTCTCCTCCATATACATATACCTCTCATAAGCTCTTCTCCACTAGAAACACCCTCAGAGTCTGCTGTGACTCTGCTTCTCTGAGAAGGGGAAAGAAACTTTGTCTCTACAATCATGTATTTGTGTTCTCACACCTGAGGTATTTCTGCTGCTGGTGGTTGTGTTTGTTACTTTAATTTCAGCAAACTCTCCTGTTTGTGATTGAGCTAGGAGAAGCAATAGTGTTGAGGACTAAAAGGTGTCTATGATGAATACCATGTTTACATCACTTAAAGGTGATGGGAAGATTCAAATTCAGACATAGTTTACTGACTGTATAAATTGGTTTTTCACTCATCATCAAGATAAAATTTTAAGCCAGGCATAACAACCCATGTCTTTCATCCAAGCATTTGTGAGGCAAATACAGATAGATCTCTGTTAGTTGGAGGCTAGCCAGGCTAGCACAGAAAGTGTCAGACCAGCCAAGACTATCTAACTAGAACTTATCTCAAATAATAAAATAAAGAAGCTTAGAGGCGAACTTGAACCTCCCTCATCTTAGTCAAGTAAGTAAGGAGTGTGGAGAGGGTCTTAGACTAGTAACATGAACTGACAGAGACTGGAGGTAGCAAGGGGAGAGGGGACCAACAACACAGGGTAGGGGTGGTTTATGGAGGAAGAGCAACAGAAAAATCTATGTGGGAAAGGTTAAGATGAAACCCAGTATTTTCTGTGCTTGTTAGAAAAAAAAATAGTTAATGAAAGTTGCTTTTTTCTGGAGCTGGACTGAATTCCTGGGCTTAGTCCCAGCATGGTAAAATCAAGCCAAATTTAATAAAAATAAGCAGAAATAACAACAACCATATAAAACACTATTCTTAACAGTCTGAAGTTAAAGGAATGATAACCCTTTTTTTTATTAATTTCCCAGTGCCTTGCTTTAGAGTTTTGTCCCCAAATCTGTTTTCTTTCTTCTTCTCCTTCTTTTTTTTTTTTTAATTGCTGCATGTGTTTTGTATTGTTCAAGTTTCTCTCTCAAGGGCTCCCTGAATAGCTGCCTCTAATAAGCCTGGGTGGGAAGCCCGTGTTTCATACCAAGACACAGCCACTTGCTGTGCAGAGGGATGACGTGAGAGCCCTGAGATAATGGAGCAGACCTTTCAGAGTACCAACATTCCAAGAGGCCCTCCTCCCTGTACTGAACAAATAAATGCCTTTGAAAACACTGCAGTTCTACCCCTTCCTGGGCTCTGCACAGTTGAATTGCTTGTAAGCATTCTTTGCCATATAGTGACTAATAACTATTCATCCCAGCCCCTTCCTTTCTTCTTTCCTTCCTCCCTGCCTTCCTTCCTTCCTCCCTTTTTTTCTTCCTCCCTCCCTTCTTTTCTTCCTTCCTTCCTAGGTATTAGAATAAAGGGCCAATGGCTGCCTGAACCCTCCACTTTCCTACTTCATTCCTACAGGTTATGAATCCTATTTCCTTACAGCTGTGCCCCTCTGTGGGCTCCATGACATCTCTCCTACCCAGAAGTCAAATATCCAATACAGTTGTCTTTCTGGGAGAAAAAGAATAAGCCTAAGAATTTATGTCAAAGGTACAAATTGCAATAGTTGAATTCAAATCAAGTTCTATGTTGTCCAGTAGAGGGCAGCTAGCTAGCTCTAAAATCTTAACTTCATAAGCTAAAACCTTATCCACTTGTATTTACAATTAGAAGAAAAAAAAATTAAAACAATGCCTTCTTGTTAGTTCAGCGAGCCTCCCATGTGCAGGAAAGTGTAGCTCTTCCCACATGCACAGCAGAACTGCAGAGCAAGGGGTAATGGTAGGATGCAGAGTTTCAGAGCTATTCTATTAGAAGTCGTGAGAATTAGAGCCCCGGATTCTATGTCTTTACAAGCAACGAGGATGCCACTTCTATGGGGTATGCCTTAAGAACTTAGTAGCAATTGGGTCCCCAATTCCATCAATTCCCTCAAAAAGGATCTGGGCATATCCTGAGCACTTTTGTGCACATTGAGAAAGGCCAAAGACTTTAGCTACAGTGCTCAGGTACAAATGACTAAGAAAGCGAGATGGTGGCACCTACCAGATGCTACCTGTGTGGCATCTGCTGTGCACCCCAGCAAAAATGACTGTGGCCAAAGGAAAATTATAGCTTTTCATAATGTGTTTAATATGTGCTTCCCACGAAGCTTGGGGTAAACTCTAGGTGGCCAGCTCTTGCAGTTATTAGCAACGTGTCCTGAGCAATGCACATCCTGGAGGTTTATCTTCCTCACCTTTGCAGTGCAGTTCGTAAGGCCATCCTCATTCTCTCAGAGTCTCTTGCTTCTGTACCAGCCGCGATCCCGTGTCAAAGCTCTCAGAAGGTCTTGCAGTTGTACTTTATAGTGTGTACTTCGTTATGTTCTCTACTTTGAGAAGCAAACTCTTTCCTGCTTTCTTCCTCCATTGAGAAGCATGAGTCACAGCCACTCCAAACACTGCTCACTAGAAATGGTGTAGATATTTCCTAGCACAGCCTAAGTCTACTCCAAACAACTCCCTTTACTTCTTCTCCCTTAATTTTAACAGTTTCCCTAAAACATCGGATATAACATAAAACACAGATAGGCTAAATGCATCAAGGCCTATGATGATGACAATGTAGCTAGAACATTTAAGGTAACATTGGGACTGGGAGTTCAAATCAGAGCCCATAAGCAAAGCTAGCCAAGGAAAGAACAATTACTGACCACCCAGTATGTCCATGCCACGAAGAAAAGTCAGTTTCTCAGCTGAGAATCCATGAAGCAACATCATTCAAACAATAGAGGCTACATCAAATCAGATCCTTGCTCTGTTTGCAAGGCACATCACTCCTCTGGCCTCTGGGCACAGGTAAATATTGTGCATAGATAGAGATACCCTATTGGCCTATCAATTCAGCACCAAGCCAGAACAGGGAACTGTGCCCAGTTAGAAAATTGGTGAATCAGAGAAGGAAAATGCTGCAAGGTTCCTGCTGCCATGAAAAGCCTATGAAGATGGTCACTGTCCGCAACTGTAAGCATTGAACTAGAAAGCAAACACGGCCACCAAATTTCCTTTACTCTTTTACTCTTTTACTCATAAAATTATTACAAATGTTTATTGAGTTCTTCCTACAGGTCAGTACTAGGGCTTGGAGTAGAGAATTGTACAGAGTTGTTTGAGATCTCTGAGGGCATTGGTCTCATCCTGTGAAGCTGCCATGGCTGTTACTTTGAAGTGAAGAGAAGGAGGCTGAGAGGTTCTACACAAGCCAACTTAAATATGACATACACACTGCCATTCCAGTTCCTCTGTGCTTTGCACTTTATCTGAGATCCTACAGTTCTTATCTAATTATTAGGTGTCCCATCATAATTACTAGAGGTCTATGGAGGAATCAGGACTGAGCTTGAGGAATCTGAGTGAGAAGTAGCTCTCTCTGCATGCACTCCAGGGTACATTTAGAAAACCATGAATCACAATGGTAGAAACACTGGCCAGAAATGTGAAGAGCTGCATTCCAGTTGAAGACTGCTTACCCACTAAACCCTGGGTCTACAAAGCTATGTCATGACTCAGCTTACCTCACTGTAGCTTTGAAAGGATGATGTGTTTGGTTGTACACATATGTGTCCATTTCAAAGATTATTTTTTATGACATTGTAAGCACATGAGGTGGTGGTCTGGTGGTCTTGTTATCTATTCTTCCATTTATGTCAACATGGTTAGGGGAGAAACAGCAGGGAGGAAGGAAAATAAGAAGGAAAAGTAAGTCAATGAAGCTACCAACTAAACAGTTGCAGAGGGGTAACATCCAATTCTCACCCAGCTCTCGCACACATATTTATTTCAAATGTCTCTGTGATTCCCTTGAGTTGAGTTTGTATATGAAGAGCATGATGAATCCTGAGCTAAAGTTTATATTCACAATAAATACACCCAAATGGTTTAGGCTGCATAATCCTCTAACTGGTTTCATAGGTGACTTGGTGATGAAATGCTGACTGAGGCTCTCCAGGGAGGCAGCCAGCTTCCCACTCAATGTGCTAGTGTTTCCTACCAGGGCTTGTGAGGTGGGGGTAAAAAACCTAAATGTTTGTGAGCCTTGGGAAAATTTAAACCCTCCTAGAAATATAATCTTTGTATATCTGTAAAATTTAAAATATTGCTATAAGAATATATCTATGGGGATCAATTTCGTTGCAGATCTAAGACTGCTACGGCTCTGATGGTGTAGGGAAAGGTGGAAGAAGAGAGTCTCTCCACAGAAGAATACGGTGTCTTTGATCTGGCTTTAACCTGCTTAGACCCAGGAAGCTAAGTTGAATAGAGGAAGGCAAATTTCAAGTTCCATTTCATTTTGTTAAGTTGGGAATTTCTTGGCTCCATCTAAGCGTAGTCAGTGAGATTCGTGTGTGGACCACTGTGTTTATCCTGTTGCTATGCTTACCAAAACAATTTAGCCCCTAGAATTTAGTTTCAAATGTAATTAGAATGTCAGCAGCATCATACCTTCAGGAACAGAAAGTGGGAGAGAGATGGCTGAGGAGTGGAAAGATGACCAGGGGTAACACAACTAATTTGGAATCCTTAGTTTATCTACACATCATAACAAAGATACTGGAGTGTTGTGATGCTTGAATCTTGAATAAAGTTGCTGGAAATGTTCGATTTTTCCCCATTTCTTTCATTTACCTAAGGCCTTCATTAAAGTAGGGTGTTAACCGACACTCCCTGTTCACTGCCACAGTGGCCAGCCCCTTCCTCCTCCAGAGAAATGCCTATCTTATTCTTGTTTAAGGAACAAAAATAAGACCAAGACTGAAAAGAATGCATCCCACCAGTTTCCCTGGGCTTTGAGCCAGAATTACATGGCATACCAAGCACTGCAGGGGCGAAGAACAAGAGATTTTAATTGGTGCCCAGGGGTGAAGGTCACCTCTCTTGGAACAATGGGCATCTATGGTCAAAACTGACTGAGTCTTCTGTGGAAGTGTGCAAATGTCAGCAATGAACTTTCAAATGGAAGAACAGAGGCCGTGGGCCAAAGGAACACAGGCAGAATTAGGGAGTGGATTTCTCCATTCTAATCTTTTGGTTAAGTAATGCACTAATAAAGTATGAAAGGTCGCTGTACAAAAATGTATTAAGTGATATAAGCAAAGGTATATAGCTTCCAGGTAATGTTCTGCCCCAAGTTCTAACACCTCCTTCCCAAGGACAAGTTTGGTTTGTTTTCTGGGCATTAGAATTAAAATAGTGCAATTATTTGGGTTAAGTTGGGTGGGTTTAATTCTTAAGAAGAGCTGTTTCATCCAGTGAAAATGTATTTGTGGATTGGGAGAGAAATCCAGGCATTTCAGTTATAGCTATTACCACTTTCAGGAAATGTGGGCTCTACTTACAAAGCACAGGGGAAGGAAAATCAGGCATTAGATACCTGCCACACCACAGATCCCCCCACTAAGGCTGCGTTCTTTAACTTACTGCAGCGTCACAATCCATCAGTCATATTTTCTCCCTTTCCCAAAGTTTACCTACAGCCCTGACACAGTATTCTTCCTCCTCATTTAATATGTTACCAAAGACTATACTGTCAAAATCAACAGTAAGCATAAAGATGACCTGTGAAAGGCATGCCTCCTAAGAAAAGAGCAAGGCATGGAAGATATCCTGATTTAAAACCATGAAGATTCCAGGACATACAAAGCCCAGCGTCTGTATCCTTGCAAGCCCCACGCTTATATCTACCTGCATATCTCACTCAATCTGTGATGTCTCTGTTCACAGAGCCCTGTGAATCTCTATAGTCTAGCAATAAAAAGTGTTGTTTTCACAAAAGTATATTCTCTCTATTCTCAATGACCATAAGTGGTCTAGCTTTGATGACCATTACGGGCAAAGCAACTTAGGGAGGTAAAGGGATTCTTTCATTTTTGAGATTGTACATTCTGTCATCGATGGTAATTATGGAAGAACTTAGCAGAAACTAGATGGTAGAAAACATGGAGGGAAGCTCCTTGCTGGCTTGCTCTTTGGATCATGCTTAACCCCTTTTTTTCATACAGCTCAGGAAATGGTGTGACCTACAGTGATTATTGTTAATCATTTCATATTTTTAATAATCACTTGACTATTATCTAATTAGTAAAGAGGAAAATCTCCCACAGATATGTCAACAGGCTAATCCGATCTAAGCAATTCTTCAGTTGAGGTTTTATTTTCACAGATGACTTGGCCATGTCAAGTCAGCACTTAAGTAAGATACCATGTCATATTCATGTTTTTCAATGGCCAAGTAAAGTCCTCTTATGATGTTTTCATAACTAACCTAGCTTACAGTCCCCTCCAAGGTCTGAGGGGCCTTGTCATAGCATCCACTATCTTGTACAGTGCAATCACATTCTGACAATAGGATAGTAAACCACAGGAAGTCATTGGAAATAAAGGTCCACACATCTTATGCTTACACTCATTTAATCTGTCAAAAAGCCCCATAAAGAATTAGTTATTTACAAACTATAGGTTATTTTCTGTTTTAGCACTTTATTTTCAAAGCTTATAAATGGTTCAAGCTTATCAATTACTTAAGATAAATAATAGTAAATACATCAAATCTATAAGAGGATATTTTTTACTTCAACTCAATATTAATATCAGCATTGCTCATTTCCTGCTTTTATTCTTAAGACAGTATAAAAGGTTGCAAAATTAGAAATAAATTTCATTATTAAATTAGCCTTATAATTCAAATGCTTATGAAGATATACTAAGGAGGTCCAATTAGTCATAATAGTTATATATTAATGGGGATGAGCAAGTTTAAAAGTCTCAAAATAGACATTGAGAACTGAAAATCACTCCAGGCTTTTCATGGTATTCTGTGAGCTTCATTTTCTCACAGAAAATGCACTAAAAGTTTTCATCTTCTTTTTCTTTTCTCCTTTGACAAATATTTGTACCTCGGTTAAAGCTTCTAGAGTCCCCAGTGACAGGGCTATGTGTACACAGTTATCATGATGCATAAGTTCTGCACTGGAATTGACCTATGTTTGTCTTCCTTACCAGTCTGTATGATCTTTACGAGGAAGAATGACATCAGATGTTTCTTTTCTAGACCCTAAAGGAAGTATGTACAAAATAGGCATGCTTTAGCTAGTGATTGACAAATGGCAAGATATGGCATGCCATATAATTGGAAATAAATAACAAGAACAAGAAGACTAACATTTCCTAAATGTTGACTGTGTGCAGATACCCTGCTTGATCTGACTTTTGTCCTAACTGTGGTGGTGATGACATGATTTCTGCATTTTACTTTAAAGAGTATGAAAATATTCTAGAAAGGCTCAAAGCAAACCACTCAACAAATAAAGCCTTGTCCAGGACTGTCCTGCTAAGACATGGCTGACCTGGAAGGTCTAACCAGAAAGTGTTCCTGTGCTCCATTACAATTTAACATTACCCCAAGAATAAAAGTGGCATGGAGTTTAGATACATGGCTAACTTCAAATAAAGCATAGCTTCACATTGATGGGACACACCCAGAAAATGCAAGTGGTGTGCAAAAATGTACTCTGTGTAGAAGTGGAGTGCACATTAAAGAGACACCATCCAAAGGGCAGAAGTTTGTAGGTAAAGGCAGCAGGAATATTTAAATCTGCATGTTGGGGACCACTGTAGAATCCACATCTAGGCCTGCCACAACCTCACATTGGAAGCATAATTGTGCTCTCCCTCATGGTAAACCAATTTCAGAAATAAGCATCAACATCATTTACCCGTTTGAAACCACTCAAGAAGAACAGAGAGATAAGGGTAAATTGTACTCCCTCTTAAAGTCTTAATAAGTTCTTGCTAAATTAGCCCTCCTTGCCCTGAGAGATCTCACGAGATTCCTTAACTTCCTCTGCTGAAAATATTTGCTGTTTTATTACTTCTCTTTCTTCTATGCACTGTCCTCCACGTGCTCTCTGTCCACTCCCCCCCCCCCCCCAGTACTATTTTGTTGCCTTTACAGTGAGCCCTGCTCTGTTCCTTCTTGGCTTCCTATCTGTGCCTTCTTGGCGATGCCTCTTCTCTGTCTGTAAGGGCTGTGTGTACTCAGAAATGTTTTCTTTTTCCTACTTTTTATTTTTTCAGATTCAGCCACACTGTACTTTTATCCACAATAAGCATGCTGATTTTCTAGTGGCAAATGCTTCCAATCATGGCAATGTACATTAGCCTAGTCCCCCCTTTAAAAAAAAAAACACATAACCATAAGCAATCAAAGTAGATATGCCTCCTAACCAGTACATTGTATACTCTCCCTTGAAGGTATTTTACCTCTGAATACCTAAGCCTATTTTATTATCCTACAATCTATAGTGTTCATTCTGCCACATTTATTTGAAATAGTTGAACTATGAGAAGATGAACTACACATCAGAGGTCGATAGGCAGTTGTTCAGGGAAATGCATGCCACCTACATGTTCCTTCAAAGGAACACCCCCCCCCCCAAAAAAAAAAAAAAAGACAGGTCAACGCACCAATAAAAATGTTTCAATAGAAAATCCATTTAGCCCCTGAGGCTGAAGGTAGTCACTTAATTTCTCCAGGGCAGAGAACTGGTTTCATAAAAGATTCCTCTAGGTTGGCTATGTTTGATTGACAGCACCATGACAATGCATGGGGCAGCTCTCACATATTAGAGGGAGGTGTCCCAACCTGGGTAAATATGGCAGATTTCCTGCAGGGGTAGTCTTTCATTCCCATTCATCATGAGTGCAGCCCAGGCTACTCACTGGAAACAAATGTTCCAGATACAGTATGTCAAACACCAGGTGATGGAAACCTCTGAGAAGCCACAGGGAGCGTGCGGGAAGCAAACACATCAGAATGTTGAAAGGAACTCTGACCATTTTCCACAGCAGATCATAACAGGCCCAACTTGAAATAATGCATCTGACCTTCATAAAAGGGTAATGGATGGGCTTTTAACAGTAGGCTGGCCAGACTACAGCAAACAGGAGCTCTAATATGGACAGATGATGAGACAAAATAAATAGCAAGATAGAGAAGTCGATAAGATCTGCTTCACACACACACACACACACACACACACACACACACACACACACACACACAGTGTTGGTTATAGACATGGAAAATGGACAGATTCCACAAGGCCTCTGTCTATCCTTTTATAGATAACAATCATGCACCCCTATTTCCAAGAGCCAGTCGGCAATATAAAACATCACAATGGTCAGGAAAAGAATCTTCCTTCATAAAGTTTGCAGAAGGCTTTATTGAGGCTGCACTGTTTTTACTAACATCATTTGTTAAAAGTGAGTAAAATAACAATATCAATTTTTACTTTTTATACAGGTGATCTAAATGTAGAAAAGATTGCTCTGTGTATTGACCTATCACCTTTATATTTATTCATGTAGTTGGTTACTTTCATATTTTTAAACACAAATGTAGTTACTAAAGTATTGTCTGTAAAACCTCAATAATTATAAACACGATCTGTGTACATATGAAACTTAGTGTTTTGAATCACTGATTCATTGTTATTTTTTAATATAGTAAGCATGAATTAAATGTGATAGACATAGCATCAAACAAGAACAAATAAATGGAGGACACTAATTATGGAAGAAATTATCACCAAAAATTACCAAATACTTCTTTTAATAGTGCATAAATTAAAACTATAAAACATAAGTTTGTATGATTAATTCTATGAAATTTGGATAATTAGGTGACATGAGGCTGGAGAAAGAAGGAATTTTTTTATACCCCAATGTCACAATTCATTCTTAAACCAGATATATTAACTAGATTTAACTATCAATGCATGATGGCCTAGAGTTATTTGAGAAGCCAGTCTCACTTGAGGAATTGCCCATCAAGTGGACTTGTGAGCACCAGTAGACAACCATCTTGATTGTCAGTTGATGTGGGAGGGCCTGGCCCACTGTGGGTGGCACCATTCCCTGGGCTTGCGGTCATGGGATATACACTAAAGCTAGCTAAGCATAGTTTTCCAGTGAGGAAGTAAGTAATATGGTTTATGGTTTCTGCTTGAGTTTATAATGAGTTGTGTCTTTAGCTTCCTGTCTTGAGTTCTAGCTATGACATTCTCTAGTGATAAACTCTAATCCTTAAACTTAAATAAACCTTTCTGTCCCCTCTGTTTCTTTTGGTTGGTAGTTGTCAGAGCAATAAATTGAAACTAGAACATCTTAAAATATATTTTATATTTATAAAAATACTGGATATCAGTTTTAGACACACTGCACTAAATGCTAAAATAGTCAACTAGGTGCTTGATGCATTTAATATACTATGCTAAAATTGAAAAGAGTGGTTTTATGAATATTTATTCATGAAAGCCAAAATATGTGCTTTAATTTATGCAAAATAGTGGTTGTTGAGTTTACCCGGAGACAAGGGTTTTCAAGATTAGTTGTGTGTGTGTGTGTGTGTGTGTGTGTGTGTGTGTGTGTGTGCATTCACACATGTGTGAGTAGGAGCACATGCGTATGTGTGAGTGTTACTTTCTATGTATGTTATTAAGAGTTCAGTAGCTCCCTTGAGCCTAAGGCTCCTGACACTATATCCTGATTCAAAGAGAACCCCCTGCAATTATAATGTAGCTTGTTTAAAACCTAAATGGATAACTGTTGGAAAATCACTCACATGAACAACAACACACACACATACACACACAGAGCATGCTTTCTTGGATTTTGTATTTTTAGTGCTCAAGAGGAAAGCTGGACAATATTCAATGGACCAGAACAGCATAAACACTCAGATGTATCCAGGAGGAATAAAAAGAAATGGTTTTGCCTTCAGCTAGGGTAACTCAGGTTACGTGGAGGCTAGCAAACACTTATTCACTAAAATAAAATCAAGTTCATTGAAGTTTTGAAAATGCTACTTGTACTCTGCTCTGAATTCATGCATAGCACTACCTTATGAATGAAATACATACAATTTTTAGAAGCTTGGAGGAAAATAGATGAGCTTCAGTCCAAAGGGCAGATAAAGAAGTTAGGGTAAAGTGAGCCAGCGGTGTGCACTCACCACGGAAACTGTCACATACACTCTTTGATGTATTATACAATGCCCTAGTTCCTCTTGGCCTCTCCAGATAATGTGGAGAGAGTGCTCTGCAAAGTCTTGGCATTTTAAAGATTAATCATGTTCTTCCTAGTTAGAAAAGATACAATTATCCATCATGACCTAGAAATGACTAAAACCTATGGGGATTCTCTGCTGTTCTTGTTTAGTCCATGAAAGGGAAATTAATTAAGGCTGTCTTCATAGGCACTGCCTAGTCCAACAGGAATCCAAGATTTAACCCATGTTCAAGTCATCCTGCATCATCTACTGGGCGAGCACCTACTCTATACAGGAAGAGCTATGTCACGTGACGAAGAGTAGAGAGCTGATGGTGGCTGTTTATGGTATTTGGGATCTTGTATTCTAAAGAGAAGAATGGTCAGCACAGACTCTCCAGCACACATTTATGGCACAGATTAACTGACACTTAACAGGTTCTTTCAAGGTCACACAATCTCTGCTTTCCTTTTGCCTGAAGCATATAAGTCGCTAAACTATTAGGGAGTTTAGTTTTGTATCTATTAAATGAATGAGTGGATTTTGGAAATAACTTCTTTTAAGGTGTGATTCCACCTGCTTTTCCTCAGCAGTAAGTCTGCAGCACTCGCCAATCATGTCTCTTTCCTGATCCCCAAGGTCCACACATCATATCTCTTTCCTGATCCCCAAGGTCCACACATGTAGACCATCCAAACAAATGACATTCATATTTAAATAGACCCAGGGCGTAACAAAGACTCGGAGAGTCAATCATCAAACACTAATTTAGAAAGTACCACATACTGCATGGTGATTAAAACCTAAACATCTGGAGAAAATGCAAACAGTGTTTAAAGCTGGCAGGTACCAAGAGACTAGCAAGGATGATCAATGTCTTCTGGGGAACAAGGGTCCTATTTATAGGGTGGAAGCCTTAGAGGAGTCTCTCAGCAGGCATAATATTAATTAAGATGTGATAACAGAAAAGAGAAGGAGTAGAGACTCAAAAGCGACACAAGAAATAAAAATCTAACACTGTCTGGGTTTTTTTAACTGCCTGCAAGAAGCACCGCTCAGAGATCACAGGATTATCGCACCTAAATGAATTGATGGCAGCAAGATAAAATTAACAAGTTTTTTTTTTCTCCTTCTTCTTCTTTTTACTTCCATGTGGTTCTGTAGCTTTAATCTCTGAGGATGTTATACACATCTTTGAAGGGAGGGCAACTAAAGTTGGTCGGGAACAATAAGACAAATATCACTGGCAGATCAAGCAAAGGAAAAAGATTTTTTTCTTTTCCTTCAGAACACAAATAGATTTGGCAGAGGATTTAAAGGGGGACTGAAATTTCAAAATTGCTTTTGCGTTTCCTTTTATTCATGAATATCAGCTCTTCAAGACACCCTCTGGATCGCAACTACTTCTTTCAGGTATGAGTTAAGTCATCCTTTCTCGTAGCTGACCGTGTGTGTAGCCTCTACAAACTCAAATGGGCCGAGGGATTTATCTCGAACTGGACATATGGAAGTGTTCCCTTGTGACACAGTATGCTAAATAGCTACCCCACCTCTGCTCTGGCACTTGGACCCACTCAGCCTTGTTCTTTTGAGACTATCTCGTATACCAGAGACAAGGCACAGAGTTCTTTCTATAAGAAAGTCCAAATGAACCAACGCAATACATGGGGGCAGGATTTCTGTATCTCTTAGTCAAGATATCCTAGACTAACATATGATGCCGTGACAATTTCTATTGTATCAGACATATCTAAGGATATCTATGGTAATTTATCTCAAACTTAAGAAAGAAATAGGCAGTTTCATTATCAATTTAAAGTATAAATGAGGGGTATGTTTTTGGTTTTTTGTTTTTTTTTTTTTTTTTTTTTTTTTTTTCTGCACTGTGATCCCAGTGACATCATTAACAAGCTGCCTTCGAAGCTGGATTGAAGCCCACAGTTTGAGACACAATGAATGAAGAACTGCGCTTGCACTCACACACAGCCAAAAATAGCCCAAGAATGTGAAGACAAACAGGTTTCTGTGAACGCAGACGGTTATGCGGATGTCGTCCGCTTTGTTTCAGTTGTTCCCAATGATGCAAAATACACAAGGGAAAGTCTGATCCGTGAGAAGCTAAATTGTCAGATAGCATGCAGGCGAGCCAAAAGACTCAATAACATCCTTTATATGATTCTCCTTTCCCTGGAGAGTTTCACAAATTCTGAACTGGAGGGAGCTGGAGAGCCTTTGCCCCGCGTGATTAAGGAAGGCCTGTGAGGTGCTGTGTCCTCTCCTCCTCTTCATTCTACATCAACGTCATATTTGGGGGAAAGATATTCACATTTTAAGATGTTGCACGGGTACTATCTCTTTAGTTCAAGTATCTTCCTATCAGTAGATTTATAGTTCATGGTGACAAATTTTCTTCAAAAGCAGAAAAACTGTACATAAACACATGGCCATGCCATCTGTATTGGTTTTGAACCACTGTAAAAACATTTCCCATCTCCTAATACATCCCAGTCTACCAGAACCTCAGTGGTCCTGAAGGCTACAGTTACCTGCAGAGGAAACTGGGCCTTGGCCTAGGTTCACTCAGGAACACTGTAATTCAAACATTATAGAATCAACTCTGCATCTGGAAGCATCACTCCTGAAGAGGCTATTCCCTCACGGTCCTGGACAGTGACTTCCATTTTTATTGGAAATACGTTTTTTTTTACAAGTCAGTTCAGAACATCTAAATGTCCATGGGTGAACATTTAGTGTAAAGTAAGTGGTCAGTACAAGCTAACTATGCACCCCATGGCTAACTATGCACCCCATGGCTAACTATGCACCCCATGGCTAACTATGCACCCCATGGCTAACTATGTACCCCATGGCTAACTATGCACCCCATGGCTAACTATGTACCCCATGGCTAACTATGCACCCCATGGCTAACTATGCACCCCATGTCTAACTATGCACCCCATGGCTAACTATGTACCCCATGGCTAACTATGCACCCCATGGCTAACTATGCACCCCATGGCTAACTATGTACCCCATGGCTTTGGGCAGAGTTGATTTCACAGAAGTCTTCTGTATAGCCTTTGTATCCCACTTCAACCATTCTCCTGCCTCCAGTAGCCCACCTGGGCAGGAAAGGCACACTCTTAAAATCTGGCTTTTTAAAACAGAGGTGGTTTGGGGACCTGCACCATGTACCCATCAGCTACAGAAATCACTGCAATCAATATTTGGCATTGCAATCTTAAAAATCGTGTTCATTTCAAATAGCATCAATAAAGCAGAAACTATCACTAGAAAAGATCAGTTCTAAGGGCTCTTTCAGCTAGAAATTGCCATCTTTCCTATAACATGTTACACATAAAAATGACTTGGCCAAATCAACTGCCAGGAGGAACTGGATTCAAGGCAGGGACAGCAATTGCAGATTCTTACTTTCCTCTAGCCATCACATTGCAATTACCATTATGGGGTGTTTGGGAGCGGAGCTTGGGGTACTGGCCAAGCTTTTTCTTATTAAAGGTTGTACTCATGGAACAGTGCTAGTGTGGAGGTCTGAGGACAACCTCTTCTTTCCTCTAACACATGGGTTCCAGCTGTCAGGCTGGACAGCAAGCTCCTCTATCCACTGAGCTGTTTCCCTGTCCTTATTTCTCTTTTTATCTTCAAACTTCATTGCCCCACGCACAGTTTATTGATTGTTAAATTAAATTTACTCAAAATGTGAACTAGAACTAAAATCAATAGAGGAGATGAGAATCAATTTAAAGGCAGAAAACAACTAAATCTCATTACGAAGCTGAAGGCTAGTAATTCAGCTCCACATCACAAGGCTGTACAGAGCAGATCAAAATAGTTTAGATGAGATTATTGGTGATGGCCAAGTACAGAGTCAATAAGTGATGCTGAGGGCACAGCACTCACACTGAGCCATGCTGTCTGATACTGCAATCCCCAGCCAAATGCAGCTATGCAAATGTAAGTTAATTAAAGTGAAATGAAGTTGAAAATTCAGTTCCTCGGTTATATTAGCCACATTTAGAATATTCACCAGCCAAGGGTTGCTAGTGTCTAAAGTGCTAGACAGCTTAGAAGAAAATTCTGACTATCACAGAATGTTCTCCTGGACACTCTTAATTATAGGGGATAATCACTACTGTTACTCCCTATAATTTTACAAAGCAGGAGGAAAAGGGTGGTGAGAAAGGAAAATGAAGAGCAAACATTGATTAAGCCTGGACTGCTCTGAGCTCAACACTTAAAAATGTCTAATTTAGGGCTGGAGAGATGCCTCAGCGGTTAAGAGTACTGACTGTTCTTCGAGAGGTCCAGAGTTCAATTTCCAGTAACTGTATGGTGGCTCACAATCATCTGTAATGGGATCTGATGCCCTCTTCCGGTGTGTCTGCAGTCAACTACAGTGTACCCATATAAATAAAGTCTTTTTTAAAAAATTGAATGAGCTGGTCATGGTGGTGCATGCCTTTAAAAAACAAATGTCTAATTTCATATATGACATGCAACAGTAGTCATGAAGCAAGCACTCTCCTTATCCCTGTGTTATTTGAAGACACTGCTCAGGTCAATGAAGTAAGTTTGTGTAGTTATCTATTCAGCATTGAGCTCAGATGGGGCTTTACTCAAGCCACCTGAATTCAGGGTCCATGTCCACCTGAGAAGTTGCACTTACTGAAGATCTTGACATGACTGGCACCAAAGGGAATAGCACCTTCCATGTGTGCTTATAACACTATATACATTACACATGCCAGAAGTATTTGAGTAGTTTGTAAGACATTTGAGACCTGATTTTAAGAACAGGGATGGAAACAGGGTGGTACCTTTGGAGCTCACTTAATCCATTTGATATTATATTCAAGTTGAAAATGTCAGACCAGAAGACAGGAAATACTGAACCTACTATCAGCATCCACTGGAAGTGCTGAGATGAGAGAGACTACATAGCAGTGTTGCCAGGGCAACCAAGCACAGCTGGGGAGAGAGGTATGGGCAGCCCTTTACTGGTTCTTGGTGGATACTATTTATTTCTTGCTTCTTTTAAAAAAAAAAAAAATATATATATATATATATATATATATGGTAGCTGTTTCCAGACACACCAGAAGAGGGCATTGGATCCTACTACAGATGGTTGTGGCCACCATGTGATTGCTGGAATTGAACTCAGGACCTCTGGAAGAACGTGGATGCTATTTCTTCACCTAAGGCTCTGATGCTTTGGCTTTTCATGACAGGATTCAGGATGTGATAACACAAGTTTACAAAACAGATACATTGCTATACTATTTCTCTACCTTTGAGACATTTGTCAACTACAGCCAAAGGTTTTCTTCTGAGACCAAAGCTTTCTGAAGAGAAGTTCATTTCACATAGTAGGAAAACCCAGAAAAGACTACTACAGAAGAAAATTTGCATATTGCCCAGAAGGAAGAATAGACTGTATAGATTGCTACCTGCAACCCTCAGATGGAGCCCTGGTGTTTATTCTCCCTGAACCCCAGTTTTATCGTCTTAAATAAGGAGGATAATTCCTAAGGAAGTTCACAGCTAAGACCTGTGAACAGATTAAAGCCACCTGCTTAGCAGATTCCATTGTCACATATGATGCTTTCATCCCTACACTGGGGTGTGACCTGAACAAACTTGAGAAATTAAACTTCTAGAATTCGCTAATGGCTATGGGATCATGACTTCCCTGAAACTCTAGCTAATCTACATATTCCATGTCAAGGGGAAAACAAGTGTGTGTGCTGAAATCCACCTTCATTTGCATCCTTATGACTTGTTCTGTTTTGAGACGGGCAAGGCAAGAATGTTTACAGGACAGTCAGCAGCCTCCACTCAGCAAGACTCAGCCCTCCAACTGCCTTTCTTAAGAGCAATAACAGGCCTAAGTCCTCAGCCTGCTCTGTTCACAGCTGCTAATTGAAACATCATGAGATGGCAGGTGTTTTGCCACCTTAAACTCATCAGCTTATTTTTGCACCTTTATCCTAGCTTTGCATAAATGCAGTTTTAGGCAGCAAGTGTGGTTAGCCAAAGCAAGAAGGCGCCATGCCATGAGTCAGTAGTGAGCTCTATCCATGTCTTACCTTACGCTTGTTGGTTGGACACACGTAGAGATAGCTCAAAATTGTCTTCAGTCCCACTTTGTCATTCAGCTTTTCATAGGTGGTCCCATAATCAGTTGACCTGTAAGTCAAAAGAAGCTTTAATGAGCACAGAAGTATACGTCATCCGGCTGCTTGTCAGTGTAATACATGCTTTACATAGTAGAATGGCTCTCAGGAGGCCTCTAAATGATTCATGCAGTATATAATGATGCTTAATTATGTACACAGCAGCAGCACGTGAGTGGTTAACATTTGCATTTAAATTGAATTGGTAAAAATTAAAACGCCATCCCTCCACTGCTCCTTAAAGTGTGCACTTTCCATAATGGATGAGATTAATTCACAAAGATTAAGAAATGAGGATCCCCTTTGAATTGACCACAAAAATAAAAGTGTTTTTAGTTAGATATGACGTTTCTCAACTTTTGCTTTATCTCTCTGATACAGTGTAAAACCAGGGTGTCTTGATTCATCTACAAACTATGTTTTCATCCATGAGTCATAAGATATATGGGTTGTTACTTTCATCCAAGGTCATTCTGTCTCTGTCCATTATTTAAAAACAAGGAAATGTCTTCTGAACAAGTGAAATTTCACACACTTCCTGATGCCCTTTGCTGGTCCTAAGCTGTGTGAGTTAGGAGGGCATCAACTCTTGGCCCTGAGGTTCTTAAAAGTCCTGTCAGTATATAACTGCTTATCAACAGGCTACTAATTCAGATGAAATAAATCAGATTTAATTGACTTTTTAATGTAGGTCTACTTTGTAGTCTAAATTGTTAAGTCCATGTCATCATCATAAGATGGTACAGCTCTATAGGGGCTATCTAAGCTTGAATAAAGTGATAGATAATACCACAATGACCTATGCCAATGGAATAGCTGATAAATGGGCTACTGAACATTTTAATCCACGTTCTGGCCCTCTGCTGTAGGTTGCTTTCATTTAACTTCAACTTTTAAGAAATCATTACTGAAGACTACAGCTCTATCATTTTCTCTCAGCCTCCCTTTCTCACAAAGGAAGTTTACAGTGAAATCCACAGTGTTAGCCATATTTGTGGAGCTAATGAAACCCAGCAGACTTTGTATGCTCAGTAGCAGGACACAAGGACACAGCACACAGTCCTTCTCAAGTACCTCTCGGCTCACCTAAATGACAAAAGGTAAATGGGCATAATGTGTTAGGAGCAATGATTGAGATACATACAGACACTATTTAGAGAATAACGTTAGTTTAATTTGTGAAGCAAAGCGATGTCATTTTAATTTATTTTCCACATTGATGAGCTGCAAACATCTACAAGAGACATTAAGCGGGAGTGGCAAAAGCTGTGATAACTGCCTCCCTCTCATACTCTCAGGGATCAAATCTGGACAGTAAGGAGATGCTTGGTCAGAGAGGTGCCTGTCACACAATCATGATGGCATCAATGTTAATTTATCTCCAGCACACATGCAAAGCCAGGTGCAAGAGTGGCAGTAGATCCCAGGAGTTTCTGTCTATCCAGGGTAGATGGAGTTAGCTCCATGTTCAGTAAAAGACTCTGCCTAAAAAAAAAAAAAAAAAAAAAAAAAAAAAAAAAAAAAAAAAAAAAAAAAAAAAAAAAAAAAAAAAAAAAAAAATGGTGGTGAGTGACCAAGGAAAACCTACAGTGTTAAGTTCTAGCTTCTACATGCTCACACGTGCATACACACCTGCATAATGACCACATACACACACACACACACACACACACACACGCATAGACTGTACAAACACACACCAAAGCAAGATGGAGAGCAATTGAGAAGAAACACGATGCTGCTGTCTGGCCTTCACGTGCACATGAACACATGTGTACACATACAACACACAGTCCACTCTGGCCTAAGTACCAAATCCATAAAGGCATCACTAGAATCAAAAATTTATTCTGACTTTGTATTCAGGACATTTCATACGAACATATTACAGCGACGGTATCAAAAGTACCTTATAGGATATAGATAGAATCCCACCACATGGAGGAATGAGCAGTAAACAACAGAACTTGAAAGAATCTGCACGTTTTGAAAGGAGATGACTTAGAAAGGGGAAGAAGGCAGAATCTCCGGAGCTAGAACTGTGCCTGTCCAAACATGACACATAACTGGGTTTACTCAGGACAAGTGTCCGGACCGACATTGTCAGACAGAAAAGGCATCCCCTTGACAGCAAAGAAGGCCAGGGCAGGCTTCAGAACTCACTCACAAAATACAAAATCATTTATTGTTATATTCCTCTCACACCAATCCATTTTTTATCCCCAAATTCCCACTGTATATGAGGAGACACACTGCTACTTTCAAGGAAGTATTAGGATTTCTTTCCTCAGACAGTCCACGATTGATTGGATTTTTAAACTCTCTCCCTAGTCATCCTCAACTGACATTTCTCTACTCGGATTTTCTTGTCTTCTAGGTTTGTTAGCTTTTTCCAACTCGTGTGTGAGTGTGTATGTGTGTGTGTTTATGTTTAACTACTATCCTAACTTGAGACACATAATAGAGTGAGTGACGCACATTTACGTTAGCAAAGTTTGAAATGAAATTAGTTTGTTGTCTGAGCAATACTTTATGTTCAAGAACAAACAAACATAGAGAATGTCCCTGCGAGCTGGTGAGAGAAATGTGTCCTGCTGGGACACTAGTCAGTCTCACCTAGTGAAGGATGGAAATACAGGACTTCAGGGGGGATGAATAGGAGAGGCAAATACTCTAGCAAAGTCTCTAGGAGCCAGAGAGGTGGAAGACATGCATAATGGGTGAAACAAAGAGGGGGGGTTGTTGTTGCCTTTTTGTTTTCTGTTTGTTTGTTTGTTTGTTTGTTTGAACAGTTCCAGAACCAAAATTTTCTACAACAAATAAGGATTGGTTTTACAAAGATCCTGTGCTAAAGTGTGTGCAGAGGCTTGGATGGCACACATGTGTATGTGTGAATGTATACAAACATGTATTAGGGTTTTATGTACCTATGTGTTTGTGCATGTGCACATTCATGCTTTGAGTGCACATGTGTATCGGTGAATGTAGAAAGATGAAATGGACTGCGCAGCACATATTTATATTAGCAAACTTTGTTCAGAGTTTATACTGCTTTATTGGGCACATTTTCTTTACAATATCTCTTTTTGTAGGCCTAGATCTTCTAAGATATCTGATATTATTTCTCTCTGATTTCTAACAGCTTATTTATCCAAAGCTCAAAAAAGAGATTCAAAATTCATCCCCTGTTCCCAGAAGTCCAGGTAGTCTAAACATTATGACCTTGTAACAATCAAAATACATAATAATGTATTTCTCTCTCCCAAAGGTATAGCTTTTTGTCACTTGGTTTGCTAATTTAATGAAAGTATTGGTAGGTATCATGGGTGGAGCTCCCACTGGCATGGCTGTACCGGAGAGAAAGCGTTAAATGCTTGCAGTCCAGAAGGTATATTGTCAGTGCACTGCTGTCAGAGTTGAGCTGCTGCCCCTCCAGCCTTTCCACTACAGCTCCTCAGCTAGGCACACTCTGGTTTTCCTCACTTGTCAGTAAAGATTTAGGGGGAAACAGCAAAGGCCCTCAAAACGGAGTTCAAGCATCAAGATTACTACAGGTGCCGCTTGATCAATACCTATGCAAGAGCAGCTTGCATCCAAGTAGAGAGACAGTGACTGCGTGGTTCTGTGCCCTGGAAGACAATCCCTGGTGCCCATTAGATTCACGGAACTGTTTTCTCTATAGAGACATTTACACAAGTAGAGTACCCTGAAAAGGTGGGCCAAAGATGAGTAAAGAAGACAGGAGAGCAAATTGGTTGTAAGCCATAGTAGCAGTTGTTAGATTTGTTAAATGATGTCTCTAAAACTGGGGGAAGGGGATAGTTTTCAGTCAAAGTGTTTGGAAATGCTTGAGTAGGCAAAATTCAATGTTCCTTTGCATTAAAAAATTCACATTTTTTATTAATCTAATACACACTAACCCTTTTTCTCGTCTAGCACTTGTAGCCTTTTCTAAATGTATTTGATTACAGAACACATTTGCCAGTGATATAAAATGTGATTAGTGGTCTACACAACACCCTGTGGGAACACAATATTCTCCAAAAAGAACTAAAACAACAACTATGAAATTGGTTTTATAATGAAAGAAGGATAATAAAAAAAATTAAACAAGTAAAATTTGAAAACTGAAATGTCAACTTGTGCTAACTACAAAGTGAAGATAATTATAAAGAAACCAAAACAAGTAAAAAAAGACAGGGTTTTAAAATAGGTATCATACATAGACATATCTAAGATAAGAGTACATGTGTGCTTGAATTCCCAGGTAGTATCATTGTCAAAGTATATTATGCAGTAAGAAATTTTGTCTGAAGGACTTCTTTGCAAATGGGTCTATCTTCAGTTTAAGTAACAAAATAACAAAAATGACAAAGTAACAAAAATAGCAAAAAGAAAAAAAACATCATAACTTTATTCATAAGTATACTATTTCAAAGAAGCTGTTCTGTGCTTAAAAAATTCATTTCAGGAAAAGAAATGGACACAAGATGAAATAAAAGCTTGCCACATTTTACTTTTTTATCTTTAATCCTTCTGACAAGTCTCACTTGTGACTTTTAAAATATTTTGAATGTATGTCCATTCTTATACATAGAGCTCAGATGAGTTGCTGTGAAGAGTAAAACCACACCTCTAGCATCTTGTCTATTCCCAGGAGGTTATGATCTATTTAGGACCAAAAAATTCTCCATGTTGCTTGGAGGAAGGAGCAGAACAGGACATGCACCAACAAGAAGTAGAAGAAATAAAAGATTGACAGGTGAACACAGCATCATTCTTAAACTAAATTAACCCCTAAAATACTTAGTAAAAATGGAAAACACATATGAGCAACCAACCTCTAAACAATAGTGTTCATTATTCATTTTCAGAAGGGATTCTCTTTGATTACTTTCTGTATTCTTTGACCAACGTTTACCAATATCCATGATGTGTACACTGAAGGGCAATCTTAATCATTGGATAAATATTTTTATTTAGTTTGATGCCTAGACATTTTTTGGAGGGAGGGGGAGGGGGAGAGGGAGGGGAGAGGGAGAGGAAGAGGAAGAAGGAGAGGGAGAGAGAAAGAAGGGAGGAAGAAAAGGAAAGGGAAAGGGAAGGGAGAGGAAGAGGGAGACTGACTGAGGCAAAGCACCACTATGTAGCAATTCCAGGTCGGCAACTAATAAGTAGAATGGAATTACCCTTAACTCACAAAGAGGTTCAACCCTCCTATGCTTTGCATTCCAAGTGCCAAGGTTAAAGGCACATGGCACCATGGCCAGCACCTTTAATATGTTTGTCTAAGTTCCATTGCAGAATAGACTGCCGTGCTTAAGAACTATAACACATAAGATTATAAAAATCAGACTTGGTTGAGTGTTAACAAGTGTGACCCAAGCTCTTCACATCCAGAAGTCTCTAAGCTGAATAGGGATATTAATCACATGCTACAAAGACAAGGGAAGCAGACTGTAAGTCCCCCACATCCAATGAGCTGCGAAGAGGGCTGAGTCTCCAGAGCCTGCCTCTATCAAAGGCTATAGAAAAAAGCTGCTCTGCTTGAAGGGTCTACTTCAGCAATTCTTACCAAACAGAATAGAATTAGAAGCAGCTTCGGGATCACACCATATAGGCTAAGGCCTGGATTCTTCGTATGGCCACTGAAAGCAATCAATTTAGAAAATGAAAGCAGAAACTCAGTGAGATGAGCAAGAGAGAAATTTATGTTTAATCTATATAAGCCTTTATATATGTGAGATCATTTTCCTTTGATGGAGTGTAGATGACTCTTGCTGCTTGGAAGAACAGTATTGCCTAGTTGTCATATTCAGAATATTAACACCTAGCATGGCTATTAATAATTGGTTCAGCATCTCTGTGTCTGTCACATTTCTCTACTTGTTTCACAACCTTGTTCTTTGCTCTGAGTTTTCTGTCTCTCACATGTATTCTATATTTCGTGGTTATTACAAGTGTTTAGTATGGCTTTACATTGCTCTCCTTTTGTAGTCTACAGATTTAATTCTTTTCATTATTTTCAAATATGTTTAAAATTACGTGTGTCTGTTTATGTATTTGTGAGTGTTTGTGTGAATGGGTATGAGCGTGTGTGTGCAGTTGCCTGTGGAGGCTGGAGCATCACTCTGAAGCTGGAGTTACAGGCAGTATAAGCCACCTGAAGTAGGTGCTGAGAACACACTCAGGTCCTTGTTACAATCAGTAAGATCTCCTAACTGAGGAGCTATCTCTCCTGTCCTATACAGGTCATCTTGAAGTCATAATTTTAATATGAATTTACAACTAACTCAAGCTTGCTATCAGTAACTCTGCCCTGACTTGTGACTATCACAAGCACTGGATGATACTATCATTGACATCAGTAACTTAAACAGAGGTATGCCCACATTCATGTATGTAAAGATCTCCCCTAAAATGCAATGTTAACATTATGCTAATCTGATATCTGTTAAACTTATTAACATAAAGGGAAAGAAATGAAAATTGAACACTTATTGGCTCATGCTCTGATGCTTTTTATTTTGTTGATCTATAATTTGACCTATACCTGTCCTTCAGGCCATTTTACCAACAAATACAAGCAAAACACCACAATTTTTGTCTACTGGAGACAGTCCTTCTGTCTCCTTCCCCTTCAAAGGGCAATTTGGCAGGGTGTAGAATCTTAAGTTATCAGTACTCTTTCCTCGGTACATTAAATATTTCCTTGTACTTTTCTCCTGCTTGCATGGATTAGAGAATTATCATCATTTTCTTTAGATAAGATAGCCTTCTTCACTACTTTTTAACCAATATGTTTTTTATCCAGAAGAAGATACTGGGTAGGTGTCGTTTTTATTTGTTGGAGAATTGTCCCATTTGGTTCTAACATTTAAAGATGCTCTTTGTTGAGTTATACTTTTGGTTTGGTTTGTTGTTGTGTCTCTTCTTCTTTCCTTCTTGGTATCCTCATAGCATGTATTTTGTATGCCCATAGTTGTCCTATAATACTTAGAAGTTAAGAGTTAGTTAGTTGGATTGCTTTTCCAATCTTACTTTTTCTTTGCTTTTAGGTTTCTGAAGTTTTAACTGAAGATTTTCCGGTCAAGATCCTTATCTTAGCTGCATCTAGTAGATGTGTCTGCAAATGAGTCTGTCAATGTCAATATTCATTCTGCTGCATTTATTCTCTTTGCTTTTTTTTTTTCTGAAACCATGGGCCAGTCTTTTTCAGACTTTGTTACATTCCTATATTTACACTGATTTTATCAAGTTTTACTAGTAAGGCACTCAGAAAATTAAGTGTATATTTTTTTCCAAAATTTTGTTGGTTTTACTTTTATCTTCTTTCTCATTTTAACTTCTTCTGATAGCCAATAAGTATTGAAGACACTATGGCTAATAGGCTTGAGAAATATACTGATAATATAGGACAGGATGGGGATATTCTAGGCTATGATTCTTTGGGTAAGGGTGGTTCTGATGCTAAGGTCCTGTTCCCAAATTGATTCTTGGTTGGTCAGTAAAGATACTAGTGGCCAATGAGCTGGCCAGAATAGGCGAAACTTCTGGGTTCCTGCAGGCAAGCCAGCAGATGCAGGAGAACAGGGGGAGGAGAAGGAGGAAGAGCAGCAGGAGATAATGCCAACCAGCCATGTGAGATTTTGGTTGGGGTGGCCATTGGCCACTCTATCCAATTACGCCTGGGATCCAGGAGTAAGGATGCCTAGCAATTTTGCCAATAAGGCAAGTTGAAATTGAACAACTCTATGATGATCCAATATTCTCTGGGCAGGGCTGGTAGCTTGGTGACTGAGAGTAGTCTGTTTTCGCGCTTAGGCAGCTTAGGCGGGATAGCAAAGGTTCCACACAACAGGCTTGCATGTACTTACAGTATGGACTTACTACTGTGTCTCAGTCACTTTTTGTTCTTAAGTCCAATAGATTGCTAGAGTTGGGAGAGAATAGTATAACTTTCTGACTCAGGCTGTTTGGATCTCCCAAGTTCTTAGCTGGTTAGCTTAAATTTAGATCTTTCTGAGATCCGGTTTTGGTAAGAGTAGAATGCCATATATTTAAGAAATGTCACAATGAAGACACTGCTTGGGACACAACAGAGTCGTTGTATTCAGGAGTTCATGGTAGAGTAGATGCTGTGGTGGTCTGCACAAGACCTGCACAAGATTAGTCCCATCAGAATCTCAACATGCGTGGGAGGGAAGCTCATCTGCCTCGACCTTAGCTAAGGCTCTATTGGGAGCTAATGGCTTCTAGATGAGGGAAAGTCATTTCTGTGCCAAAATGTAGTTGCTAGAAGGTTGTCTCTGTTCCAGTGGATGGCCCTATACTATAGGCACACAGGCAGCACTAGTTGGACTAGGTGAGTTAGGCATTTTATAAAAGAACATGAATTTATGAAATTGCAGCTGAGATGGTGACATAGTACAAGCAGGGGTGACGAGGGATGTTGGAGGAAAGAAGAGGTATGTGACCAAAATACATTGTACACACATAGAGAATTCTCAAAATCATTATTATATTCAATGAATATGCTACAATAAATGTTTAAAAGAGAAAATGAGACAAACAATAAATTATGTGTAAATACTTAAAGCAAAAGAGCAGAATGTGCTGCTACGTTTTGAGACCGATATCTTCTCTTCTGTTTTTGGAAATGCAAAGGTACAAATATCTTTCTCTGCAATTCACTGTAAAGAGATGCTGGAGCCTATGAAAGTAAAATTCGTAAGAATGTAAGCATCCCCCCCCCCCACATCTTCATTCTCAGACTATGTCATTAAAGTGCACAGAAATTCTTAAGTTCAGTGCCAATGTCCAAAATTCAGCATTTTTCCTTGTGGAAGTATCTGCCTCTGGGTTTGTACACTAACAAATTATAATTCCCCAGACCTATGGGACTGACTTGCCATTTAAGGGGACAGAATTAGCTTTGAATCATCAGTTTTGTAAAGAGTATCCACAGAGTATATATATATATATATATATATATATATATATATATATATATATATATGGAAGGGTGGCAACTATGAAAGTTTGTGATGTAAAATTTAGTCCCCCCCTCAGTCCCTCGCCCTTGACATTTGCTTTCTGATGACTAAGCTCTTAGAGAGTGTTCAACATGTTTGTTCACCTGTACGTTTTTGTTCTCCAAGACAGTGTGGGTATGTATCAGGTGCCTTCCTCAAGTGAGAGATGGCTGATGCATGAAGTTTAATGGACAAACTCTGAGCTGCTCTGTCAACAAACCTTAAGATATATCCAACTAACCTTGACTTCTCTACAGCACAGCTCCTGAAGATGAGAGAAGCACAGAGTAATCCTCTCAAGGTCACAGAGCAATGGTTTGAGCTACCAAGTCAGGCTGGAGGACAGGAAGCATGAGAACATTACTCAGATCATTGCCAGTAAGATGTCCTGAGAGCGGAACAGTGTTTACCTCTAAATCATGCAGCTGTGACGTCTGTATTTTGTTTCTTCCCTAAAATCATTAAGAACAGCCATTTTCATTGCTCCTTGTGCATTTGGTGGCATAAAAATAGTTTGCAAAGTCAAAGGCTCATTGGCTGTCTTGCAGACTCTGCTTCTTAATAACTTAGGATGCATGAGGTTAAAGCAGTGAGAATAATTTAGGGTTTGGAAAATGTTTGCAAGTGAGTCGACATTTAAATAACTTCATTATCATTCATTGACAGATTTTTTTTAACCTGTCAGTGCAATTGATATTTCTATTACCATGTTATAACAAACCCCTGCACATTTTAAATACAGTCACCAGATTCCATTAGCCTACCCACTGTCAAAAAAATACCTCCAAATCCATTTTTCATAATACCTCAAGAATATAATAGGCAATCTACATCAAATGATGACGTGGAGCTGAAGGAAAATGTCTCCTGCTTTCTAAGGATTCTTCGGTGAAATACAGTTGCTGTCAGCCTAAACGTATAATTTAAATGTTCTGCTCAGACATTATGGTGCATTCTGAACTGAACAAATGCCTCCCTGTTTCCCAGACTCACTGAGCTTAAGTTAACTTGCAGACTTAGCTCGGGGGAGGGGGGGGGGATTTAATAATGAGTTTAAGGGAGGTTATATAATTCGATATGAAGATATTCCTGCTAAACTACATTTTACATAATTTGTAACAGCTCATGAAGAGACTTTGTAGTGAAAGGAAGGGTGCTTATATGCTAATGCATTTTAAACCTTTTCATCTACTTGGGTTTCCTATACGTAATGCTTCTAGAAATATCTTCAAGTTGAGATGTTGATGTTTCTGGTGATTTACAGTGGGATAAGTAAGCCACCTTGATGTATTTGATTAGGTTTGAATATGCATTGCTCTGAGGAAAATATGGCCCTATGATATATAGTATAAAATAGCAGTGATTTGTCTGCTATAGATTTACCAATAATGCAGGGAATGTTAAAGATAATTGGCAATGGTATCTTTGGCATTAGTGATAGGATTTTTTATTTTTTTATTTTTTTGTGTAAGAAAATCACTAACCCTTATACATACACTTGACTTATGGGTTTAAAATAAGGAAATCAGCCGGGCATGGTGGCGCACACCTTTAATCCCAGCATTATTCTTTATGTAAGATTATTTTCTTTTAGTTTTTTTGTCTTGGGGTGTGTGTGTGTGTGTGTGTGTGTGTGTGTGTGTGTGTGTGTATGTGTGTGTGTGTGTGTGTGTGTGTGTGTGTGTGTATACAAGTGATCATAGAGTCCAGAAGAGGGCATTGGGTCCCTTAGAGCTTGAGTTATAGGCAGCTGTGAGCTGTTCAGTATGGGTCCTGGGAACTGAATCTCACCCTCGGTAAGAACAGTATGAACTCTTAACCACTGAGACATCTCCCCAGAGCTCTGGAAATATTATTTTTAGTTAGATCCTCGACAATTACTTCTATCTTACACACATGCACACCAACACAAACACACACAATTCATTGTAAACCTGTTACCTTCTCTCTGTGCCCTAAAATCTATATCTATTTCCATCTTCTAGAGTAGACAAGTGCTGTTTCTGCTTATTTAGAATGTTTTATATTAATCTAGATAAATTGACACTGACTCCTCTTTCATACCACCATGTATTTAGGAATGCAATATCTAGTACTAAGCAGAGAAGCCAATAATTTTGCAGAGGGCAGAAGATCTGCATTTCTTCTCGCCTTTGGAGTTTCCACTTCACGGCCCTTTCCCCTGGGATGCCTCCCCTGACTCCGCCAGTTAGCCCCCTTTCCCCTGCTATGCCTCCCCTGACTCTGCCAATTAGCGTGTTCTTTGTTCTTCTGGAACACTTCGGGCTCTTCTGCGCTCTGCTGTCACTGCTAATGTCCGTGGTTTCCTGCATTAGCAGAGTCCCTTCTTCAAATGTAGGGTTATTTCATGTTTATACTTTCACCCTTCTTTCTACCACAACTCATTTATATACTTCAAAGCTGAACTTACATGTCTCTTCCTTCATTGAACTCTGTCACATTCCTCTGCAGTGGAGAACGGCATTCTTTGTTGTTCCCCAGGTAACTCACCCGAACTCCTCCTTATTCATTTTTAGTCTACTAAGTATTCTATTCTACTAGCCTGACCTCTCTACCCTTTAATGGAAAGCAGTGTGCATTTAATCTTACTTTGCCCCACCTCACTACTCCATTGCAATTATGTCATAGGAACTAGCAGATATTTAAACAATATTGCTAATTTTAGCTTAACAAACTACCTACAAAAGTCCCCTATCGCCAGGAAGTCTAATTTGAGAAATGTTACCTTTGATCTTTACATTTGGAGGTATGGAAATAGAGAAAAATAACCTTCTGGAGTTGAGGACTTTGTGTTGGGTAAGGATAATTATATATGCTGTAAATATTGCAGGAATTAGGATACACTAAGTAATAATATATACATTACCTATGTTGCATATATTACATATTACATTACCTTAAAATATAGCTATGGGAGCTGGGAAGATTGCTCAGACAGTAAAGTGATTACTTGCGAAAATGAAGATCTGAGTTGAATCCTCAGAACACTCAGAACATGTCAAACTGCAGGATGTGGTGATTTATCCTTGTAAACTCAGAGCTGAAGAAGTAGAGATGGGCAGATACTGGGGCTCACTGACAAGCCAACATCACAAAATTTGGTAAGCTCCCGATGAGTGAGAGATTCTGTCTCTTGAGCAATGGCACCTGAAGTTGACCTATGGTCTTCACATATACGCATGTACAAGTACTTTCAATGAGCATGCATGTATCGCTATGGAAAATAAATGCATCCATGTATCAGCTACCCTGGTGAAATAAACTTGAGAGTAAATGGACTTATCTCCTTAGTTTTATAAGCTATTTATTAATCATATGATAGAAGTCTAATACCCAGGCATTTCTGATCTGAATGGAAAGACTGATCATCATAGTGGGATCAGATAGATCTTCACAACCTACATCATCTTAACAGATAAGTACTATTCCAAACAGATTATGAATAATAACTGAGTGCATATTGAGTACTTAACATTAAATTCTGAGATTTACAAACTTGACCCTTATACATTATTATAAACCTTTTATGAATTAAGTAATGACAAATTCCATGTTTTGCCACTAGAGAGTAAAACTACAAGGTTGCATACTTAATGAGCATAGTCTGGATTTATGGTTGATGTTTTCCTCTGTGATAAGTTGTGAAAGAATAAAAATAGAAATTTAAGCAAGCCCAGCACAGAATTATGTTCACTGAAATATTTGTCATAGAGTTCAGTCTTTCCACACCTACTACTTTGTCTCTTAGTGATTCTGAAACCTTAAACTCCATCACACATCTTTACAATCAATAAAATTAATATCTACATGATATGGTAAGTCCATTATTGTGGCTCTGCAGAAGTATATGGTATTTAAATGACATCAAGCAGTTATTGCAGAAAAAAAAAAAAAAAAAAAAAAAAAAAAAAAAAAAAAAAAAAAAAAAAAAAAAAAAAAAAAGAAAGAAAGAAAGAAAGAAAGAAAAAGAAAGAAAAAGAAAAGTCACCCTTTTAAATAAACACAAAACCAGCATATCTAGACACATAAGAAAAAATTTCCTGCTTGCATTTCAGACCCACATCAAATTGAAAGTTATAATTATATCTGAGGAAAGGCAAAGATTAGTCTTGGCCATTAGTGAAGATATTTTTAATCAGATGCATATAATATTGAGAGAATGAGTTCCAGACTCTACAATGAAATGAAAATAAGCTGAAGCTCAGTTATCCTTCAATCACTGATCTTTATCCCTGCCAGCTAACAAAAGTAAATATATCCAAGGCTCATAGAGATGAACAATATGACCACACTCTTGATGTCATATTGGCCAGTGCCTGCTATTATTTAAGAGCATTGTCAGCCCACAGCCACACAATTCTCAACAATAAATGAAAATTTTATTAAAAATGACTTAGGAAGAGCTCTCAAACTATCAATAAAATGTACTCTAGATTATTTTTCCTTAAAAATTATTTTTAGTTTGTGTGTGTGTGTGTGTGTGTGTGTGTGTGTGTGTGTGTGTGTGTGTGTGTATGTGTGTGTGTATGTGTGTGTGTAGAGAAGCCACAACAGGGCATTTTATTTCCTGGAGCTAGAGTTTCAGGTAGTCATGAGACAGCCAATGTGGGCATTAGGAACCAATCTTAGGTCCTCTGGAAAAACAGTAATCATTATTAATGGCTGACTCATATCTACCCTGGATTCTTAAGTGCTTCAAAATGAACACAATGTAAAATAAATTCTCATTCTTCTTTGGTTGGTTTTATTCTGGGAACAAGAAGAATCTGAAAAGTTGATATCAGATGGTATAAAATGTTGACCTCAAGGGCAAGACATTAACCGTTTGTAACCAGGCACACATGTAACCTAGTAGAGGTCACTGTAATTGTTAGAATTCAGTCTACCAAAGTAGGGAGATGATCCCTTTATTCATTCGCCCAGCAATTATTCATGGAATGCGGCCCATGTTCCAAGCTTTGAACTGGCACTGGCAGTGAAACAAACAGAACACAGAATTAGTGTTCTCACTGAGATTAAATTGTACTCAGAAGAGGGAGGATATGAACGCATGAATGGATGTTTTCCATGGGGTAGCTAAGTACAATGAGGATGAAAACAGAGTAGAGAGATGTGATGCTTCATTGTGTACAATTCAAGAAGCCCTCTCTGGTTAGGCAATTGTGAGTAAGCATGAAGGACATACATGCCCTGGGTGTGTATGTCCATGAAGAGGGTGACCTGGGTGTGTATGTCCATGAAGAGTGTGACAGTCCGAAGACCAGAAAATGCATAGACATCAGTATGGATGGATACACAGGTTATGGGATATGGTAAGAATATGAATATGTCTTCAGCAAAGGATTTAAAAGAGGAGGATACATACCACCCAGATGCCAATACCACCTGGATAGGCATGCCATGACTACACTATATCTTGGCTACATGAAGTCACTGGAGGTTTCTGAGAGTAGGAACAACAGGATCATGCTATGATGGAAGTGGAGAAAGATGATAAAGTTATAATTTGGAGTTTAGTTTATCTGTACAATGGGGGACAGTAATGATAACTGTCCTGCAGCATCCTGGAAAGGGTTAAATAAGATGACTCTCCAAGAAGTTAGAACTCTATTATGCACATACATAGTACAAGCAGTTACTACTGCATTGACCAAACTAGTTTAGGATGGTATTATCATAGCTGAGAGTGTACTTCTGCATTTGAAATGTCTAGATTAAAGTATGCTGGGTCCAGAAAACACAAGCATAAGATCAGCTCAAAGGACCAAAAACCAAAACCATATTAAAGATAATATATCACTGACCTGGATCTAGTTTTTGATCTTAGATCCCCAAAGGAAGACAAAAATACACAGAAAAAAATGCACTTAAAATGAAGATACATTGAGATTTCTTAAATTGATATCATTTCTGCCAACATTCCCAGAGAATCTTTATCAGAACATGTTAATGAAAGCAGGGTCTATGAAATTTGATGTTGTTCCTGAGGAGAACACTGCATTCCTAAAAAACAGACTCTATCTATGGAAAACATTCGGGAGAACTGTTTGGTGGAGCTGAATGGCAGCACATTGTTCTGGAGAGCTCAGATGTTCACCACCATGACCTACATACATTCATCCTAAAATATCTTGGTTTCATAAATGATGGTTTCTTACTTTTGCTCCAAGCCACCTACACTGATTGTTTATATATATCATATACTTCCCTACTATTGGAAAACTCTCTCTCCCTCCCCCCTCCTTCCTTCCCTCTAACCCTCCATCCTTTCCCCTCTCTAAAGTATCATCCAGTTCATCTCTCCATTGGGAAGTTTTCATTTTTAATAGCTGGCTCCAACTTTTATAATAACTCCTTCAACTCAAGGAGTCTGCACCTCCCTCACTTTAGAACAGTTAGTGTATATATGCCAATGGTACAAAAAGTAATTAAGAGTCATCCTTCCGAAGATGCTGTTCCAGGGCTTGTCACAGTAATATGCTCTGAAGTAGCCAGTACAGGCTGTGCCAAAGACCTGCTGGGTGACCTTGGGCAAGCTTCCCAGCCTCTCTGGGCTGTTCTTTAATAATTCTGATTGACCTCACAGAGTTGCTCAGAGGAATCACTAATCAACCTGATTGTTAAACACTTAGTGAATATAGAACGCTTTATAAATATTTACTAATACACAATGAGCTCACTGCATCTGAAAAAGGAGAGGGTTGAATAATCAATGAAAGTTCTGAAAGGTGGGATAATTGTTGACACTCTGCCTGAAATTCATCGTTACTTTTAAACAGCCCCATCACTCTAATGCACTTTCATTTCCTTATCATAAGTAAAGGAAATGAATCACATAAGTGAAGCTTTAGTGTCACCTATTAGGCAAAGAAAACAAGGATTCTACTCCATCAAGGGGTTGGAAGTATACACAGGGGAAAGCAAACAGCATTGGCATATTCCTATGATGTGTGTGCACAGAACACACTATTTATCTAAGACAGATGAATGGGGCTGGAGAGATGGCTCACTGGTTAAGGGCACGGGCCTTACTTCCAGGGGATGGATTCAATTCCCAGAACCCACATGGCAGCTCATAACTGCCTGTAAGTCCAATTTCCAGTAGATCTGACATCCTTATATATACATACACACATGCAAACAAAACATCAATGTACATAAAATTTTAAAAAGACATAAATCACTTTAAAAAGCATATGACTAAAATACAGTACATGGCAGACAGTACTCTGGACACTGAGATATTCAATAAGCATATTTCCATCAGGAGTTTATATCTTAGTATACAATACAATGGGCCTCAGCAATAGAGCTATTGATATTTATTGGTACAGAGCAAACAGGATGAAAACAAAATAGTATTGCATTTAAATGATCTTGGGTGAGCTGGGAGACAGCTCAGCGAGCAGAACACTAGCTGTGCAAGCATAAGATCCAGAGTCTGGATCCTCGGCCGCCATGTAAACACATCTGGGTTGGCAGCATGATCTCTAGAGCAACCTTCCTAATTACACTAATTCTATCAGTGAGGTCTGAGTTTGATGGAAGAAAGCTGTCTTAGTGAAGGGTGTCATAAAGCTACTGATAAAGGTAGTTGGTCTCAGTCTGGACCTCCAAAGAGCAAGTATGTATACATGTGCACACATACACATACTGAAACAGATATGAACATGCACCCTCATTATAGACACATGCAAATAAAAATGGCAGTGTGGTAGGTACTGTGGATGTCTTTGGAGGTTACATCTGAGTAGACCCTATCAGGATGGGAGGGTATGACTACCTCCACATAAAGGAACCTGTAGTGTAGAAAGCTTCCACTGCAATGGAATAGTCCCAAGAGACTCATCTTCTTATAGCTCTGACATGGAATAGAAAGGCAGGCTGGGACTAGATCTGTGGAGTGTGGAACAAGAGTCTGGATTTAATTGTGTATGAGCTAGGAAAGCAAGGAGGAAATGACAGCATGGCAGGAATTGACACTATTTTTAAAAGGTCAGTTGGCTGCTATGAGAAGATTATAGAGTGACAGAAACAAAAGAGGGGGGAGATCAATCAAGTGATAAAGATGTCTGAGACTACGGAACTGTGTCCACCATCATTCTTGAGCGTATTTTTTAACGTTCTTGTTGCTGTTTGTATGTAAAGGGTATTATTATCAAGTAATCACTTGCCCTTAAGTGTAGTTATTTATATATCATAATTTATGAATCCCCAAATTTTCTATTTACTATTCACAATAATTTTTACTTATAACTTAGAATAATGTCTTCAATTTCAATTCTTCTTTATTATAACCCAATTCCATTTCTGACCCTGCCTCTTCACTTAGAAACTAGGCAATCCCAAAGACTGCTGGCTGAACATACACTCTATAGTGTGGCTCCCTGACATTGAAGGTGCTCTTTATAATAAGCATGAATAATTCATGAGTGTATCAGTTATACTTTATTATTATCATTTACTCCAACTTGAATAGTTTCAAACTTACAGACTCCAGTTTTTTCCTCTTAACCAGTCGAAGCCCATCCATCACTGTGCACCCTTTGTGCCTATGAGGCTATAAAAGTTGCTATTAATGGCAATAGTTGTGTTGGGAAATGAGTACCACTATTTCCTCCTGCTTGACATCTAACCTGAGGTCAAGCACAGGATCCAGAGATGTATTTTTATAGGACATTAAATTAAAACACATAGCTGGAGATTAATGCCAGCTCAGACACACAGGGGAATGTCCTCTCTGGATGATTCCCATAAGAAATACAGTCAGTAATGTGGATAGTTCATCAAAACTACCCAAGAGTGGGCAGAGAGATGACAGAAAAGATCCCATGTCTTTCAGCACGTGTTTATAAGCCTCATTTTCTCAAGGAAAGTTATGGTCTGCCAATGTCCTCTTCAGAAGTTGCCTGGAGAAAATTCTAATACCTTGGTTAACCCATGTAATCTTTAACTCTTCATTGAATATCATTTATGGGGATGGCTCTGCCCTAAACTTCTCTCATGAATTACAGGGTAACATTTTATGAACCTTGCCGAGAAACTACTGTGAAAGCCAACCAAATCAATCTTTCCATCCTAGCACCTGCAGAGGTAAGTATTTTCATATCATGGAGATGTTTTTTCTACAACAAGCATCCTGGGGAATGACTGCCTTCATATCATGTTCACTGTTTTCTTTGGTCAACGCCTGTTTAAAGGACTGGAGTTCCCAGAAAGTGATGTCATGCTTCTAAAACTCAAGGGATAAGGTGGGTCTTCTGACATACTTCTACTATTTGCATTAAAATGGTGTTTTTAGGGATGGTAGGATGTTTGTGTGGGCACAAACTTTTGCCTAGTTCAAGACAGAGAATCCATGGTGAGAGGAGAGAAGGAATTCCTAATCACTGTCCTCTGACCTCTGCAGGTAAACCTGAGCACAAACCCAAAAATATCAAGAAGGAATACTTGCTGCACACACACACACACACACACACACACACACACACACACACACACACACACACACGGGTACCCAAGGTCAGAACCCCAGGACCTATGTAAAAACTGAAGCCTGTGAACTCAGTGGAGTGAAGACAGGAAGATTGCTGAAGCTTACTAGCTGCTAGTATAAGTTGAAGATCCATGAGAAACTCTGTCTAAGTAAGAAAAAGATTACAAACCCAGATCTTCAGCATCCTCCTCTGGCCTGCAGGTACGGATAGGTAGATACATGAACACACAATATACAGAATAGTGAAGAGAGACTTAGAGGAAGGCTTCTTTTTTTTCCCCACCATATTTATTTATTTATTTTTCTTTTTTATTTACACTACAGGTTTTATTCTGCTCCAATCTACCCTCCAACTGTTCCACATCCATACCTCTTCCCCAGGCCCCTGCCTCCATAAGGATGCCCCACTCCACCCCACCAGACTTCTAAACACCCTGGAGACTCCAGACTCTTGAGGCTTAGGCACATCTTCTCTAACAGAACACAGACCCAGAAGTCCTCTGCTGTATATGTGTTGGTGGCCTCATATCAGCTGGTGTATGCTGCCTGGTTGGTGTTCCAGAGTCTGAGAGATCTCAAGGGTCCACTTTAATTGAGACTGCTGGTCCTCCTAGAATGTCGCCCTCATCCTCAGCTTCTTCTAGGTTTCCCTAATTCAACCACAGAGGTCAGCAGTTTCTGTCCATCGCTTTGGTACAAATATCTGCATCTGACTCTTTCAGTTGCTTGTTGGGTTTTTTAGAGGGCAGTCATGATTGGTCCTTTTATGTGAGCACTCCATAGCCTCAGTAATAATGTCAGACCTTGGAACCTCCCCTTGAGTTGGATCCCACTTTGGGCCTGTCACTGGACCTTCTTTTCCTCAGGCTCCTCTCCATTTCCATCCCTGCAGTTCTTTTAGACAGGAACAGTTATGGGTCAAAGTTTTGACTGTAGGATGGCAACCCCATCCCTCATTTGATGCCCTGTCTTTCTGCTGAAGGTGTGCTCTGCAAGTTTCCTTTCCCCACTGTAGGGCATTTCATCTAGGGTTCCTCTCTTTGAGTTCTGAGAATCTCTCAGCTCCCAGGTCTCTGATACATTCAGAATGTCCTCAATCTTAATAGCTGAGCAGTATCCCATTGTGTAAATGATCCACATTTTCTGTATCAATGTTTCTGTCATGGGACATCTGGGTTGTTTACAGCTTCTGGCTATCACAAATAAGGCCACTATGAACATAGTGGAGCATATGTACCTGTGGCATGGTGGTCCATCTTTTGGGTAAATTACCAGGAGGGATATTGCTGGGTCTTTTTTTTTTAACGTTTTATTGATTCTTTTTTTTATTAGATATTGTCTTAATTTACATTTCAAATGCTATTCCGGAAGTCTCCTCCCCCTCCCCCCTCCCTGCTCCCCTGTCCACCCACTCCCACTTCTTGGCCCTGGCGTTCTCCTGTATTGGGGCATATAAAGATTGCAGTACCAAGGGGCCTCTCTTCGCAATGATGACCGGCTAGGCCATCTTCTGCTACATATGGAGCTAGAGACATGAGTTCTGGGGGTTCTGGTTAGTTCATATTGTTGATCCTCTACTAGGATTGCAGACCCCTTCAGCTCCTGGGGTTCTATCTCTAGCTTCTCCATTGTGGGCTCTGTGTTCCCTCTTAGATGATTATGAGCATCCACTTCTGTACGAGACAGCTATATCAGGGTCCCTTAAGTTCCGTGATCGACAGGATACGGTATCACAGACTCAAATTACTGACTAATACCCTACCTATGGGGCACCACCCCATCAGAGACATACCAGGTAGGAAAGTAGAATCGAGATTTGAAACAGAGACATTGAGGAAAGTACCCATAAAACAAAGGAGAAGTGTCCTCCTTACTTCATAGGTGCTCGACCAGAAGGAAGAACTACGTCTTGTGTTTGGCAAATATCTTGGATATTCTAAGTTTCTGGGCTAATATCCATTTATCAGTGAGTGCATACTCAATGACTTCTTTAGTGATTGGGTTACCTCACTAAGGATTATATCCTCCAGATACATCCATTTGCACAAGAATTTCATAAATTCATTTTTTTAATAGCAGAATAGTACTCCATTGTGTAGATGTACCACATTTTCTGTATCCATTCCTCTGTTGAGGTACATCTGGGTTCTTTCCAGCTTCTGGCTATTATAAATAAGGCTGCTATGAACATAGTGGAACATGTGTCCTTTTTACCAGTTGGAACATCTTCTGGGTATATGCCCAGGAGAGGTATTGCTGGATCCTCTGGTAGTACTATGTCCAATTTTCTGAGTTAATGCCAGACTGACTTCCAGAGTGGTTGTACAAGCTTGCACTCCCACCAGCAATGGAGGAGTGTTCCTCTTTCTCCACATCCTTGCCAGCATCTGTTGTCCCCTGAATTTTTGATCTTAGCCATTCTGACTGGTGTGAGGTAGAATCTCAGGGTTGTTTTGATTTGCATTTCCCTGATGATTAAGGATGTTGAACATTTTTTCAGATGTTTCTCAGCCATTCGGAATTCCTCAGTTGAGAATTCTTTGTTTAGCTCTGTACCCCATTTTTTAATGGGGTTATTCATTTTTCTGGAGTCCAATTTCTTTAGTTCTTTGTAGATGTTCGATATTAGTCCCCTATCAGATTTAGGATTGGTAAAAATCCTTTCCCAATCTGTTGGTGGCCTTTTTGTCTTACTGACTGTGTCTTTTGCCTTACAGAAGCTTTGTAATTTCATAAGGTCCCATTTGTCAATTCTTGATCTGACCACACAGGCCATTGCTGTTCTGTTTAGGAATCTTTCCCCTGTCCCCATATCTTCAAGGGTTTTCCCAACTTTCTCCTCTATAAATTTCAGTGTCTCTGGTTTTATGTGGAGGTCTTTGATCCACTTAGACTTAAGCTTTTTACAAGGGGATAAGAATGGGTCAATTCGCATTCTTCTACATGATAACCGCCAGTTGTGCCAGCACCATTTGTTGAAAATGCTGTCCTTTTTCTACTGGATGGTTTTAGCTCCCTTGTCAAAGATTAAGTGACCATAGGTGTGTGGGTTCATTTCTGGGTCTTCAATTCTATTCCATTGATCTATCTGTCTGTTGCTGTACCAGTACCATGCAATTTTTATCACAATTGCTCTGTAGTACAGCTTAATGTCAGGCATGGTGGGTCTTAAGGTAGATCTATTTTCAATTTTGTGAGGAACCTCCAGATTGATTTCCAAAGTGGTTGTACCAGTTTGCAATCCCACCCACAATGGAGGAGTGTTCCTCTTTCTCCACATCCCCACAAACATGTGTTTTTACCTGAGGTTTTGATCTTAGCCATTCTAATTGGGGTAATGTGGAATATCATGGTTGTATTGATTTGCATTTTTCTGATCATTAAAGACTTTGAACATTTCTTTAGGTGCTTCTCAGCCACTAGAGATCCTCTGTTGTGAATTCTAGGTTTAGTTCTAAACCCCATTTTTTGACTGGGTTGTTTGTTTGGGTTTTTTTGGTGGTTAGCTTCTTGAGTTCTTTATATATTTCAGATATTTACATATTTCATGATATTTCATCCAAAGCCCTCTATTGGATGTGAGGTTAGTGAAGATTTTTTCCCAATCAGTAGGTTACCGATTTGTCTTATTCACTATGTCCTTTGCCTTATAGAAGTTTTCCAGAAGACAACTATACATCAAAACAGTGTTTACTATTGACAAAACATTTATATCTTCCTAAATAAACTAGGACAAGGAGCTAGTTGTAACATAATCTTCAGATGGCACACCAAGTGCTCTCATGTGGCTGAAATTTCTTGACATAAATTCCATTTTACATATGAACATTTTTAGTGTTTTTTCTTAATGTATAGTAAACTTCATTGGATATTTCTTACATATAATGATTTTTTAAAGGCACACTGGTAATAGTAAATAATAGCAAGCAAGTATTACTCAAAGCTGTATATTCATGTTCACAGTGCTCACAACAGGAGAAGTGATGCAAATATCAGTCTGAACACAGCTACTCTCTCTGACATTGGTAATTTTAAAACTACAGTCCCATACTAAAATATATATATATAATAATGGTAGATTTTATGTTATATACATTTAACTCTATAAAACAGGTACAGATTTTGGTTTTCTAAATATATTTTAATGATATATACATGTGAGTGTAGCTACCACAATTGTGCTGCTTACTGCCAGAAAACAACTGTGCCTAATGGACATTCTGTATTAACAGATATGGGCAGGGTCATATGAATATGCTACATTACCAGAAGGCAAAGAGAGTCTTTGTAAGTATAATATTAGTTACTAATTCATTATCCTTAAAATCAATACTTTATCCTGGAGTCAATAGGTGGACCTGACTGGACTATGGGTGTTTTTGGAGCAGAAGAGGAAGTTGGATTCCAAGTGTGAGGAATGACTACTTAGCACTTAGCACTGCTATATTAAAAACATAGAAGACACCGGGCAGTGGTGGTGCATGCCTTTAATCCCAGCACTTGGGAGGCAGAGGCAGGCGGATTTCTGAGTTCGAGTCCAGCTGGTCTACAGAGTGAGTTCCAGGACAGCCAGAGCTATACAGAAAAACCCTGTCTCGAAAAACAAAAACAAAAACAAAAACAAAACACACACACACACACACACACACACACACACACAAAACCATAGAATACTAGGTGAGAGTAGCTATCCACACTATGAAGAAGTAGAAGAGAGTCTGGAGTTGATGACAGGTAAGACAGAGAGAACCTCAACCTATAGTCACGGTAACTTGTTTTTACCAATAATCTGAAAGAGCATAGAAAACACTCCCTTCTCAAGGGATGAAAGGCAGTTGATAATTATGTTTTATGAGGTTCTACACAAAAAACTCTGCTCTCTGAGTTTCTGGTCTGTAGGACTGTATGTTTTCTATGGAGGTTAAGTTGCTAAGTGTATGGTAATTTGCTCAATAGAAATCTAACCAGCATTGGCTAGGCACAGGCATGACTGTCAGATTGCCAAGTGGACTGCTTTCCTCATTTGGAGCCTGGTCAGATATTGACCTGGCTCCAAGCACAGATCTTTGTTCATGAAAACCTCATTCTCCTTACCCATGTCAGCAGGTTCTGTCTGTCCTGAGTGCTAACACTGTGAAAAGTGAGTGCGTCTCAGCTGTATCACATTTAAAAATGTGAAACAGAGGCAAGCCATAGTGTTGCAGATACATAAATTAATATTTTTGTGTATCGAAAAGAAACTTAGCTACAAATAAACTTGTGGGGATGGGATATCTCAGTAAGAGAGCTCTTCATAATGATGTCATTGAGAGGTATTAAAGATTTCTCTTAAATGACATGTTGGGGTACATTGTGCAAAGACATTGTTCTGCTAGCAGAGAGCTAAGTACTATCTGGATCTTTGTATTTACCTGTTGGCTTTAATAGCTAGGCAATAAGTACAGGGTAAAACTTCTGGGCTGAGAAAGGGTTTCTGGGGGTGGGGGAGAATCACAAACAGGAGATTTGTCAGGCACACAAGAAGAAATAATAAACAGGGCTGAGAGAAAGGTAAAGAACTAGTCACATGGTGGTGGGTCATGGGATACAATAGTTAAAGTAAGTTAAATGAGCTAGTTGGGAGGTACCCCAAGCTAAAGGTCTAAGTTTTGAAATATATGAGTCTCCATGTATTTATTTACATAGCCAGGAGGTCTCTGAAAGTCCTATTATATGAATTTTGCCAACCAGCTATGAGGAGTAGAAAAAAGGAGAAATTCTATCAAAAAATACAAATTCTTAAAGATTTTCATCAGAGTTTTATTCCAACTGGTACCTAAAATATTCATCTATGATTAAATATCTACAATTTAATAAGCTTTATACATTTAGAATAGTGTATTTGTAAAAAAAAAGATTTAGATAAGAAAATTGTGGAAGGAGATTTTGAAATATAAAAGATAAGAGAATTATTAAAAGGGATTTTGACCTTTACAAGATGAATTAAGAATAGTCTATAAACCAACAACAAAACAGAAGGAAGAACATGAAACAAAAACACCAGAATAGATTGTACAGGGCCCAAACCATCAGCCAATACTCTGAGGTCCAAAGGTCAACACCAATATTAGCTATGGAATGAGATCTCTAAAACACATGATACAAAAAGGCTGGACTCTTTGAAATGGAAAGGATGCACAGGCAGTTAAAAGGCCTTGGCTTTGGGGATAATTAGTCCTTCACTAGCATCCTAGTGAACTCACAGTGTGACTTCAAGACCCTTCTCCATCCTCTCTAAGAGTTGGTGTATTCTCTCCAAAATGGGATGAAGGAGTCCATTGCATCTAGCAAAGCACTGAAGAGTAAAAGTACCATCATGATTTTGGCACGGTGCAGCTATTTAATATCTATTCTCCTATCTGCTCTCTGAGACAAAAAGCCCCAAGGGTGATAAATATATTCCAAATTGGCTAATCCCAGGCCTGGTCTTTAACCTTTTCAGAGAGAACAGCTTGCATACCATTATTTTTTAAAGGCCAGAAAAGGAAATTCATTAACATCTCTTAGTCATTTGTTCCAGTAAGATCATTTATACCAAGAATCCATCCTCAAATCCCACCTAAAAATCCTTAAATATATTATCTATCCATGACATATACTTATGGAGAAGACAAGAAATGACACAGCCACTGTAGTTTTAGAACAGAGGGCTTAGCAATAGAGGCCAAGATTACAGTTCACTGCCATGCTATTCACCCACCATCGAGAGACTAAATTTTTTTACCTGGTGTCATATCTCTTCTTAATAAACTAATAACATTTTGATAGTAATCTTCCTGACATTGATGTACTTATTCACTCAAATTGTACTAAAAGGACCCCTTGTATGTCATTGGTCCTTATACTGTAAGCAAAGGAACAAGTAGAAATTTGATTTGGACATGAAGTGGCCCTCTAAAAGACTTCCATGCTCAAGGCTTCATCACCTGCTGCTGGCACCATTGAAAAGTGACTTGATGGGTGATGGGACAAAAGTTGATTCAGGACTATGGCCGAATGGATGGTAAGGCTTTGTGGGAGGAGGTAGCTTGTTGGCAGTGTGACTGAGAAATTATCTTAACTCAGGACCTTCCCTTTTCACACTGTTTCCAGACTGTTGTGAAGCAAGCAGCTGTCCTCAGCCAAGCCCTTCTCACATGATGCTTTTGCCTGACACAGTCTTAAAAGCAATACAGCTGCTGGCCATGGATGGACATTTCTCCAAGGGGAAGATGAAAGAAACCCTCATCCTTTTAGCTGTCTCCACACACCCTCAAGTATTTTGTCATAGTAAAGAAGAGGTGAGTAGTATAACTGCTTCTGTAATCTCTGAGGACAAGTTCATCTACGAAGCCAGTGCTGCTACCTCTTTGAGATCCTCTGACTGTGGAACTCCTACAAATGCTTCTGGGTTGTCAATCCTTGCCATCCTAAGACCTACAGAATTACTTGCAATCCTCCAGGTTTTACTGATGAAAATTTGCCAAAATAGAGGTGATGCTATAGATCAGTACTGGCAAACTTTTAAAAAAAGAATTATTATTATTATTATCATCATCATCTTTATAGCTTGTGAGTATCAGAGTCTCTTGTTGTAATTAAACAACTCTGGTATTGAACCACAATAGAAACTATGTCAATATGTAAAGATATGGCTGATGCTGTGTTCCAATAAAGCTTTATTTAAAGAAATAAAACATAATGGTAAGAATTTGGTTATGGTTTATTGATCTTAGTCTAAGCCTTTCATACTAGGATGCATGATTAATGACTGCTCAACTTTTTACTCAGAATATTTCTTCTGTGTCTCTGTATCTCCCCTTTCCTACTTTCCCCTTTCCTTCCCAGCCTCCCTCTACACACACATACACACACACACTCACGGTGAAAAAGCAAAAATAAAAATAGCAGTTATAAAGAAAAGGGTTGCTAAAAGTGTGAGTAGCAACAATCTACACTAGATAGGGATGCTACCCCAGGCTGCATCAGTGCTATGCAATTTCCTGACAGTTGCTGATGTAGAAAACTGAATGATTCAATCAAAATAGCACACACACACACACACACACACACACACACACACACACACTAGATATTCATAGTATAACTTTTGCCAATTATGTTAAATACATACATTATAGTACCATATAGATATAATACTTACCATTAGAATTTATAACACTTGAATTTAAAAAGCCATATGCATACAAGAGAGGTTTAACACCAAGTGGCCCAAGTGTCTGTGACAGCATACCTGGTCTGCTCTCCTTACTGAGTGAAGAAAGCCCTTGATATTTAAGTGCAACCAGATGCTTTGCAATTCGGTTTGACTTGACAAGAGCCAATTACAAGCAGTCTAAGATATTCATCCCATAGGCATAAGCATGCTATGCTCCTCTGAATCCTTCTGCATGAGGAGTTGAGCCCATGAGTTAGGAATGTATTTTCAACAATGTTAGCAGCACCTTTACTCTCTTTTCTTCACAATGCCGATTGCTTTCATGTCTCTTTCATCTTGCACATCCTCAAACCTTTGCCATGTACAAAGACTCTATGAAAGATACACAACCTAGTATGGAAAATCACAAGAAAAGAATATGTAAACCTGTGTTTCTTGTTCTCTCTCTCTCTCTCTCTCTCTCTCTCTCTCTCTCTCTCTCTCTCTCTCTCATAAACTCATGACTATAGCTTCGCCAGTTCCAGTAAAGACATGACAACACTCCTGACCTTGCACAGGTATACTGGCCTTTCACACAGTGGCACAGTGGGGAAGGCCTGGTGTTTTATAAGGTGGCATCTATAATCAAGACACAAAGTCTTGTTCAAACTTCATAATAGACCTCAGCTGGAGTTCTGAGCCAATAAATTGTTCCCTGCTGAAAGCCATCAGTCACTTCTCAGGCACCAATACATATCCACAACATTGCCTGTAGCCCTGGTTCTGCGACCTGCTCCACATCTAGAGGCATTGTCAAAGCTCCATACTTTCTGACTGTTCACTTCTCTCCTGCTCTCTCTCATTCTTCTGTTCATTTGAAATACTTCTAGGGCACTCTTTATTATTATTATTTTATTAGATATTTTCTTTATGGAGGAGCTAGAGAAAGGACCGAAGCAGCCAAAGGAGCTTGCAACCCTATAGGAGGAACAACAATATGAACGAACCAGTACCCTCAGAGCTCCCAGGGACTAAAGCACCAACCAAAGAGTATACACAGAAGGACCCATGACTCCAGCTGCATATCTAGGGCAATTTTTTTTTTTAGATATTTTATTATTTTACATTTCAAATGCTATCCCGAAAGTTCCCTATATCCTCCCCCCGCCCTGCTCCCCTACCCACCCACTCCCACTTCTTGGCACTGGCGTTCCCCTGTATTGGGGCATATAAAGTTTGCAATACCAAGGGGTCTCTCTTCCCGATGATGGTCGACTATGCCATCTTCGGCTACATATGCAACTAGAGACATGAGCTCTGGGGGTTCTGGTTAGTTCATATTGTTGTTTCTCTTATAGGGTTGCAGACCCCTTCAGCTCCTGGAGTACTCTCTCTAGCTTCTCCATTGGGGACCCTGTGTTCCATCATATAGATGACTGTGAACATCCACTTCTGTATTTGCCAGGCACTGGTATAGTCTCATACAAGACAGTTATATCAGGGTCCCTTCAGCAAATTCTTGCTGTCAAATACAATAGTGTATATGACATACATAATCAGTTGGTGACTAATTATGGTATGGATCCCCTGGATATGCACTCACTGATGAGCAGATATTAGCACAGAATCTTAGAATAGCCAAGATACAATTTGCAAAACCCAAAAAAATCAAGAACAAGGAATACCAGCATGTGGATATTTCATTCTTCCTTAGAATAGGGAACAAAATAACCATGAAAGGAGTTACAGAGACAAAGTTTGGAGTTCAGACAAAAGGATGGACTGTCTTAGGGCACTTTTTTTTTTTTTTTTTTGGTTTTTTGAGACAGGGTTTCTCTGTATATCCCTGGCTGTCCTGGAACTCACTTTGTAGACCAGGCTGGTCTTGAACTCAGAAATCCGCCTGCCTCTGCCTCCCAAGTGCTGGGATTAAAGGCGTGTGCCACCAGGCCCAGCTTCTAGGGCACTCTTAACATGTGTATACAACCTGGGCTCTTGGTTGCTTGTTGGATAACAAATGAAGTATTCAAACCCATTACAAAACATTTCGAATACGTCCAATGATGGGCAGGATTTTATTTTAAATAAGGTCCTCAGGTAACGCCAGAGTCTCAGCTGTATCCTCCTTTGGCAACATAAAGGCATTTCACATTGCATTCTGGGAAGTTTTCCTCCACACAGAAGAGGCACCTTGACCTTCACATCTTGCACCATTTAGTGAATTTTCAATTCCCATTAACAATAGGATCAATTGATCAACTTTTAGGAGAATTTAATCATGTCTTGGAGGCAAATTTAGCTTAAATCAGAGCTTTACCTAGGACTTCCAAGTAAATTTCTGTTTAAAAGGTCAATTTCTAACATTTGTCAGTTAAAGCCCACACCAGGCAAATTAGATTCACCTCACAGACATCCCTGGTGACTGTCAATTAGAAGAAGCATCCTAAATAAAATGACAATAGAGAAGGTTTTATTTCTGTTTTTAAAGAAGACAAGAATGCTTATTAATTCAACAGTTAGGATTTTTGTTCTGATAAAAATGGCTGTCTCATGATGGTTGATGGAAAGGAAAGCATTATCATTCAAAATCAGTTCAGAGGCCTGTGGAGATGATTCAATAGTTAAGGCCACTGGCTGCTTTTCCAGAGGACCAGGGTTTGGTTGCTTGCATATACGTGGCTGCTCACAACCATCTATATAACTCCAGTCTCAGTGTTCCGATGCTACCATCCAGTTGCTACAGACAATGCATGCACACAGTGCCCAGACATACACAGACAGCACATGCACACAGTGCCCAGACACACACATACAATGCACACACACAGTACACAGTCATAAACAGAAAATGCATATACACTGTGCACAGACATACACAGACAATGCAGGTACACCATGCCCAGACATACACAGACAATACACACACAGTGCCCAGACATACAAAGTCAATGCATGTACATAGTGCATAAACATACACAGACAACAAACACAGTGCCCAGACATACATGAAAAAATGCACAGACACTGTGGACACACATACATGGACAATGCATGCACACAATGCACAGATGTACAGACAATGCACATATAGTTCACAGACATACTCAGACAATGTACACACACAGTGCACAGACATACATGGACAACACACACAGTACACAGACATACATGGACAACACATGCACATAGTGCACAGATATACACAGACAATACATGTGCACAGACATACACAGACAATGCACACACAGTGCACAGACATACACAGACAGACAACACATGTACACTGTGCAGACATACATGGACAACACCCAGACATACACCAATGCATGCACATAGTGCATAGGCAAAACTCTCATTCACATAAAAATGGAAAATAAATCAAAGTAAAATTATTTGAACACATATGAAAGAGGGAAAGAGATAAAGGAATATATATTACCTTATGTATTTTTGAGACAGGATCTCTCCATGTAGTCCAGACTAGCTTTGAACTTGAGTTCCTTTTAACCTCCTTTGCTTTAGCTTCCAAAGTACACAGAACTACATGCCTTCCCAGCAGTGCCCAGCTTTGGTTTCAAGCCTTTATCACAGTCTATAATTCTAATTCCAGACAAAAATGGCCTCAACAATGGGAAATTTCTATGTAATCACCAAGGGTAGAGTTTAGGGAAATCATACCATGTGAGATTCTGAGATGTATGTGTTTTGAATAGAATAAAGTTTATGCTGTTTTAGATTTCTGCAGAAATTTTTATGAAGCGAGACAAGTATAATAAACTATTTGTTTAGACAAAGACATAGCTGGTTCTGTATCTCATATTTTGTTGCTTATAATTTTTTGTGTCAGATGAGAAGTAGTTCTCTAAAATGTAATAAAGTCTTACAGGGGATGGAGAGCACTTGAAAAAGTAGAAAAGGTTACATTTCAATTTTCTCCATCAAGTGAAGATCAAACAGGAATGGATGGCCTGGATTCTTCCCCTTTTGTCCTCAATTATTAAATGTCTGAAAATTTACTTTAAAGAAAAAAAAAGTCACAGCCAAACATCTAAAACTGATTTTTTTTTTTTTTTTTTGCTGTGATTAATGTAAAGAAGTGCATCTGGCAGGCCTCTTCCAAGAGAACTGCTATTGTTCTAGTGAGTCTGAGTGACAGAGACATCACTGAGAACCACTAGGGAAAAGCGGAGAGATGGATAATCCCCTCAGAGAGAGCAGCAAGGATGCTCACTGCATCACTAACATGCTGACCTATGATGCTGGCAGACAAGATGTGCTAGGCACGAGGGCCTGGTTCTCCTTAGAAATTCTTATAGTCAGACCTCTCTCTCTCTCTCTCTCTCTCTCTCTCTCTCTCTCTCTCTCTCTCTCTCTCTCTCTCTCCCTCTCTCTCTCTCCCTCTCTCTCTCTGACACACACATGCACAAGCACACCATATTTTGGATTGAGTGACAACTCTTATTGAGCTGTCCCAAGATTATTAAGGAGGCTGTCCTTTCGGAGTACCCTGTGATTACTATTGATCTGTTCAGCTCATTGCAACTCAACCTTACCTAGCTGGTCATGAAAAAAAAAAAAAAAAAAAAAAAAAAAAAGGATGGATGTTATTAAAGATCCTGATTCCTGCTCTGCGGGTATCAGTCATTAGGAAGGAACTAAAGTACTGATGTTCAGACATGCAGAAAGGCTGATATAAGACCTTTCCAGAACCCTGAACCTATTGCCATAAAGTTCGGAGAGCTCAAAGAAAAAAATAAAAACGTCTTTTCTAATATATAGAATGGAGTTTGGATTTATTAGAAATGAAGAATAACTTAGTAAAGCAAAAACCAGAGTTCCTGAACTCAAAAATCAGCAGTTACTAATATATAATATGTCTAGAACCTGCCAGTTATAAAACAGAACATTTACTGGGTACAGGATTACCACTTTGAAAATGCAACTGATTTCATAGGTAGACACATGTCAGTCATGGAAGATGGCATTAGTACTAATTAATGTAATACAGTTTTAACAACTAATCAAAGCTATAGTACTTCATTAAGTTTATTAATCAGTGAATTGTTAAAATTGTGAAATTGATGATAAGTTTAAATGAAGATAAATCAGAGATTATCGTGATTCATTCCACTTTGAGAAAACATCACTTTTCAATATTTTTAACCTTTTGGCATTTTATAGGACTACAGTTACTACTTCATGGTGTCTTAAAAAAGAGAAATCAAGATCGCAAAATCCACTGGCATTCAGTAGTCTTAGATGCATTAGAGGGTTATTAGAAAATGAAAAATGTTATTATTTCAGTGCATGATACTAAATATGCCTGCTAATAAAGAAGCAGATGTACCAAGCCAGAGCACAGTAGGCTTTCGTGCTCAGAGCATAGTAGAATTTCAGAAAGTAACAATCAGTAATAGAAAAACTAATCTGCTCACAGAATATTTCTTTGAAAGCTAATCAATCCAAAATAGAAAGAAAATCTAGTGTTGACTAGTTCAGAGATTTGCTTTTTAAAGCTGAATTCTGCTTACATGATTATAATTTTCATCACAAACGCATTTGTTTCCTGTGTGATGCAGCATTTCATGATATACTGCATCGCTTGTGGTCATTAGCTTGCCTACAGATAGATACTCTCTATTTAATGATAGGCTGGCTAAACATAAAATGCTGCAAACTACATACGAACCTGGATAGGTTCCTGCTCTTACTTCTATCTCTGTTACTGTCTGGCTCCATCTCCTTAGTTCTGTGGTTTTATCAAACAGGAATAGGAGTGTGCTGTCTACTGCTGCTTCCCGTGAAGTCCCAGGGGTACATCCAGAAAATGCAAAGAACACCAACTGGATTTCAGTTAACCAGAAGCTCATCTGTAGCATCAATGATATGCAATGTGCACAGGAAGGAATAATTTATTAGACCCCCCCCCAAAAAAAAGGCCATACTTATTGCCCTTCACCTTCACAGCCTCATTACTTAGATCCAATTGACCAAGGTCCCATCCAAAAACGAGAAAATAGTTGAGGCTGGTAACTGTTTATTAAGTAGATAGACTCTTTTAAGTTATTTAACATTTTAAATTATTTAAAAATTATTGTGAAAGCAGCATGGAAAGCAAAAGGCAAACTGTCAAGAGCAAGAGCAACATAAGAGGAAAACCAAGACTTCCCTGGCTTTCACATGGATACAAAGTGGGTGGTATGGCTGAGTATCTGGAAACGGTAGAAGGGCAATAAATAACCCTCTAATGACAGCCCTGTCCTCATGTGTATCTCAGGAAAACAATTATCCTTGACTATGTTACAGAACAGGAAGTATATAATATCCATCTTGCTGGCCTCCTGGAGTTTTATTCCATGACCAACTCAAATGTCACTGTAGCAGCCATCTCAAAGAGAAATAACCTAGTCTCCATGGGACTTCATATGCTGTTTGTGTATCATGGGAAAAAATATATCAACATAGAAGAAGACTATAGACAACAATGCAAAGAATCAAGTGATCTCTTAACTTTTCAAAATAGGTTATTTGCTGTTTATGGATAGCAAAATTAGTGTCCGAGACCTTGCCCTAAGCAGTATACTTACCACTTAAAGCGAAAGGCAGAACATATGTTGAATAAGTTAATTAGCTACTAATGTGAAAGCATGTAAACCATCTGAAAGAGTTTTCAATTGTCCTGTGCTGTTGTTAGAGAGGCTTATGTGCCATAAAGCTAAGAGCAACTTCTTCTTCTTCTTCTTCTTCTTCTTCTTCTTCTTCTTCTTCTTCTTCTTCCTCCTCCTCCTCCTCCTCCTCCTCCTCCTCCTCCTCCTCCTCCTCTTGGTCTTCCTCTTCATCTTCCTCCTCTTCCTCTTCTCTTCCTTCTCCTCTTCTTTCTCCTTTCTCAAGCCAGCAAGGTCATTACAATAAATTCTTTCTCTAGTGATAGGTAATTTTTCTTTAACTACTGGTATAATCTTTGTGATATATATTTTAAAATTAGCTATAATCTTCTATAGCTTTAGGTAAGTATCGGGAAGATACATTCTGGAAGAGTAAGCAGGGCATGGTGTTCTCTTATTCCCCAGACAGCCTAGACATTGGCAGAAAGTCTCTTTCACTGACTCCTGAAGCTTAGTAGCTCTAAATGGACAATCTGGCCACTGTCCCTGATAGCAATCTTCATAGGGGATGTGTGTCCATGAAAGCCAGTACAACACAGCACAGCCCTAAGCCAAACTTGATATTGGGCTATTCAGCTTTCCCAATAGTAGCGATGTTTCTAAAACTGTCATAACCAACTGGCAACCTACTAGGGTAAATCAACACACAGTTGGAAAAATAAAGACACCTGAGCTCCATTGTCTACTGAAGTGGAAATATGGAGCAGAAACCTGTAATGTAAGCAATAACTTCTAACAATAGCTTTTCTGGAGCCCACCACACGGCCCTCCCATGGAGCCCACTCGGAAGGTCTCTGCTGTTCTCTCCTTCCCCCTGCTCCCACCATAAAGAACTCTAACACTTCAGGTTGTCTTTCTTCCCTCACTATTTATTCATATCGAACCTTTTTCCTTTTCTGTGTCTCAAAATCAACCTGGGATTGTTTCCTTGTAATAAAATGGCTACATTCCTGATTAAGGAATGTGATAAAACCTGCTGTCAATTACCCTAATTGATCTGACAACCTGATTAGACCCACAGAGGGCTGATTTCCTCAGCTGAGCCTTATTAAGAAGGAGAAAACAAAACAAAGGCCCGGGTAATTAAAATGTGATCACTAGCCGTGAGTTGTGAAATCAGGCCTGAGAGGCATTACTGAAGGCAAAACTTTTTTTAAGTGACATCCTAGAAAGGCAAGTGACACACTGTGGTCACACAAATCAGCAAGAGACCAGGGAAGCATGCTGAGAATGCTGAGCAGAGCTGACAGGGCTTTTCCTCTGTTCCTAACTCACCAGCAGTTTTGAAGTTGTAAAAGCTCCTTCATGGCATGTGATGGGAGAACAGACCACTAGCTACATCCATGGCACCATGAACCCATGTCAGATGCCAGCCATCAAAGACATTTGCAGTTATATGGGATTTTATGTTTCTTCATGGACCACTGAGCTGAAAGCAGAAGGCTGCCTACAGTAATGGGAATTTAATAAATTACCCTGAGAAGCAAAGTCCAGAACATCAATACAACGTCACAAAGCCATGGCTGCCCTGGCCAATACACTAGAATATGTATTCTCAATTCTAGGATTCATCCTTTAGTGCCATGTTTGATACATTTTCTTCCCAAACTCACACTCATTTGAACGTCTCAGTAACCCATACGCTTGGGTTAAAATAACATTTTGTTATGAACAGATGCTTCAATATAGACAACTTAAAGGAGGACAGGTTAACTCTGGCTCAATGTTTCAGAAGGTGTAGTTCATCGAGAGGAGGAGAAGGCCTGTCCTTTCTTCTCAGCTCGTCTTCCCTTTATGGTATGATCACAACCTGTGGATCAAAGAGGGGAAGGGAAGCAAGAACAAATGGGGGTGATGGATATTTCAGGCAGCAAGTGATCATAAGAAATCAACTTCTGTGGGAGACAGGCTTCAGGGAACAGATCATTTCATAAGGGGGGACAAAGACTAAACTTTTGTGGGGTGGTGAGTGTACACCATTGGCCAAGGCCAGGGTCCCAGGGATGCCTCATTTGCATAAGGAGAAATTCCAGGTGCTGCTGCACATGGCCATATAAGGGGAGAGGAAGTTTAACCTGGCTACCTTGACACAGGATCTCCTCTTGTGGGTCAAAGGTGGGGGCCCAGGGACAAGCAGGGTAGGGATATGGGGGTGGGAGATGGGGTGGGGGAATAGGGTAGTAGATCCTATGCCTGCCAGTTTCAGGATGAGATTTCCACTGTTTGGACAGTCATGAGTCCACACTTGCTCTAGGCCTGCTCCCTAAGGCTCCAAGGCCACAAAAGCATAGTGGCTTAGAGGTCACGAGGTATGTCATGGAGTTTTACTATTTTCTTCCTTTTGAGAACTTGATGTCTGAACACTATATTTTCATGTTTTTGACTCCCTTCCTTCACCTTTGCTAACCCTTCAACGCTTGGTTGCTTGTAGCTCTTAATCTACAGGTAGAACATATGGGATTTTCCCACCTGCAATTACATGTGATCTGCTGTTGTCATTGTACAGGTCTTCTTCAGGTGATTATACTTTTAAGATGTTATGAGTGTCACAAATAGAAGACACAATCTCACAGGTGATACCTTGGTCCTCTGGCTCTTGCACACTTCTTGTCCCCTCTTTTATAAGGCTCTCCTGAGCCTTAGGTGTAAGGGTAGCATCGTAGATATTTCAGTTGGTGTTGACACCATATGGCCATTTGCTCTTTATATTTTGAGCAATTGCAGATTTATGTAATGGTTTCTATCCACTGTAAAAAGCTTCTTTGATGAGGGACAAAAGTCACACATATCTGTGGGTATTTATAATGTAGACAGAAATGATACTGGTTCAAAAAAGTTGCCTCTAAGATTCAAGTGACTCTCTTGAGAGTATGTGGTAGCTCTGTCCTTGGTTCAGAGGCTCTACATGTGGGTAGGGCAATTCATTGCTTTTCTCCCTTGGGATCTTGCATAGCATCTTGGATACTATGAGAGCCATTCCTAAGGTAGGAGATCTTCATGTCTATTGCAGCTCCATTTCTCCAAGTTCTGAAGGATTTGGCTTCAACAATAAGTTCTTATCTTCAAGTTCTTGGAGGCAATGGCAATAGCTTATATTATTTTGAGTATATCTTCAACTTGTCTGCTAAACCTCTTTCAATGGGTTTAGAGATGCCTACATTTTTTTACACATTATGATAGCTAGAGCAAAAGGCTGAGAGTTCATGCTGGAACCATATTCCAGTGTAACCTTCAAAAGTCAATAGAAATCCCACCTCCAATAGTTACTCATGTATCTCAAGCTTTACACAACTTCCCACAACATCACCAGCAGCTGGGAACAAGTGGAGGACATTTCAGATTTGATCTAGAACTGATACTTGACCATGAGGCCTTCAAGAATGGGAGGGCAATATGGTAACTGTGTAACTTTATATAACAATAATATCTAAGATACCCAGGGTGCAGAAAAGTAGAATATTATTAGCTAATTAGTATGAACTGTCACATTGGAGTATTTGACTAAATTAATTAATCAAGCTGATGATTAGTCTGAAGGGAATAGAAAACTGTTTTCACAGTGCACCTGGTAAATTGTGCTATTAACCAATGGCCCCTTATAACTTTAAAGAAAAAGATATTTTAAAAAGAAAGATAACAAGATAGCACAAAGTTTACAGGGCATTTCAAATGAATAGTAATTCCTTATATACAGTTGATGTCAAATAGATACATGAATAGAAATAAACACTTTTACACATTTGACTATGTCACTACAGTAAAAGTGACCTGAAGCTTTGGATGGAATTTTTATTGAGTATGCTGAACATCAGGTAAGAGGATCACACTTGAAATGTAAATAAAGATAATATCCAATAAAAATATTTTCATCACAACATTATTCATTATAAAAAATATGTGGATTATCAGATTAAAATTAAACAAACAAACAAAAAAAAAAACCACCAAGACATTTGCTTTAATATCGTGCTTCAAGTAAACCAATCCAACCTCTCTCTCTCTCTCTCTCTCCCCATCTGCTAAAAATTGCAAAGAAGAATGAAGGCCTCCAGTAAATCTGACATTCACCACTCAGTTAAGATATATTATAATTGTAGTATCACCTGCTTAGGGTATAAATCATCCCTTTAACCTAAACTCTCCTGTTCTCATGACTTGGTATAAGGACTTCTCTTCTTCTGACCCATTCATTCCAGCTGTAACATTCAACACCAGACTATTTCTGCATGTAACACAAAATGTGCTGGCCCCAAACCTCCTCCATATCTGCAGGCAAAGCTTCCTGATATTTTATACCCTCTGTGACTGGGCTGCTAGGCTGTCTTACATGAATGCCTCGGTCTAAGATTTCCTCTTTAGCTGAAAGACCTGTGATACCTACCAACAGGTCACTCACACTCCCTGGAGACTCTAAACTTAAACAACACTTTAAATAAGATTAAAACTTTATATGATTTCTCTGACTTGTAAACAGCCTTTTATGAGTCACCTTAAGTTTTACACTCCACAGGCATGGCTGCTTTCCATGCTTCTAATAGGCGTACAAGAGCCCCTTCAAACTCAGCACACTCTTAAGTAGGAAGCTCAGAAAATATGCCAACTCTCTGCTCTGCATCACAATTCACTGTTGCAGATGAGCACTTACAAAATGGCTTCAAAGTTCAAAGCCTTTGTATCTGAGCAGCAAAGGTTACAGATCCATCTGCACAGAATATATGATGACCTAAGATTTATCTGTTCATTCAGCCATTCGTCTATGTGTTCATTAAATTACTTCACATTTTTTTAACACAACCACCCTAAATAAAGATGTCTATATAAATATAGATGGCTCGACCTTTGTGGAGTACATAGCATGTAGTTTTAAAAACTGCTTCAATAAAATCACATTAAAAACTATTATTTGAAAACTGTAATGAGCTGCCACTTCCCGACCCTCACCCAATGATAGCCTTTGTCAGCAGATTACTAATTTGGCTACCTTTAAAAGATGCTTTTAAAAGTGTAATGGTTGAGGCCAATAAAACAAGTGTGGATCATTTTCAATTAATCTAAATCGTTCAGTGTATTTCAGTTTTTAGGAAGACAAGCACTTTGCAGACAGATAAATAATTTTGTATCATCCTTATTAGCCAGTACACAGCATAAGGGTGAGGGACACATGAATTGGTGCTCAATGCATGAATTCGATCTTTTACAATGCTTGGAATATGCTGTATTCAGTAGTAAGATATGGGGTGGAAATAAGAAGCTAGTGATTTCTGGAGGTCAGCTTCCAGAAATTCAAATAACCCCATTTAAAAAGGGGGTACAGAGCTAAACAAAGAATTCTCAACTGAAGAATCCCAAAGGGCTGAGAAGCATTTGAAAAAAAAAAAAAAAGTTCAACATCCTTAATCATCAGGAAAATGCAAATCAAAACAATCCTCAGATTCCACCTCACACCAGTCAGAATGGCTAGGATCAAAAACTCAGATGACAGCAGATGCTGGCAAGGATGTGGAGAAAGAGGAACATTCCTTCATTGCTGGTGGGATTGCAAGCTGGTACAACCACTCTGGAAATCAGTCTGGTGGTTCCTCAGAAAACTGGACATAGTACTACCAATTGATCCAGCAATACCTCTCCTGGGCATATACCCAGAAGATGTTCCAACTGGTAACGAGGACACATGCTCCACTATGTTCATAGCAGCCTATTTATAATAGCCAGAAGCTGGAAAGAACCCAGAACAGAGGAATGGATACAGAAAATGTGGTACAGAATTTATGAAATGCTTGAGCAAATGGATGTATCTGGAGGATATCATCCTGAGTGGGGTAACCCAATCATAAAAGAAGTCACTTGATATGCACTCACTAATAAATGGATATTAGCCCAGAAACCTAGAATACCCAAGATGCAATTTCCAAAACACAAGAAAATCAAGAAGACCAACGCATGGATACTTCATTCTTCCCTAGAATAGGGAATAAAATATCCATGGAAGGAGTTGTAGAGACAAAGTTTGGAGCTAAGATGAAAGGATGGACCATCCAGAGACTGCCCCACCCCGGTGGTCCATCACATAATCAGCCACCAAATGCAGACACTACTGCATACGCCAGCAGGATATTGCTGAAAGGACCCTGATATAGCTGTCTCCTGTGAGGCTTTGACAGTCCCTGACAAATACAAAAGTGGATTCTCACAGTCATCTATAGGGCAGAACACAGGGTCCCCAATGTAGGAGCTAGAAAGAGTACCCAAGAGCTGTAAGGGGTCTGCAACCCTATAGATGGATCAATAATATGAACTAATCAGAACCCCCAGAGCTCATGTCTCTAGCTGCATATGTATTAGAAGATGGCCTAGTTGGCCATTATCTGGAAGAAAGGCCCCTTAGTCTAGCAATCTTTATATGCCCCAGTACAGGGAAGTGCCAGGGCCAAGAAGTGGGAGTGGGTGGGTAGGGAGCAGGGTGGGGGGGTATAGGGGACTTATGGGATAGCACTTGATGTAAATGAAGAAAATATCTAATAAAAAAACATTTTAAAGAAAGAAAATAAATGACATCACTTACCAAAAAAAAAAAGAAGCTAGTGATAAAATTCATACAGTCTAATCATACATATCTGAAGTTATGAATCACTAATTTACCTTAAGAGTATGAAATGCTATTGCCACATGATGCACTCAGTCTAGTGAAAGATGGAAGTGCCGCTGATAACTTCAGAGAGAAAGGATGATTAACTTCACTCTTTATTTCTGTCAAGATTATTAGGGGGGAATTCTGAGTAGAGAAAAAATAGGAGGACAGAGAGTGGAGTCGTGCAGCTTAAATGACACATGAAACATTTTTATTCAATGTTTCATATTCTCCAAAAATGGGTAATTAGCCAGCCTTTCAGGCCAACAGCATGAGGTTGAATACATCATCAATTTTTATAGGAAACATGAGTTTCCAAGTAAACAGGAAGTTTCCATTATAAGACAGAGCTTTTAATTCATATAGAAGCTTTTTTATTAATAATAGTGGTGGACTTCCAGCTACCTACTGCAGCTGTGGTTCTGTCCCTACCATATGGAGTTTCTTAAACGAAAAGAAAAAAAAGTCAAGATTTTTTTTTCCCCAGTAAATTCAATTCCTTTTATCTTCCAGATGGGAGGGTAGAGGCAGCAGGTGGCAAATTCATTTTTTATCTAGCATCATTTGACCATGTGACATATTTTATTTCCACAGTTGATGTAGCCCAGTGAACAGCAAATTGGGAAGAAACATCACTAGGTGGTAAGTTAGTGGGGCATGTGGGTACTTGGGATGTGTGTGTGTGTGTGTGTGTGTGTGTGTGTGTGTGTACTCATGCATGCATCTGGGACTAGCTAGCTGGTGACAAAGGCTTTTCTTAAAAAATAATTCAAGAAGGATATTGCTGTTCCCAGTCCTGTGAGGAGACCTTTTATTTGAAGTCTCTGGGTTGAATCTATACTGACAGCAACTGTAAGGAATGGAGAGGTCATCTTCATTGAATGAGATGTGATTTGGTGCTAAGGCCTTAGAGAAAGGTAATTACAGAATTAACCCCCAAGATTGACAGCCAATAAAGGAGACCTCTATGCCACAGTAACCAGGGATGTCTGGGAGAACCTGGTGTGGCCTGTGAAGGTGACAGGAAACTGAAGGGATCATCAGTTGTCACCATCAATCAGTTTGTTCTGAGTTTTGAACAAAGTATTGACTATGTTTAGATTAAGTACATCACAAACAAACAAACCTTTCAAGGGTATCACTGTGGACATTACCAGACACCTCAACGTGGAGAAAAGTTGTCTGGCCAAGTGCAGAATTGTTTTTAGTAAAAATCAGGCAGATTGTTCTCAGACCTCTCAACCCATAGAATGGTGGTAGTATGATGTTTGGAGGCAGAGAAGTGTGTTATATCTGTCTGGTTTGAAAGACATTCAGAATATTTTCTTTCGGTGTTAACTGGGAAAATCTCTAGAGAAAATATCCTGGTATGTTTTATTTAATCTATCTTACTTTTTATTTTCTAATTACTTGATAAAATGATATTTTCATGCATACTGAGCTGTGGTTGATTCCTCCACTCTTAGTTCAGCTTTTAGACTGCATAGACCTGACTTCATTTATTATCTCCTTGTTATTCCCTAAGGGAAGATGCTTCCTGATCACTTCCCTCAGGTTCCTTGTTGTTTTTCTCTGTCTTCTCATTCTGAGCGTAGGTTTGGAAATATTTGCAACTCTCAAGAAGCTCTGAGGCATATCCTTTCTTAGACTGCATCTCACCTTTACCACACATTCATTAAGTTCTCTGTACATGGACCCTGACTTTTAGGGCAAGTAGATTTTGCTTAAAAGTTGAATATGGTGTTGAAAAAGATACAAATAATGGAAGTAACCACAGAGTGGAGAAGATTGTATAAATGTGTGTATATAGGTTTGGTGATATAAAGTGAATATATATATATATATATGTATATATATATATATATATATACCCACTATTTCATATATATTGAAAATAGCACAGAAGTTCCTAAAACTGTTTTTAAAATAGAGTTACTATGCAACCTAGCAACCCTGCTTCTGGATAAGCATTCAGGAAAAGCTAAAGCAGGTCCTCAAACTGATTTGCATAGCCAAATTCACAGGAGCAGGATCCCAGGTCATCTAACTGTTGAATTAACCCAAATAGCCACTGATGGATGGATGGATAAAGAAAATGTGACTATACCGACACATTTGCATGCATCTCTACAGATACTCTCCCATTTAAAATGAGGTTATGTCCCCATAAGCCCATCATAAGTTGAAAACGCCATAAATTGCAAACATCCTTAATTCACCTAAGCTTCTGAGCAGCATAGCCCAGCCGTGCCGACCTTAGATATGCTTAGAAAGCTTATGCATGCCTGCAGCTGAGGGAGTAAAACTTCTAGGTACTGCTACCATGGGAAAATACTGGAATTTTAAAATCTCAGGATGATCTCTACTGAATTCAAAGCACTTCCATGCCCCTGTAATGTTAAACAAAAATGCAAGTCTAACCACTGTCTGTAAGTACAGAACCATCTATGATATCTGCTAAAGGGAAGAAATCACGGTGTGCTACAATAAAATGAACTCTACGAGCACTGTGCTAAGAGTGAGGAGGCAGCAGGAAACAGACTAACAGTATAAACCTATGTGGGGGAGATACATACCCACAGCAGTCAAATCCACAGAAACAGGAAATACAATGGCGGTTTGTCAGAGTGTGTAGAGGGATGGAAAAGGGTTGAGGCTTGATGACTATGTAAGAGAAATCTTCTCGGTATTTTGTCTCTGAACACAGTTTATATCACTGAACTGTGTAGTTAAAAATAGTTAAGACAACTAATTTTATGTTGTGTGTGGGGTTTTTTACTAAAAATTAAAAAAAAAAATTGGAATGACCTTGGCAGACACACTATGTTTAACTAATATGAAGACGTTCTCTAAAGCACCAACCAGAGCGGACTGGTAGTTGCTTATATACCGTTGCTGGACCTCAGTTCTTGGAGTTAATGGAGGTGGAATGACTCAAGGTAAGAGACTCTGCACACTGGCCCCGCCACTTCCATGGGCCATGCCTCAGATGCAGTTCTGCTTATGTGCACATACACAGAAACGACTGAGGGTTGGAGGGCACATAGCTGTGCATGATGAGCTTTGAATAGCCTTATTAGAAGCTGCCTGTTGTATTGTATCCTTAAGTACATCCTGCAGAAGAAGAGACTCACCATTTCTGTTCATTCTTCCTTGGTCTAAAACCTTAGTATTTCATAATATACCATCAAAAATTTGCCTTTGTGGTTAAGTTTATTATAATAACCTTATATACCATTTACCGGATAGACATGTGTGTGTGTGTGTGTGTGTGTGTCTGTGTGTATGTGTGTGTGTGTGTGTGTGCGCTTCCTCCCTAATATTCAAATGTCTCTCAGAGAATTATTTCTTCCTTAGACAAAAATGGTGTTAGAATAAACTAAGAAGACCTTTCTGACCAGATGTGGTCACCCACACATTTAATCACAGCACTCAAGAGGCTAAGTCAAGAGGATCTCTGAAGTTTGAAGGCTAGGCTACACGTTGAGTGCCAGCACAGACAGTTCTCCATAAGGATACACTGTCACAAAACAAAACAAAACAAACAAAACTAAACAGTTCCCTGCTCCTCCCTGTGGAAGGCCAGCAAATCAATGGGTCAATAAAGTTTCCTTCTACTCTGCAAAGCCACAGCACAAACCTGGATCCACAGGTTGGCCAATGGGATACACTAGACCAAGAAAGATTTTACGCTGAAGTTGTAAACATAAAAATGGAACAAACTGCTGGAGTTTGGCAAACATCCAGCAAGCCCGTTGATCAACTTCCATAGACATAACTGTTACCCAGCCCTTTAACTCCAGGTTTTGCCACTGTTGGTTTTTAAGGTGAGATTCCATTTGTATTGTTTCTGTGAACACTAACTATCTTTTGCAAAGGGAGTTCCCCTTCAATTTAATTAGCCAGTTGATTGGAGTTGCTTTCAAGCAGAAAGAATTACCTGACAATGTTTATTTGTGGCTTCAAACCACTGGTTCTGGGGCTGCAATCAAGTCTCCAGAGCAATGAGAAATCCTCTTGTCCCATTGCTTTCCTTTGTGAAGGTCCTTTAAGAGTATCTCCTGTTTCTACTTGGATTCTCGTCATTTTCCTGTGTAGCTTTCCTTAAAGCTATGCTAATCATCTGCTGTTCTTCCCAGTGATGTCCCAAACACTATTAAAATAAACCCACCTACAGCACTGAGCCTGCTAATCATCCTCCTACCTAATTACATGTCTGACAGCCAAGCTCTGCTGCAGGATTTCTGTCCTTCTGGTGAGCGTGAGCTAGTGTGTGCATTAGTGTGTGTGCTTCCCTATGAAGATGGTTCACAGGTAGATTACAAATATGGTAACCATCTACCTTTATCAGCTGTATATCCTGAGAGGAGAGACACCACAAACATTCCTACATCCCTTTCTGCACAGCAAGTAACCCTCCCAGTAGCAGGCACATGGACACCATCACCGATTAAAAGATGCATTTTTACGTGCGATGAAGGGATTCCTAAGTGGATGTAGATCTAGGTTACATTGCTGAGAACATGTGGGTGGTGTGGCTGATAGGAGTCAGAGCCAGACTTGTGGAGGAGTGGAAGACACACAGGGCTGCCAGCCCGATGACATCATTTCTCTCTTTCTATCTTTTCTTTCTTATTTGTTCTCAACTCAATAGCTGCTGGTTTCAGTTGTCAATTCTGATAGCTCTTTACTTCTTTGTCCTGCTCTAAATCATGCATCAGGGCCTCTGTTAGTAGCAGCGCCTTTTCTTAAAGACAGATTCACTGTTTTCCTCTCTGTACTCACAGGCAGAATCCTTCTGTCTGGTCATGATTCCCACTGTAACAGCAGAGAGAAATGTTTACCCATATCTCCTTGCTTTGCATGTAGATTACTTTTAAGTTAACACAGCTCTTCATGGTTTACCAGGTAGCTTGATGCTTATTCCAGATGCTGGAATTCAAAACAACCTTTACTAGTGATGAGAACTCATTCTAACCTCCTTATGAGAGAAAGAAGTGGCCCTGACTGTTTAGTATCTTCTGTGTCACTAGATAACACACTATTTTGCAGTAATTTCTACAATGACCTCTGAACTATTCTCCCCACTTCCAGTTTCACATTTTGACAAAAGTATCTTGCAAACAACATTTTTAAAGTCATTTCATAGCACATTGAGTCCTTGAAGACAGATTTTCCATCCTATTAGTAGGTAGAGGCAAAAGTAGTTGAAAGTTTAGGCTGTGAATTTTAAGTCATTATAAATAGGTTCAAACATATCATTACTAATCAAGAACCAATACAATCAACATATTTTTACTAACAAAATATAAGTTTGTTTATCCCTATAGCAAGAATATCTATGCTTCAAGACACAATAGACTTTTAAAAGGGACTTGTGTCTGTTAGAGATAAAACTGTTTTCCCTGGCTCACCCCAACTCCTCAAAAATTCTTAAAGATGTAGCAGTCAGTGAAAATGGTGAACGAGGCACAATTTTCTCTGTCTAATTTGTTCAAATTTTGAAGCTCTGGTTATGTTACATGTCATTGGATGTTGTCATGGAGAAAACTGCCTCCTTTTATGACCTGTGATGGTTGCGGTTGTCACAGTTTTTGACAAAACGAAAGGTATATCTATTATTTTTATTTTATTTGAATGTATTGGCCTGCATGTATGTATGAGTACTGGGTATGTGTGTCATGCCTGTGGAGGCCAGAAAATGTTTTGGATCCCCTGAAACTAAAGTTAAATATGATTGTCAGCTACCATGTGGGTGCTGGTTATCAAACCATGATCCTTTGCAAGAAGAGCAAGAGCACTTAACTACTGAGTTATCTCTCAAACCCCTATGAAATGTTTTGAATGACCACTACACTCTTTGTTCTTTGGTAGCTCTGAGCATACTTCTCAGCCATGAAGCGGTTCTGACAGCTGTAGTGGATCAGATCACTTTGGGGGAGGGGGGTTCCCTTTGATGTGGGGGAGTGCTTTGGAGATTCTTCTGAGAGTAACTACTGAGCTGCACTTTGGCATTTGTTCCACAAATCCATTTTTCATCATATGTCTCACTATCTGATCAAGAATGATTTGTTTGGGGATAAAGAGATGGCTTAGAGGTTAAAAGAATACTGCTTTTCCAGACGACCTGAGCTCAGCTCACAGCCCCCACGTCAGGCACACATATCTGCCTGTAACCCCAACTATAAAGCAGCTGACATCCTCCTCTGGTGTCCATAGGCTCTTATATACATGTGTCACTCACATACCCACACACATACATAGACATAAGTAAAACTAATAAAAATTGTATGATAATTCTTCTTTTAGAATTTAAAATAAAAAGTAGTGAGTAAGAAAGAGAAGAGAAGAAAAAATATTATTTTCTCATGTCAGGCCACGAGACACCCAGCTGTTCAATGAAAAATTTCACTTTTCCAGTGTGTTTCAAGTGCCAGATGGCCAGTTACTGGTCCTCCTGTGTTTATAAGAGAATCAGTTTTGATGTTTACTCTTGGTGGGTCATTGTCCACTTCCAATGGCCAAATACCGGGCTACCTATCTCCAATGCCCTGGCTTTAAAAAATATATATCTATTATTTTTATTTTATTAGAATGTAATAGGCCACTGCATGAATGTATAAGTACTGGGTATGTGTGCCATGCCTGTGGAGGCCAGAAAAAGGTTTTGGATCCCCTGAAACTGAAGTTAAATATGATTGTCAGCTACCATGTGGGTGCTGGTTATCAAACCATGATCCTTTCTTTACAAGAAGAGCAAGAGCACTTAACTACTGACTCTTCTCTCAAACCCCTATGAAATGTCTTGAATGACCACTATACTCTTTGTTCTTTGGTAGCTCCTGAGCTAAATATGTTACTTCGCATTGACGGTTGTCACCATCATGTTACAACCCATTTTTATATCAAAAGAGAAAATCCCTCTAACTTGCCTTTTTATTTAACATCATTTCAATTGTATAAGATAAACAGCAAATAATAAATGATTAGCAAAAATATGAACTCAAATGCTGTATGACATAACCATGGAAGAATCTATTCTAGGGCAGAAGAGATAGTTTCATGATTCAAAAGCACTGACTGCCTTTCCAGAGGACCCACATCCGATTTCCATAACCCACACTGCAGCTCACAAATGTCTGTAATTCTAGTGCCAGGGCATCCAACTCCCTCCTCTGACTTCCTCTGGCACCAGACATATGAGGTGGCACATATGTAGGCAAAAATACATACTCACAAAAGGAAGGAAGGAAGGAAGGAAGGAAGGAAGGAAGGAAGGAAGGAAGGAAGGAAGGAAGGAAGGAAGGAAGGAAGGAAGGGGTAGACAGACAAACAAAATTTAGTCTATTTTAATACCACGGAGCAAATTTAAATTTCTTTGGCACCAACCTAATACAACCTGGCTCTCTGGACTCAACAATTACCTCTTGGCCAAATGAATTCTTTGTTACAATACGTAGAAATAAAGTGAATCTTATCACCTTACTATTTTGGATTACACACACACACACACACACACACACACACACACACACACACATTGTGGGTATTGGGTTCAGAGGTTTTTTTTCTTAGTCACTGACTGCCTTTAACGGCTCTGACAATACCATTAAAATAATTGATCAAAATTAGATTGTCATTCAGTTTCAGAACTAGAGCATAAGGATCTCAGTGATGGAGAAGACAGTGAACTTTATTCCTTCTGGTACTCCACTGGAGCCACATTGTCTGTCCTGTAGTCATATCTTCTTGACTAATCCTATAATGTACCAATCATCTTACATCTGTGTGTGGCTCTTCTCTGGTGACGGGCTGTTCCCTCTAGCTCAGCCCTCGCTGCTTTTATCAAGTGAGTCAGACACTTTCTGAATCCCAGCTTTCCTGGGGACATCAAGCTCCTGCCATCCTGATATCACCTGGCTCTGAGCTTGCCCGTTTTTACTTAGACTGATATTCTTACTAATGTCCTAACTAACTGACTGACTCCCTGCCTAACACTTTTGCTTTCTCCAGCTTGGTTCCAGGGATCATCACCAAATGACACTCTCAACCATCCTACTCTAAGGTTTTCTTCTTGGAAAATGCAAATAAGACCTTGTCCAGAAATACATTTTTACTTTAATATTTTATATAACTCTATGAATTAGTAACTTGTCTTTCTTACCCAGGAAAGATAACTGAGGAAAGGGAGAGTTCAAATTCTGTAATTTTAGAGTGGGAAACTAAAAGAATAACCTATGAGAAACAGGACATATGTTCTGTTTTATTTTTCTGTCCCTACTAATTGAATATTCTTCTACTCTCTTCTCCGCTTTGGGTGGAGCCCTTGGTTGCTAACCCAATTCTGTTGCACCTCAAATAAATTTCTCCTTCAGTGAACATGAACTCACCCATGGGGCACAGGCCAGTGCTGCCCCCTGCCGGCCACCACCCTAACTAGTATTCCATGATAAAATTTAGGAAGCAGCCCAAGCAATACATCAAGCAAAATATCATTCTTTCTCATGAATTTTATGGAAGAGAGAGAGGGTACGAAATGCCACAAAGCAAAAATTTAGGCATAATATATGAAAGATAGAGCACATTAAAGTGAACAACTTCACAAGATATACAGGGGCCAAGAGGAAGGTTCTATGGTTATCACAATATTAGAATAGATTACGTTATGGTGCTTTGGAAACTTGTGTAACTCTAGTCAATTCAGTAGCAGGTATAATATGAAATGGGATATAAGTGGGCAGAAAATTTATCTGAAAATTTGGCATTCAATAATAGATGGCTTATCTCAGATCTTGATCTTTCTTCATAATATCTTTTTAAATTTTATTTTATTATCATATCTTAAGTAAAAAGTAAATGACTTCATTTGAATCTTTAATCTAATACTTCCAATTATGGAGTGCCTAAAAGGGTATAACTCACTTATACCACACATATTTGCATATAAACAAACATCTATGCTGAAAATACTCCCAATATTAGATATTGTAATCAATAAATGAACTTTCCTGTAAGTCTCTTAAGATGAGAATAATTAGCCATTAATTAAAATGCTTAAAGTGAATTTTGAGGTTTGAGGTTTTAAGACATCATGTGAGAAAAAAAAACACACCAAGCACTAAAAGATGTATGGTTTGTAATAAATGCTTCCACAGCATTAATAAATCTAAAAAGACAAGATGAAAGGCACAGCAAGTGATCAGTGATTAAAACTGGTGATTGCTTTATGCATAACTTGTTTTGATATTTGCCTTTTTTAAAACTCCAAATTTTCTACAACGTATGTGCGTATTCCATAGATGTGAAAAAAATGTTTTAAAATATGCACTCACTGTGCTGAACATGTGGTGAACCTATAGGTGTTTATATCTCCATAGATTCCAGGCAGTAAACTAAAACCAGGTACCAGCAGAGGAGATTAACAAAATGATGTGTGCAGTATTCTTTTTGCCCAATTCACCCTCCAAAGCTGTATGAACCATGTCTCCTCTGCCTTTCCCCTTCCAACTCTCCAACTTCAGATAAAGCTTTGGAATGGTGAGGATAATGATGTGTGTTGAACCTTAGGAGCTTCTGAAAGGACACGAATGTGTCTGTTTTATGGTTTCAATTAGTGTCTGACTGACAAGCATAAAAGTAGAGAAGCCACAGCGACACTTCTCTTAATGAATTGCCTTCCCGAATTGAGAAAAATGAGAGAAAAATGAGATGCACCCTGAGTTCCCGTTGCTTTTTGTCATCTCCAAAGCTGCAGCTGATTAAATACAAGGCAACCCTGTCCTGAGTTGGCTCTGCCCTCATCCCTACACTGAGATCCTTTTTTAACAATTCTACCTGGATGCTATAAATGCACGGATACTGTTTGTTAGGGAGGATAAAACTGACTCAGCAGGACTATCTCAGAAGGAGAAAAAGTAGATATTTTGAAGAAAAGCAATAAGAAGCCAAATGTGCTCTTAATTATCTTTAAGCCACGTAACTAACAACCTTATGACTGGACACAGAAAACAGATGAGATTTCTCAATGCTTTGTGAAATTTCCTCCCTTCCTTTGCTGAAGTCTGTCTTTGATAATGGACTGTCCCTCAATGTAAACCTAGTAACATATGCAGATGTCTGTGGTCTACAGAGCAAGTCCCAGGATAGACAAGGTTCCACAAAGAAACCCTATCTCAAGAGAAAAAAGATAGTTAAAATTTAAAAAGTGAAAAGATAACCACTCTTTTAACAAAAACAGGAAGAAGTAAATGATAACAGAGACAAAAATGAAAAGAGGATTTTGAGAAGAAATAAAAATAGAAACATTAAAATGTTCAGTGAACCTGTTATTCCTTAGAGAAACAAAATTAGTAATTAGTACTAAGAATTGGTATGTTATTCTGAGAAATTAACTCATAGAATGAGAAATATAATATAAACCCCCAATTTTAAAGTAAAAATTAGTTACTTTCTTTAATGTTAATGTGTTTCAAAATCTAGGGGAAATAAATATTTCTCTAATAAAATTGATATAAAATAAAGATAAAATAATTGCTTCATATATAAAGTAAAAAATATTAAATCTTCCCAGAATTGTGGAATCAGATTATAAAGTATAAATATATTATTTCCCTTCTTCTTATTTTTCCCCCCTCAATAAAAGGCTAAAAGTTTATGGCATGCATTTTATCAGTGACTTAAATTGCTTATAAAAGTAGAAACATATGCATGAAAATATATGCGATGTTTTCATCCCAAGTTCATTTGGCATTAAAAAGGTCATTTCTCCATGAGAGAGGAGTATGTGTGCAAACAAGCTAGGGGAAGTTAGGATCCTCTAGTTCCCTCTTCTATAACACAGTTGTTCAGTACATGTGTGCATCTGTGTGTCCCCTGGAAGGATGAATTATGTCAGAGGTCTAAAAACTCTACCATCAACCACTAAATGATTGTGGTATTGACCTGGGAGGCTCTAAAATGCTTTAAAACGATCTCACAATTTACTATCAGGCTCACCTAAGACTGATGATGGTCACTGTACTATGTCTGCGATAATAACCAACTCAGTTGCTATCCTCTTATGACCAAAGCCTCATCCATTTCATATAATATCTATAAGTTACAGTAACAGGTGACTGGGTTAAAATACAACATGAGAGTCCTGGAATCCTAAGCCATCTCTAATATATAATGTGGTATATCAATGTAGTTAACACACAAACGATTGAAGGGGCTGAGTGTACAGCTGAGGGTGTGCTAAGGGACCACCTTGACAGGATACAGAAAAGGACCAGCTTACAGAAAGACATTTTAAAGATCACACAGACCCTCCCCAAAAGCGATTTTATTGTCTCTTACATAATCTTAAGAGATTATTTCATCATCTCATCAAGCTAAGAGACTAATGAGGATGAAAAAGAATGAGACCTACAGGTGTTGCCAAGTTTGTGTGGCAGTAGGTATTTGAGTAATGTGCCAGATTTGTGTTTGGGCCAATGATCGAAGCAACTGGGCACAGAATTTTGTTTGAATTTTTATTAAATGCTTCCCAGCGGTGACCTTGCTAAACATTCCCAGAAGTGACCTTGTTGGATTTTTACTTTTAGAAATCTTTGTTTTATTTTGGAGTTTTAGTATAATTACATCATTCCCCCATTCTCTTTTCTCTCTACAAACCCTCCCGTGCACTTTTTGTTACTTTTCAAATCCATAACCTCTTTCATTGATTATTGTCATGTGCATTTGTATTTAGGAATAGACAGCCTTCTCACTCTGTAGATTACTTGTATGTATGTTTTCAGAGCCAACCATTTGATGTTGGACAGCTGTTGATGTGCTCTTCCCTGGGGAGTCTATGTATCCCACTCTCAGATTTCCTTAGTTGCCTGTAGTCCTTGTTAGGGTCGCTGCCTCCAACCATTTTGTCATGTCTATTTTTGTGTTCCTTGTTCAGTTCCTGATTAGCCACTCATGGGTACTTTATGGGTATAGTTTAGAACATTGTTAAGAGACACAAACTATAAGTAAAGTCTTAACAATCTTTCTGCTCCCTCTTCAGCAATGTTTGCTGAGCATTAGGGGCATAGATGTATAGGACGATGATAGATAGATAGATAGATAGATAGATAGATAGATAGATAGATAGATGACTGGGTGCCTCAGTGGCTAGATAGATAGATAGATAGATAGATAGATAGATAGATAGATGACTGGGTGCCTCAGTGGCTGGATAGATAGATAGATAGATAGATAGATAGATAGATAGATAGATAGATGATAGATAGATAGATAGATAGATAGATAGATAGATAGATAGATGAGAGACAGAGAGAGAGAGAGAGGTATCTATTGGGATTGTCTTTCACAACTCTACATTTTGATTGGATATGATTTTATGTAAATGTCTTCATATGCTTGGTAAGTCTCCTTGATAAGGGGCAAGAACTACACTAATCTTTGAGCATAAGAACAGATATTGAGAATTTAGTTAGAGATTGTTCTGGTCTAGTAAAGTGGCAGCAATAGGTTCTCCTCTGGGAGCAGAAAGATTGTCAGAGGATCAGGGAGTTTACTGATAGCGTGTATCTCTTAGCAATGTTAGAACCTGTACCCATACAGTCTTAGTAACATGAATGCCTAATTAGAAGCTAAATAAAGACCACTACAATAGACATGAGGAGGTGGTTGGAGGCAGTGACCCTGTCAAGGACTATGACTTCACTAGTCCTGGACAGTTGGATAGTTTTCCAGTACTAGGCATAATTTCCCTTTTGCTCAGCAGGTCGTGAGTCCCATTTTCATTTAAAATATATATGTACAGTTATACATGTTATAGGTTCCTAGCTTCAGATAAATAGTTAATAGTATCCTTAAGATTTTTTTAAAAATATATTATTTTTATAATAACAGATCCTTACTTTTGTTTTGTCCTCCTCTTACAGCACTACATAATAGGAGCATTCATTTAATGCCTAATAGAGAAGAAACTGCCTCATATCATATGGGATTTACATTAACTGAATATCACCACATATTAAAATAGTGATGTAAATTGATTTTGATTAACATGAAAACCTAAATATTTTCTACTATAGTTTCAAAAACACTATTAAAACATACATATCTATTTCTGTACACATGTAGAAAATAAGAAAACTATTCAGCTATAGACTCAGGCGACAGCTTAGTCTGTAAGTGCTTGATGTAGTCATATGAGGACCTTAATTTGATCCTCAGAAGCCGTGTAAAAAGTTTATAATTGGTACTATCTAATTATAATCCTAATTGTAATGAGGCTTTCCAGAGCTTGCTGGCCTAAAAACCTAACCTACTGGGGCAAGCTCTAAGCCTATGAGAAACACTGCTCCCAAAGACGAGGTAGGTGGTACTTGCTAAAGAATGGTTGGTTCTCTGATCTCTACATGTCCATATACCTACACCTATGGACTCTGTGTGTGTGTGTGTGTGTGTGTGTGTGTGTGTGTGTATGTGTGTGTGTGATCAATGGTGCTAGGATAATAGTGAAATTTATAGAATTTCACTTTTTAATTTTTAAAAACTAAGTATTAAGCAATCACCAGTAAAATAACAACAATATTTATATTTCATACCACAATGAGTATTTATGAACAAGGTTTAAAGGAAAATGATGTCACACAAACAGAAATTCTGATCATACAGAATGCACAGCTATAGTCCTAAGCTTCCTAGGAAAGTATCATGAATAGCAAACTATCTTCTCTGAAGTCTCGAGAGTGCCCACAATGAGAACATGATCAGCATATTACCATGTGTATTAGAGTACACATCAGCCATTTTCTCTGGGAAGATATTTCCCAGTAGAGATAAGAAATATACAGTATTGATAGATCATGAATATATGTCTATGTATATTTATATCTCCAAATTCACATTATGTCTGTGTTGGCGCTCACAGACATACAAATTACACACTTATGTATTTTCATTTTACCCTAGTGTTGTCAGGTATAGCTCCAGTTTCCAAATCCCTGTTAGTCTGGAATATATGCTAAATAAGAGATAGGTGTTTGTATTACTGAATCACACTAAAAGTTTCATGAATACACACTTATGGAAAACATAGACTCCTACCCTTCAACTAATGTAACTTGACTATAAACATTGAGGGTTTTCAATAATCTTGTCCATCTTTCAGTGGTTATTTCGGTCTCCACTATGGATCTAGACTCCCAGAGTTCCCTTGCTTGACTGCATAGCTAAGGATGTCTGCTGCTTGTGAGCATGTGTACTCCCCAAGGCCTAAGATGGATGCCCTTGCAAGGGCATCTTCTGCCTACTCTGCTCACTTCTTTCCAGCCCTTAATCACCACCTACCCACAACAGGGTAACATAAGGATTTCACAAGAGAAATCGGCTTTTCCAGGCGGTGGAAGTGATCTTGGATTTGCTTTGCCTATAGATTTGTGTCCATCTATGACTTCAGCAACTATCTAATTTTAGGGATGCCGCTAAAGTCCTCACTGTAATACCTCACTCTGTCCTCCTTTTCAGTTCCTCCAACGGTCTTTAAGCATCCCCCTCATTCCAATTTACCTTCATGATTCCTGTGCTGTGCTGTTTCTTCACTCCTTCAGATACTCTACAAGAAACACACCCCTATGTTTGTGATCAGAACTTCCTCCAGATGCACATTCCTGCTACTTCTGCACCAAGCAATGAAGCAGTGCCCTGAGCTTCACCCTCCCTCCTTCCCGGCAGCCTTGTTCTAGCCTCCTTGCTCAATGAGAAGAAGGTTGTGGCGCAGCTTCTTGGAAAGCAGTGGAGCCCATGCTCCTGGAGGACCTCATTTAATTTTATGCTGGCTGCCTGGCTGCCTGGCTTGCCCTCAATCCATCTCCCTCTTGCTGAGGAGCCTTGCTGATTTCACTGGAGTGAAAAGAACGCATTTCCTTTTGACAAAAGTCACCATCCTCCCCTTGCAAATTGGCTGGAGGCATAGGGCAGAAGGGGAATACAAATGACATCAAAGGCACTATTCACAGAAATAGAAGTTACAGCAGAGAGATGCTCATACACACACTCTGCCTATGTCCTTCTTGGTCACTAAGAATTACCATATGGAGTGGCAATGCGCACCATTATCCAAGTTAATAACTTTAAATTTTCTTCAGCCCATGTATTTCTGAAGTTTTGGGGTATTAAAAGAATATCTTAATCCTAAGAGTTGCTTCCAGCTCCAAAGTGACTTATCCAAAGTTTCTTAAAAATAAATATAACCACAGGGTTTATACCTACATAATCCTGAAATAAAAATGTTGACACATTTTCTTCTAGGTCTTTTGCATGTAGTTTATGTGGGAAAAGGGTGAAGCTTCTAGAACTCAGCACACTGCAAAGGAACCAAGGTTATCATCCACTGCAGGAACAGTGACTGTTAAAGTTCTCTATCAGTTCTCACTCACTGCTTCCCTACCTTAGGACACTTTCTTTCCAGTAATTCCTCTTCTCTTTTGCAAAGCCTAACAACTTCTCAGAAACAAACAAATCAGAAAAAAAAATGTGGTTTTTCTGACATTCCTGTCTCTAAGCTCCTATCTGACTCTACCCCCTTTGTAAATGCAAACCATTTTTACTGTGGTTGAGCTTAGAGAAAGAAAGAGAGAATTAAGCTCTGGATATATGAAGCCTAGTCTCCTCATAGTGTGAAAGGTGGGTCAGCCTAGTCTCCTCATAGTGTGAAAGGTGGGTAAGCCTAGTCTCCTCATAGTGTGAAAGGTGGGTCAGCCTAGTCTCCTCATAGTGTGAAAGGTGGGTCAGCCTAGTCTCCTCATAGTGTGAAAGGTGGGTAAGCCTAGTCTCCTCATAGTGTGAAAGGTGGGAAAGCCTAGTCTCCTCATAGTGTGAAAGGTGGGTAAGCCTAGTCTCCTCATAATGTGAAAGGTGGGAAGCACTTCAACAGATTTCAGTTCTGTCTTCTTCATTTACATAGACGGCATATAGACAAATAATTAAGCTAGATAGATGACAGATAGACCATAGATGTTAGAAATATTCTGACTCCATATAGATAATGCATGGCCACAGATAATATGAGTAATGGTGACAGCAAATTATGGGGTAGTTTAAAAGAATACACAGGGAAGGTACACATCCTTTAACTGCCATGGAGTCAACCTTCTTAAGTGTCACCCTGAGATACACAGGATCACAGAGAAGGTCTCATCTCATCAGTAATTACAGAAATGTGTACTAGACAAAAATACCACCAATGATATGTTAGCATAATTGTCTACCTTGGAAGGTCAAAGCAGCTGGAGTCCATTGTTTTCCATTAACACATCAAAATATTACTTCTTGGATGAGGACACACACACACACACACACACACACACTGTCTGACTAGAGCTGGACTGTTCCAGCTGTGGCCATTTGTGTGTCACACCAGAGTGCTCTGATTCTGAACCACAAAATGTGCTATTTACTTTCCTGTTTAAATAGATTATGTATTATGTTTTTTTTTCCTTTTTCTTTTCTTTTCTTTTCTTTTCTTTTCTTTTCTTTTCTCTTCTCTTCTCTTCTCTTCTCTTCTTCTCTTTTCTTTCTTTCTTTCTTTCTTTCTTTCTTTCTTTCTTTCTTTTTCCTTTTATTCTTTTCTTTTTTGGCTCTAAGATAATAACCTTGACCTGGTAGTACTAACGTGGTTACAGTGTTGGTTTCATATGATTGTCTAATGTGCATTAGAAAGTAGCGATAACTATTTTAAATATATCTTTTGATATTTGTAATAGAAAAATTAATGAGATTTGGAGGAACAACTTGGAATTATTGCTACCATTCTGGTTTTTATATTCTTAATGTCTTTCAGTAGATAAATCACTTGAATATATTTGATGTAATTAATACGTATCTCTTACACAGAACAAGGTAAAGTCAGTGAGAGTTTCTGAAAAGAAGATGTACCTGGTTAGAATTTCACAGGTATGTAAAGGTTGGAATATTGTAGGTCCAGAGGCTAAAATAATCTCTGTAGGGCTAGATTTATCTCTCAGAAGAGACATTCCATGCCTACATCCTGAAAGATTAAACAAACAAACACTAACCTCACATGTTATCTGAAGCCTATAGGAGAGCTTCTCCCATCTTGTACCTTCCTCTTTGATGTTTTCACCAATGTGTCCTAAAATTGCCTTAATTTATGACTTTTCTCGTTCTATAAACTCTTAAAACTTCAGGAAACTGCTTCTACCTCAGAACATGGAATTGAGGGTAGCCTAAACCACTCTTGTTGGGCTACACTTACTCAAAATAGCCCCAGTATAAATTCTTATTCCATTTCTAATTAGAGCTGTGGTTTTTGTGTCAGCAGGAACAACTGTTGGGCGGTATTCACCCTGGGCAGGATGGTCCTGAGTTGTGGAGAAGAATAGGCTGAGCAAGCCAATAAGAAGAGTCCCAGTGTGGCCTCTGCTTCAGTTTATGCCTAGACCATGCTGCCCTGACTCCTTCTATGATATGGAAGAGTAAAATGAAATAAATTCTTTCCTTTATATGTTGATTTCCATTGTGGTATTTTAGCACAGCAATAGAAACTCTAACTCAGCCAGGATGGATACAACTTTTTCATCCCTTTCTCTATTTCCTCTCCTACCATCAGTGCCAGGAAGCTACAATTCTGCGCTCAGGTTGGGGCAGTGTGGTCTCAGCAGACAGAAGACCTGCCGCACTCAGCCTTTCCAGTCCCTGCAGCTTCAGCACAGCTCACCTCTTGACATTTCACAGCCAGTCTGAGAATCCTGTGGCTTTGCACAATTCTTAAACCATCGGCTCTCAATTCCGAGAGCATGTTCCACTCAGGTGGTGAAATGTTAAAAGATGCCAATCTGGGGTCATCTCAAGCCAATGTAATTAGATCTCCTGGTGGGGTGGGGGGAGGTGGGGTGTGTCAAGTTATATTAAAAGTTACCCAAATGTAGACCCTGCTTGAGATCTCTTCTAATCCTTTTGGATATACAATGCTGCCTTGGGATTTCTTTTCCCATCTGTAGTCTGCCTGACAGACTACACCTACGGAACACAGAGAGACTTGAGAATAAAATCCAATCAGTGCGCTTAATTTGACCAATTCCCTTAAATCAGAGCAACTCAACAAGAAACAAAGCGATAGCTGCAAGCCCTGACTGGCTGCCCACACAGCTCTTTCTTATGAGATGGTCCTTTGATTTCTTGCACAGGAAGATCTGGTTAAAATGTAGCTTCCTGATCTTTGCCCCAACCTCAGGAATCAGAGCTCCTATTGACCAGAGAATTTGCATTTCAACAGGCTTCCCAGAGCATACAAGTACACAAAAGTGGGGCACCCCAGCTTCCTAAAAGGTCGCATTAATTAGAGATCTGCAAAAATCATTTCTTCTTGGCAATATAAGCTGCTGGGAGTTCTCCACCTGGTTGCACAGCAACCTGAAGATATAAACAATCCATTCTAAGGTCACATCCCAGGCCTTTGAGTGTGGTACCCACATCTTGAAGTTTTTGAAAAGCTTCCTATAGGATTCTAAAAACAAGCATATGGTGAGCTGGTGCTGTCACTGGGCTGTAAAGATAATAATGGTGATAAAGACTCGGGAACTGTACTGCTAAGGAGTATTTTCTATGGCTAAGCATAATTTCCTAAACAAATTGTTCCGTGTCAGTGAGGAAAGGGGAGTGAGCCTGTTTCCTGTCAGTTTGTCTTTTGCACACCGAAGGGAGCACATATTGAGAAAGCTTTTGAGGCAGTGGGCACTCTAAATATTCATTATTCACTGCAGGGACTGAAGGCTCCCCGGGCATTATTAAACAAATTGATGAACACTAAGGCTGGATTTCAAGGCAAGAAAAATGCTGCTGGAACTGAAATCCACTGATTCTTCATTGAAAACTCTTGTAAGTAAAGACCCAGGAACTGACTTCATGGATTTCCCGGTGCAGGGGATAGTATTTACATCTCAAAAGGCTGCTCTGCCTCCCTCGGAGGGAGCCTGGCTATTGAGGATTCCCGAATGAGCACGGGATGAAATGCAACTTAATTCTGTCTACTGAAGAGAGAGGTTTCAGAGCTCGCCCTGCTGGGTGCTGCGCGTGGTGTGGCAGTTATTATGAGAACAAATGCAAACGCAAGCCAATTACCTCTGCAGCCACCTGGTTTGCCTTTTAACAGAACTTAGAGCCATGCGCAAAGAACTCTGGGTTCTTATTTGTGGTCCTGAATTAACACTGAGAATGGTGCAAGGTGTGTGTGTGTGGGGGGGGGTTGTCGGGAGGGGGCGGGGCGGTGTGCGGGGGTGGGGTGTTGGGGGAGGGCGGGTTTTTTTGTTTTTTTCCTGTACATTTTGATGGTAGGGTGGAGGAAGATTCCAGAACAGTTCCTCTACTCAGCTCATAGCTACGAGAAGACGCTTGGAGAACAGGGGCTTATAAAATGCCCTGTGGTACCATACTCTTTTAAGTGACAAAGGGGAAAAATAAAGAGCCAGCTGCTACTCACAGAGCAAAAGAAATGTCGAGTGTATTCCAGCTCCACCAGAAGATCTGCACCAAACCTAATCAACCTCACGTTCCCAGTAGGAAGGCCATGAAGCTCCCACCTATCCCAAGTCTGTGATTGGCTTCAAAGCCCTGTCATTCATCACTCTAATAAGCACTTAATAAGTAAATCAAAAGCTATTAAAACACTCTGACATTGAGCCTGCTTCTTCAAGCAAACCATAAAGGGCTAGAATTTACAACGTTTACCAGGGAGACGGAGGAGGAGGCTAGATTTATAAATGAATTTAGTAGCTTGTTTCTTATGCTGCTTTTTTTTTCCTCTCTCTCTCTCTCTCTTTCCCCCTGGGATGTGATAAACTGAAACTGCTGGATGTCGTGATGCACTGCTAAACTCATAGTTAAGTTTCATATCATTATGCAAGCGACTCTGGATTCCAGTGGTGATTTATAAGGATGTGCTAGTGAAACGTCAGGAAAAACTCTCCCTTTTAAGTAAAGGGGCCTGAGGCTATTAGACCAATTGATGTCCTTAGATGCCAGTAGTGCCATAATACTGCACACCACTGCCTTCCCAATTGAAATGCTGAAGGATAGAGCCAAATAAGATAGTAAAATAACCTGGAGCACATGGCAGCTGAGCTCCATCATTATCCAGGGTAACCTTGGATAAACCCTTCTTAATGTCCAGTCCTCGGCTTCAACTGTAAAATCCATGGGCTGCCATTTCTGGGAAACCCAACCTCACAGCAAACTCCTCGCTCCTCTGGCACATCTCATCTCCCTGTCTCCTCTTTCTTATCAGTCTCTAAGCAAGACCAGGATTGTGTTGTGGATGCACCAGCTGGTCCTAGGCTCCACAACTCTGCAGATTGATCAGCTATAGTTTATCATTACCAAATCTGTAATGGTCTCCGGTCAGCCCTGGAATCATATCCATACAAGTAACTAACGTGATTTGGACTAAGCAGGTTGTGTGTATATGACTAGAAATACACAAGAGCACATGCACACACACACATGCACACACATATATACAAATACACATATGAATGCAGGTATATACACATAACAACAATGAAACAGGGACAGAGATGATAACTTTTAAAGAGATAAGATGGGTCATGCACCTAGGAGGATTTGAAGGAAGAAAGGGGAAATTTTATATAATTACATTATAATCTCAAACAATCATTTAAAAAAGATAACCATAAAATGGCCTCATGGGAAACTTCAAGTTGAGGGATCTGTATTAATTGAAGACAATTGGAAGCGTTTACAAACAAGCTTCACATTTCTGGGCTGTCTGATCCCTTCCTCCATGCCTACTGTTGAGAAAAATTGTGTTCACTAAATGAGGAAGCAAAAATGATGTCAAATCTAAATGGCAAATTTATTTCCATGATTCTAGATTCTAATATTGTATTTTGGTTCTAATACAGGAGATGTAAAATGACTGCTCTCCTTTATTTAGTTTTTTTATTATTATTATTAACCAATAAAAGTCTAGATTTAAGGAAAAAGAATGAGCGGATCTAGGTAACACTAATGGTCTAAGTTTGTACCACAGGTTTATCTTCTGGGCTCTCCATTGGCCAGCCCAATGTCAACCAGCTATCTCAGTACTCTATGAATGGCCTATGTGAGACTCCGGTCAGAGGAGTAGGGACAAGAAACAGCACCTGCAGGATAACATGTGGCAAAAACACACCCGAAACACTTCCAGAGATGGGCTACATGTAATAAACACCATGGACAGTGAAGTCCACACTGTCTAGATAGGAAAGAAGGGGGGAGTTGTGTATCCGGCCTTAAAGGACCATGAGCCTCCTGGCCCAGCACTTTGAGTAGACACCTCTCCCCAGCTTCCCATTCTAGGAATACCTTTCTCAATAAACTAGATTTCTATTTAAGAACCTCTTCCATTTATTTATTTATTTATTTATTTATTTATTTATTTATTTTCTATGCTCTGCTTCCATGTATGTCTACGCAGCTCATTGTGCCTGGTGCCTGAGGAGGTCTGAGCGGGACACTAGACCTCCTGCAACTAGACGGTTGAGATCCATCATGTTGGTGCTGAGAATTGAACTGGGTCCTCTGCGAGACTAAATATTCTTAACAACTGAGCAATCGCTATGTGCCCACGGTGTAATTCTTCATCCTGAGATACAAGGACCTGAAAACATCCAGGGTGTCTCTGTCACCCAGGACTCACTCACATCTATGTTTATAAATATACCACAATTCCTCACTAAATTGTGTGAGCTTGAGTTAACTCTTCCTCTCAATATTGCATAAGGTTGTTTCTAACTCTCTGGTCTTTCTCCACTCAATGCATGTTCAACATAATCTTACATTTATATGCTTCCCACCTTCCTCAGTCATAAATTCCAGGTATTGTTGGCTTGGACCCATACCAGCCCCTACAGAGGGAAACACCCATTTTACATTAATCAGGATCACAGTGATACCATATACCTTCAGCTCAGATCTCCTCTCAGCCTTTCAGATGTGTTTAAACGCTGTAACTGGGCATCCCAAATTTACATCAAAATCACCTTTTAAAACCAAGTTTGGGGTCTTCACCAAAATGGTTCTTGTTTCAGAGTTCCTTTTCTCTAGATGATGTGCCTTTTATCCTATTAGTTGCCAGAATACAACTAATATTCATCTACGATAACCTATCCTTTTAATGGGTTGGTCCATAAGCCCTATCTTTCACCATATGGAGACTACTTGAACATGAATAAATGAATGTATTTCCTTTAAAACCACTCCAATTCATTCATTGTTATGCTCCTGTTTCTATAACACTGACTTCCATAATTTAGACGTATTCTGCCTTGAGCTCTCCAACATGAATGCTGTGTGTTTTTCCTCTTCTCAGCTTATTGCCCTACAGTTGGACCTCTCTCCTCTTATGTCACACACTCTTCCTCGTGTCCACTCAACTTGTGGTAGAGTAATTGCGGCTTTCCTTTCTTGCCATGCCTCTTAGCTCGCATGTGTGTTCCTCTTTCTAGAACTCTTTGTAACACTGCTTCTGAGGTTTTGCTGTTGTTAGTGGTAGTGTTATTGTTGTTGTTGTTGGTGGTGGTGGTGGTGGTGGTGGTGTGTGTGTGTGTGTGTGTGTGTGTGTATGTGTTTGGGATCACAGCTAGGGTTTTGTACCTGCTCCATAAGGAAGCCACCACTGTGCCAATGTTCAATGCTCATTTTCCTTAATTCCTTACCTCATAATATCAAACAGTACACTTTGGCATTGCTCTATTGAAAATGTCTTTCCTGTCATATCTATCTGTCATGTCTGTCTAGGTAGAATTCTCTCCCCATAGGTTTTTACAAAACAGAGATCTGCTGTTTGGAGTATTTGGTTTTTGTATTGTTTCTAGCTTTTCTTATTGAAGCCTATTTTCTAGTAAAATACAAATATATGTAGACCTGACACCTTTACACTTTTGCTCACTTATATGTGTTGAGGCAGAAGACATCCTGATCTATCTATGAAGGGAAAGGGTTGACGGTTGTTGTCAATGTTGTAGTTGCTCCTGGTATCCTGTTCATCATTCAAGCCTCCTGTATTTAGAATATATTTTCCATAAAATTCTACCTATCAATCTTTGGAACACAGGGAAAAATAGCTAGTTTTTCATTTAGTTCTTTCTCAACTAAAATATATTTACAGAGATGGTTCCCTTCCCACTGAGTCTAACAAAGGTTCCTCGTCATTCCATATCAAGTCATTTCCGACATTCCCCTCCAAATATCACTATTCCAATACACAGTGACTGTCATCTGTGTTACCTTTTTAAAACGGTCATCCTCAGCAGACTCTAAGCTACTGAGAAAAGGAGTTCATCTTTTGTGGCCTGGTTAGATCCAATATCAAAGCAGAGCATTTGACATCTAGTAGATCCTCAATAAATACCAATCAGAGGAATTATTTCAACTAATAAATATATTATTCTGGTCTCCTCCACATCCTGGCTTCACAACTTCTAAAGGAAAAGATGATGCACTTCTCTGTTTAGCATACATCCAAACCACTAAACACACAGTTAGAAAAGGCTTCTTAAACGTAGAGGTTAGATTTTTTTTTCATGCATAGCTACTGTGTATACGACTCTACGATATTCATCAGGCGCTGGGCTGCCACATAGTAGGCGCACACATTATGCTCCACTGCAAGCTGTTCCAAATGAAAATGTCTCTGGCTATTGCCTCTGAAGGTAAAATCTGTCCCTCTTCCAAATGGTCACTATAAAACAACAGGTGTAAGGACTTCATCTAATTGATGCTGACTGATGAATTTCAGGCATCCTTGTCCATGTTTTCAAGTATCCTAAAATCTCACAGAGGAATTTTCCCTACCCATGTGTAAAATAAACATCTAAAAATACCTAAAGACCCTTATGAGGTACTCACAATGTTAGGAAGTGAAGCCAAATTGACCAGGATCTTGTGCTAACTTTTTCCACGGTAATTTTTCTCAACAGCCTTATTTCCTTCTGAATATCCTTGAATAACTGGGTAAATTCATATCTTGTTTCTTACACTTCCATACTGCTGTTTATCACGAAGGAAGTCAGGACTGGAACCCAAGCAGTTAAGAAAGCAGGAGCTGATGCAGAGGCCATGGAGAGATGTTCTTTACTGGCTTGCTTCTCCTGGCTTGCTCAGCCTGCTCTCATAGAACCCAAGATTACCAGCCCAGAGATGATCCCACCCACAAGGGGCCCTCCCCCCTTGATCACTAATTGAGAAAATGCCCCACAGCTGGATCTTATGGAGGTACTTCCCCAACTGAAGCTCCTTCCTTTGTGATAACTCCAGCTGTGTCAAGTTGACACAAAACTAGCCAGTACAGGGGTTAAGAACCTATACCTGTTTTATCACAGTGACTGCTACTGGACAGACAAGCAGCAACTCCATAGTAATGAATACTCTGGTCAAACTTGGGCATCTGCTATACACTCATACATATATTATTTCATCAATCAGTATGTGTTTACACTGATTCAAGAAAGATGAGTACACACATGAGGGAAAGAGAGAGAGAGAGAGAGAGAGAGAGAGAGAGAGAAAACACCATGGAAACAGACTAGAGACCAGACACCATGGTTTCAGGGCCATCCCAGCTCCTCACTCTTGTTAACCTCTATGTGACTATTAGCATGGTACTCTCTCAAATGCAGCCCAGTTTAAAAGATAAATTATATAGTAATGTTAAATATGCCCACAATGCCCACAATGCCCACGATTATTGACTCACTGTGTTGTCAGCATGAAGGTGTAATTGCATCTATCATTGCTTTACATTTCCACCCTACACACTTTTCATTATACTAGAAACGTTTTTCTGAGTAGTTAGCAAATTCTCCTCCCTCTTCTAAGCTACATATTATTTTCACCAAAGAGCTTTTCTCCTCCCCTATAATTACCCCCAATGTCCCTTCTATGAAGGGAATAATGACCAGTGAGAGAGAAAAGCAGACACGGAGCCTTAACTAGAGGAAGCCACAACCCATTCACACCCATATCTGTAACCCCTGTGATGGACAAGCATGAGTAGTGGCTCGCAACAAGGTCTTTGCTTCTGTCTCCCTTAAAATTGTGTTCTTTCATAGCGTAGCAATCTTCCCTTGCTCCTTTGTATAATTTCTGGCAGGTCTCTCACTGTCTGTTAAATCTTATGTAATAGGTAGTCCCATAGTCCCTTTAAATCAAATGTACTGTCTTAATTCAAGAAATAAATGCCCAATTGAAGATAATAACAAACAGCCTGTGTTTGACTGTATGAATTCATTAGAATTGCTTCTTAGTTACACCTTCCACACTCACGCTGTCCCCGAATTTCCCAACCTAGTTAGGCTGTTACTTGCTTTATGAACAGGGTGTAAGGTCTTGAGTCTAATGAGTTTCTCAGCTCTCAGTGCTGTCTGGTTCCAGGAAAACAGAAGGGAGAGAGGGAGGGGAAGCTTAAGTGCTGTTTCTATGAGGTGGGTAGTTTCCACCACTGTTCTAGCACCCAGCTAGACTGTTTCCTTCTGGGGCTCTTAAGACATCTTCAGAACAAGAACTGAGAGAACCCTCATAGTGTCATCTTCCAAGCCCTCATCTCCACAGCTACAACACACCAGTCACAGCTCCCTCCTTGACCTAGGAGGCAACACAGGGTTTGCTCATCCTGCTAGATTTCATACAAGAATCAGACCCCAAAGTATAAATCATTTGCTTGCCACAGCCAAGGGTTAGATTCTGGACTTTATAGGTCTAAATTTGAGGCGATGCAGGATGGGCTTGATATCCAAGTCCTCACTTAGCTCAAAGTGACGAGAATGTTTCCACAATGCCCCATATGAAGGAGAAAGCAAAATGCCCAGGCTCCTGAGCCTCTTCCCTTCCCTGCCTTCCATGAGCACTACATCACTGGGAGCAAGAAGGATTAACAGATATTCACTGAACTGCAACGACCCAACCCTGCGGTGTGCATCTGTCTCCCCGATCTATTGCATTGGTATTATGTGAGTTAGTTTTTGTTAAGGGAGATTTTCTTTTCCAGAGGTTTAATCCATGCTTCCTAATGGTTCATTCAACTACCAGCATGTAAGTGGATTGATGAACTTAGCTCATTTGTGATCTGAATGCAGTATCAAACTTTCAACACAGGAGCCTGGGGGACATTTTCTATACCATGCACAGCAGAGACCTCAATAAAAAATTCTCTAAGGACTGAGTGGAAACTCTAAGACACCACAGATGTTCTGTGAATAGTAATGTTACTATGTCCTAGTTTCTACGTAAATCAGATGAGGTCCATTCCTGGCACATTACAAATTCAATCCAAGCAATGCTTATTTCTTTCTTGTATTGCCCGGGTTTCTAGAAAGATCTCTCTAGGGTCCTTTCTCATACAATTCAAGCACCTTACTCTCACAAGGGAAATCTAAGAAATTGCTTTCCTTTGTGCTATGTCTTATACTGAGTTGAGAAATCCCCTCTGATCTGCTGAACTTTCCAATCCCAGAAGGAAAAAAAAACACTAAGAAATATATTAAAAGGTCAAGAATCTGAAAGTGCCACTTGTAAATGTACAATCTTATTGGCAAGGCAAGTCTTTGTAGGTGGTAAACAAAGTATATGTTAGGGCTTAAGAAAGAATGAAATGGGTAGATTTCTTTGGGCACTTTCATGTTGGGTCAATGACCAAGTTATGAGTTCCTCTATGGAGGTTGCAGATGCCATGTGCTAAACAGACAGCCACCACTGAGGACTAATTCAGAAGTCGGGACAGAGTAGGGAAGTACAGTGTTGCCTCATTGAGGATGGAAAAGATAATACTGCTAAGCTTCAACATGGCAGGATCTGTGCCCTGCCCTCTTCACCCTCTGCAAAGCTTACAGTGAAAATAAAATACAATAAGCAACTAACTATACTATAACATACAATAAGCAACTATAACAAGCCAACTGTTGATCAGAGTCAAAGCCTTCAGAACATCAAATGTAATTATTCAAAGATTTTTATTTTATTTTATTTTTTAGAACATCTTTAGGCTCTCAGCAAGACTTAACAAAAACTTCAGAGTTCCCATCTATTTACAGTCGTTCTCAGCCTCACTACTGTCAATATCTGCCTGGAACTGGGGAACCTACATTGACTCACCATTATCACCAAAACCTAGTGTTCCTTTGTATTTCTCAGTATTGTATGTTGTATAGGGGTGAGCAAAGGTCTAGTGAGATGTATGTACCCCACAGTAGAAACCCTGTGTGATACACAGGGTTCCTGTATTCCTTCCAACTATTTGAATAGTGGCTCTTTCTATTCTCTCTCTCTCTCTCTCTCTCTCTCTCTCTCTCTCTCTCTGATTTTCTGTTTGGTACTCATGGTATCATTAGAGTCACACACAGTTCACCCCTTTTTGGTTAGTTTCCTTTGCTTAATAACATGTTCTTAATCCTTCTCCACGTCTGTTCTGGCTCCATAGCTCAATCCTTTCTAGTTGAATACTCTCCCACTGTATGGGTATGTTAAAGTTTGTTTATCCTCTTATCTGCTAAAGGACATTTGGTTGTATCCAAGTTTCCTAACTATAAATAACACTGCTACTCATATCATTGGGCAGGTTTTACTGTGGGCATACATTCTGAATTCATTTGGGTAAATTCCAGGCCCTATGACTGCTGGATCTTATCATAAGATTCTGTTTAGCTTTGGAAGAAACTGCAAAAAATGTTTTTGCAAATTCACTATGCTGTTTTGCATCAGCACCAAAGATGAACACAAGCTATTACTGTTCCACTATCTTGGCACTATTTTTTATTAGTGATATCTTAGAGCTATTATGACAAGTGCTAGTTACGTATCATTATTGTTTAATTCAGGATGCCCTTATGAACTGTAATGTTGAAAATTTTTCATATTCTGATTGGTCTTATACTTATCCTCTTTGAAAAAACTATGGTTTTTGTTTGTTTGTTTCTTTCTTTCCATCACCTTTATTTAAAGAGATCTGCTTTCCTATTAGCGAGTTCTAACAGCTTTGTGTATTTTGGATAAGTATCACTCCTCAGTATGTCTTCTCTCACCCTTAGCTTGTCTTCTCTGCATGGAGACACTTATAACAGCAGCGTCTACCTTTTAATTAACGTTACGGTTTCTTTTCCTGTTGTTGTGGAACAATACCATGAAGAATGCAATCTATGGGAACAGAGATTTATTTGGCACACAACTCCAGGTTGCAGTCCTTCATGGCAGGATGTTACAATGTCAGGAGATTGAAAGACACTCAAGGTAGAGAGCAGGGAGCCATGGAAGACTGCATAGACATTCGTTTCTCAGCTTCACATCCCACTTTATGGAGGATCACCCACTTCTTAAAGTCCACATTTGACATTACAGGGTTTAACCAAGGCAGGCATCGAAAGAGGGCATCGGGGTCCATGCTGATAGCCAATGACCCCCACCCCACTGCAGACAACAACTGGCAATTTACAGGCCGGGGCGGGCGGGGGCATGTTCAGTAGTACTAATGGAATAAAACTTACTTATCTCACTGGGCTGGCAAGACTGCCCAGTGAGAAACTCTAAACTCTTTAAGTCTTAAGTGTACATATATAGAGACAGACAGACAGATATACATATATACATTTAGACGGATGGAGCATAGCTCCCAAGCTACCACTTTGGTCCTTCTCTCTAGCATCCTTTGTCCACCTTAGGATTCAAAAGTTCTTCAGAAAGTTTCTTCATAGATAAAATGTTACACACAAAGGGGGTTATGGTACTATGTTGATAGTTAAGTTCAAAGCAGTGTTTCATTATACAAGCTCATTTTAAGTGCAAAGTAACAGTTTCCCATGGCCTGGCTTTATCATAGTGCACATCTGTGGCTTCATCCTTGGATCGGACCTAGAATGAATGTTTTTCCTTGACCACAAATTTGTCCCAAGCCTATTTCTTTTTCTAGTGTAATTGTGAAAGCTCATTGTATTCCTTTTTTTTTTATATAATGCATCTTTTCTTTACTCTGACCATATTATATACCTCTATTAATACTAGAAAATAATGTGGACTTTAAAACATTTTTAAAAACCATAACAAAGAACCTATGTAACTCTCAATTGAACAACACTACTTTAAAATGCATTCCATTACTCTGTGTACACATAAAACCATCCTTTCATCTTTACAATATTATTCATCAAGTTGTTTTTAATAGAATATTTTTTTATTTTTTTAATTAGATATTTTATTTATTTGCATTTCAAATGTTATCCCCTTTTCTGGTTTCACCTCTGAAAACCCACTGTCCCATCTCCTCTTCCCCCGCTCACCAACCCACCCACTCCTGCTTCCCTGTCCTGGCATTCCCCTACACTGGGGCATTGAGCCTTCCCAGGACCAAGGGCCTCTCCTCCCATTGATGACCAACTAGGCCATCCTCTGCTACATATTCAGCTGGAGTCATGGGTCCCTCCAGGTGTACTCTTTAGTTAGTGGTTTAGTCCCAGGGAGCTCTGGGGGTACTGGTTGCTTGATATTATTGTTCCTCCTATGGGGCTGCAAACCCTTTCAGCTCCTTCAGTCCTTTCTCTAGCTCCTCCATTGTGGACCATGTGCTCAGTCCAATGGTTGGCTGAGAGCATCCACTTCTGCATGTCATGCACTGGCAGAGTCTCTAAGGATACAGCTATATCAGGCTCCTGTCTGCAAGCACTTGTTATTATACAGCATTTACTTCCTATTCTATGAGGAATGAACACATTCTATTCTTGATTCTAATTTTATTATATCTTTCTGGCAAAACAACTAAAACCTCTAAAAAATTTCTTCCTAAAATTATCTGAATCAAGTCAATAATTCTATAAAGTCATTAATCCATCTAAATGGCATTAATTTATGAAAATGTTGATCTTCAGGAAATCTACCCAGTAGGGCAAGCTGATGGTCAGGGATCATTAGGCTATGTAATAATGACAGGTAAGGCATATCAGTAGCAAGAAGCAATCCTGGGATAAAGTCTCTAAGGACCCTGTTCTTAGTGCATACATGTCACAGGCCATGTAAAATGGTAGGCCATCTCCAGAAAACTCACCTGTATCCCTTTAGGCTTCCCTACATGGTTCCCTGACACCTTCTAAAGGAATGTTCCAGACAACAATTCAGATAGGTCTTTCCACATCAACTAAAGTAATCAAGACAGTCACTCACAGAAATTCTTGGCAGACAACCTAAATCTAAATAATTCCTCACAGGCATGCCTGGAGATTTGACCTCTAGGTGTCAGTTCATAATGATGGATCACAAAAATAATTTGCTTTGATGAGAAATGCACAGTAAGAGTTTTCTCAGTGATGAAAGGCAAACCTGGGTCTATTAGGTATAAAAAAATTAGAAGGGGAAAATGAAAAAAGATTGACATTTGATCATATTATGAAAATCCCATAGCTCTACCTGTTTATCTAACATATAATAGGCAGGGATCATCTCTAAAAGTATGGAAGGAAAACACAAGGATTAGACAGTATACAAGGAAGGACACTGTCAAATCATTGTCTGACACCTTTTCTGTGTACTTTGCAGATGTGAAGGATACAACTGGAAATCAGAGAAACACGGGAAATAAATTGCTTTTATATTTAGAAATATGGACTGTTATTTTGTATTTTAGGATGCCATGACTGTAATTAGTGTGATTCAATGCTGTGTTCTTTTGCAAGATTATAAAAGCCAAAGGTATTATATGTATAAATTCAGTACATAGGCAAATTTTAATATACTTCTGTTCTGTTTTAACAATCTTCATATACTCTATTATACACAAAATTGAAATCTGTAGCAGGAGTTGGCTAACCAGTTTGTACTCCCAATGGGTCATGCTCTCAGCCACTCTCCAGAACCCCCTCTGGAGCCGAGAGTGAAACACACACACACACACACACACACACACACACACACACACACGCACACACACATGCCAGTTAAGTTTAGGATGCCTTGACTAGCTCAAAGGCTAGGCAGTTTGCTAATTCAAAGTGTCTTTACACTAAAGAAACACATTTATTTTATAAAACATATTTTACTTTGAAATCATTTAAAACTAATATTTCATTCATGTGTTATATACTATATATTATAAAGTAAAACATAATTTTATAATTTAACTCATACAACTTAAGTATCAACACTTATTTGAATCAATGGTAATAAAGTTCTTTTGAGGCAGGTGGAGACTCACAATACTAGGTACATGGTTGTTTTCTATACTATCTGCAGAGCATAAGGCCCATTTTCAGACTGCATCTCACCTATACCTCCGTTCCGGCAAGAGCAGTTTCAGTCTGTTATTGCCAGGATCACTCAAGGCTATTCCTCATGATGTGCTCAAGCATAGTCCCAAAAGGAAAGCATCTGTTATATACTTTGGGACTCCAGGGTAAGGCCAATGGCACTCTTCATTGGCAATGCTTATAACAGATAACTTATAACTTATTATAACTTCCCACCCAGATTTCTTTCTTTTTTGTTTTTTGGTTTTTTTTTTGTTTTGTTTGTTTGTTTTTGTTTTTCAAGACAGGGTTTCTCTGTAAGCCCTGGCTATTCTGGAACTCACTCTGTAGACCAGGCTGGCCTTGAACACAGAGATCCATCTGTGTCTGCCTCCTAAGTGTTAGGATTAAAGGTGTGTGCCACCACTGTCTGGCCCGTCCAGATTTCACCAGCCCCTACTTACCATTGCAGTAGCTAATTACAGAGGCAGTAATCATGCCTTCTGGATGGTTTCAAGCCTGCTTACTGGTACACAACCCCTGTAGTTTCCAGCAGAAAGTGGGGGACTCTCCAAACTTAAGTAATTTTTTCCCCTCCTTGCACTTAGCAAGTAACCTGAAAGAACTGAAAATGTTTCACCCTCAATAATTAGCTCTTCCCTTTCTTATATTTAGAGACATATAATGGATGTTGCGGGGTTTAGATTTTTTTTCCTGAAGAGTTTCATATATAATTGCTTCAAGTCTATTTCTGAAGTGTCATGATGAAATTATCCCCTGTGAAGAAAACAACACAAAAGAAACAATTGTCTTCTGTTTGCAGGCAACACTAGACAGAAGGTTTGTTTCATAAAGAATTAAAGCCAGTGATTTTGTCTAAATTTTTATTATGAAAAGGAGCTGAGCTGAACACAGATATATTCCTGCAGTTTTCAATATATTAAAACACAAAAATGCATTGTAGAAATACATTGCAATGAATCTTCTACATAAATTATTATAGAAAACACATTTTGAAACTAAAGAAATACTTGAAAAGGGTAATATTCTGTTTGCTAACCTACAAGAGTAATAGTAGTAATGACTATCAGTGCAACAATTGAGTAGTACTCCAACTCCACATGAAGATCCAAATAACCTGGATACTTGAGGGCTCTCAGAGACTGAACCACCAACCAAAGAGTGAGCATGGTTGGCCCTAGCCCCCGCCCCCCCCCCCCCACACCTCACTCCATACATATATAGCAGATGCGCAGCTTGGTCTTCACACAATTCCTGAGCAACTAGAGCCAGGACATCCCCGAATCATGAGCCTGTTTGTGAATTCCATTTTCCTAGAGAAGATATGACTAGTCCTGCAATGGCTTGATGTCCCAGGAAGGGTGATACCTGGGGTATTCTCTTTCTCAGTGGAGAAGGTGAAGAGAGAATCAAGGGAAGATCTGTGTGAGAAGGTACTGGAAAAAAGGGGGTAATATTGGGATATGAAGTGAATAAAAGACAAAGACTATGAGTAGATGGCCACAGAGAGAGGTGGAGAGACATTCAGTCCCAGCTCAAAAAGTCAAAAATTTGTATTGTTAGGGTCATGTCCATCACAGAATTATTAATGGAAATGAAATAGAAATAACCTAAATGTCAGGCATTTGGTTAAGATCATTATGATAAAGATAAAATAAACCTACAGAATAAGCTATTACTAAGATTTGTGGTTTAAATAATGTGTGTGTTCTTTCTTGAATAACAGGATGCCTGAGCCAGGGAGAGCAGGTTCCAATAGTCTCTTGGCTCTTTCCTTCTTTCCCTGAGAACTGAATACTGAAATAGACATCTTAGCTCACTAAGCCTCAAGTATCTTATCTGAAAAATAGGATTATGCAAAACAATTTCCTGAGTGGGTAACTGTGAGAGTTAAATAAGGTGTTGTCTGTGAAAGAAACTGATGATTATATTTTATTTTATTACTTTAAAAAAGATTTACTTTTTATTTTATGTGTATAGTTCCTGCATGTATGGCTGCTTACCATGTACATGCCCGGTTTCCCAAAGGCCAGAAGAGGGCACTCAATCTACTGGAACAGGAGTTAAACAGTGGTGACCACCATAGGGGTGCAGGGAATCAAATTTGGGTCCTCTGGAAGAGAAGCCAGTGCTCTAACCCTCTCAACCATCTCTCCAGTCCTAAAGTTCCCTCCAGAACAGTATTTCCCATTAGTAAACAAAGCCACATAAAACTGCCATTTTTCTAGTTATAAAATCATCAACCTCTTAGTAAATGTTAACATGCTGAAGTGTTAAGAAAGAAACCAGAATACAAAATAGAATACAAAATCTCATTTCAGAGAGAGGCATGGACCCAAATACAATAGTGTTAATCATCAATGGGAGGAGAGGCCCCTTGGTCTTGGGAAGATCATTTGCCTCAGTACAGGGGAATGCCAGGGCCAGGAAGTGGGAGTGGGTGGGTTGGGGAGCAGGATAGGGGGAGGGTATAGAGGACTTTCGGGATAGCATTTGAAATGCAAATGAAGAAAATATCTAATAAAATAAAATTGTTCTTGATAAAAAAAGAATACTAAATATGATATTCCAAGGGGGAAAAAGCAAAGTATTAATGAATTTCTATATTATGTATTAGATGGAGGGTATCAAACCATAGCATATCAGTTCATAGTTGCTGCCCTGATAGTCATATCTAATATAAATCTTGTAGTTTAGCAAATAGAGCATTACCCTTTTCAAGTATTTCTTTAGTTTTTGTTTAATTTCCCTCCTAAATTACCAAAGAATGTGTGTGTGTAAGCATATGTTCATGTGAGCACAGGTGTGCATACATGTGTGCACATACACCTCTACACATATAGGAGAGACAATGACAAATGTGTATTTCAGTCATGACAGCTTGTATCAACGTAGCTATGATGAATGGAAGATTAAAAAAATTAAAAATAACAATGCCTTAAGGTTGTAGCCAGTGTTGTCTGAAATCAAGTGCTTAGATAGGAAATACTGGTAAGAAATGATCCTGTCTGGACCAAGACTGATATGTGACATGAGAGCTTGTGCAAAAGAAATCCATTAACTCTGCGCTAGAGAGATGGCTCAGCGGTTAAGAACACTGACTGCTCTTCCAGAGGTCCTGGGTTCAAATCCCAGTAACCACATGGTGGCTCACAATACTCTGTAATGGGATCCAATGCCCTCTTCTGGTGTGTCTGAAGAGAGAGATACTGTACTCACATACATAAAATAAATAAATCTTTTAAAAACATCCATTAATTCTCTTTCTGCATAGTATTTATATATGCATATATTAATATATTTGGATAAAATTGTATACTTAATATAGTCTATATGAGTATATAAATATAAACTAAACAAGTTGATAGAAATTTTTATATGTTCTCAAAACCATATATACATAAAAAGAAAGTATTTTTCTTTTTTTCTTTTCTTGTTTTTTTGGGGGGGTGGGTATTGTTTCTGGACAGATTTTTGGATTTTTCTCTAGACCAAACTGGCCTTGAACTCACAGAGGTCTGCCTGCTGTGTCTCCAAAGTGCTGGGATTGAAGGCTTGCACCACTGTTGCACAAAAAAATGTATTTCGCAAAGATTTTTTTCATCTATTTATTTCCATGTGGGAGACAGTATATATTGTATATAAAGGTTCAAGTGTGGAGGGTTGAGGACAACTTGGTGGATGTGTTTCTTCCCTTCTATATGGGTACTTGAGAAAGACCTCACTCAGGTAGTTAGGGTTGGTAGCACGTGTGCTCACAAATCTCTCTGCCAACCCACTATATTTGAAAATTGAGTTGTATTCAATTAAAGCATATCAGAAAAATGTACTGGTGATGATATACATTAATTAATGATGGCATTAGAAAGGCACAGTCACTTAATGTAAATCAAGGTCTCCTTCTGAGTCATGTTGTCTCCATAACACTCTCCTGAGATGAAGAACCACTCACGTAAAGGGGAGGTTGAGCCTACAGGAGGAAATTTGCAGAGATTGCACTAGAAGATCTGAAGAGAATGAATTTCTCTAAAGCAAATGATTTCTGAGGTCCTCAGAAACTGTGCCTCACTCATTCTCTCTGCTCTTTGCCACTAAATATTACAAGGTCTCCCTGTAGGAGTTAGAGAAATTCAAACCGCAGAATATACAAAACGAAAAAGAAGTAAAATGGGCCTTGGGGTTTGAGAATAGAAAGAGGCATGAAGAGGAAGACTGAGGAAGACTGAGGAAGACTGAGGAAGACTGATGAACAGGAAATGGTTTGCATTTGCTGCCTGTCCTACTAACGTGGCCTTTCTGTTTAAAAGTAAATGTCATCACCTCATCCCCTCCTCCTGATCTCTACTAAGGCAACAATCCCTAAGACACACAGAATACACACACACACACACACACACACACACACACACACACACACTCCCCCTTAAAAAGACCGACAACAGGCTTTCTGGTCTACCCTCCATCCTTTGATGGAAAAATCAAACCTTGTCACTTATGCTGATTTTCTTGTCGGAATTTTAGAGCAGTCAGCCAGGTCCTTACAACAAATGACCACACACAATTTTGAGGACATGAGCATGTTCACATGCACACACACACACACACACACACACACACACACACACACACACACACAGATCTGAGTGCTCACTAGATCATTTGTGTCAGCAAGGAAGACAGACACAAATGGTGTAAGGTCATTAAAATTCCCAAGACGATAATTTTGAGGACGACATAAAATGAATGATTGCTAAGGGAGGAGGAGTGGGAGGACCCCTTCGACTTAAGAAAATTAATTAATTAAAGGGTTAAGACTGATTGGTTAGAAAGTCACTGGGAAAGGTCACTCCTCACACAGTCATTGTGCTTAAAGCAAAGCGTCATCTGCTTACCCTGCAAATTACTGGCCGGGCAGCTGTATATCTGCATATAAATTGTCTGCTGGAGATGCTAACCTCTCCTGCTTCAGCAACAAAGGACACACAGAGGTGTGTGTGTGTGTGTGTGTGTGTGTGTGTGTGTGTGTGTGTGTGCGCGTGGTGTAATTGTGGATCTCATAAATTATTGTTTTTTCATTACAAAGAATACTTTTATAGATTCATGTGCTTGAACTAGGTACATCAAGTTTCATGCTTTGTTTGATTTCTTCATTACTAGAAGGTGGGAAGGCACCATGGTACTCAGAAATCAGGAACAATTATTTTTTAATCCTACAGTCTGTCAAGTTGGTCTTCTAAGTTGGTAAAACGTACATCAAATGTTCAGGAAACATCCTATTCTGCTCTCTAGTCACATTTGCTCAGAAGCTTTCTTAAAGCAAGAAGGGGTCTGCCTTTAAAAGATAGTCATTTCAACAGCTCTCCACGCCACCTGCAATTAAAATTTTCTAGGGCACAACTGCTGTAGAACCAAGGCTGAGGCGTGCTGAGGCAGATATTGCATGAATCAAACATGCATAAGAATCTAGAAAACGTGCTGTGGGATGACATCCTGGGGAAAATACTCAGGGTGTCTCCTTCCTTAATGCTGGAAGGAAACCTGTGAGAGTCCTGGTTCCTCATTTGCTTTCTTAGTAGAACTTCCGGGGGCAATAACTTTCAAGTGATCTACTTAGATTACATTTAGAAAATGCTAGAAATAGGTCTTCAGTTCCTTATTCACTCATTCATGGATTTCTTCTTTCTTTTAATTAATTTTAATGAATCTGCTTAATGTGCCAGGCACTCCACTAGGCTAGAGACATATAAGGTAACCTTTTCTTACCATCAGGGGGTTTACAGGAAAGACAAGGCAGGGGATTAATGAAATATACTCAATGTGATAGCTTGGAAAGCAGCTGCAAGCATGGGCTTTGAGAAAACCACAGAGAATGGAGGGGGCATACTTGGTAATGAGAGCAGAAATGTCTGCTTCACCGGACTGGACTCCAGCGTAAAGTTCTTTCTCTGAAAGCTGGCAATTTTCCCAAGTGCACAAATACAGGTGTTTTCTTGTTTTTAACTTCTGAACCGAAAAGGCACCAGCTCAAAGGTACCATCAGCACAGGACCATCTCCTGCAGTTTTCAGGGATAGTACATTGTGAATAATGGAAACTTTCAAGACTGATTTTGGTTGAAGAATAGGGATAAGGCATTTGGTGGGGTTGTGTATGTCACACTCTACCCCAGCCAATTATCTACAGACAGCACAGTCTATCAAAACGGGCACCTCACTGATGGTTTTCTCTTGCTTGCCACCCTGTTTATCAGCCACCATCCATTATTTTAAAAACAGTTCTAGAAAAAGCACAAGAAGACAAAGAGATGGTTGATAGAAGATAAATGTACCACAAATTCTGGTCCCATATACCAGTAATGGGGGAAAGAATAGGAGGGGTTACATCCTTCCAAGCCACGGGAATGCTTACAGGTCCTTCTGTTTAGAGCAGGCTCTGAAAATCACAGGACTTGCAACCTGACAGTTGCACACTGCTGGTAATCTCACACTAAAATGATGTGGCAAACAGATCAACAGTCCACCCTGTTCCTGATTTATGGAGCAGGAAATTCTATCCACCTCTACTCACACTGACAAAATGTATATTACCATATTACTGTATTATAAAAGTTCATTATTATATTGACAACTGTATAATATTCTATGAAATATCTGGAGAGACCCCCAAGGTTAAAAAGATAAACAGAGGAGGAGGGAGGGGGGAAGAAATGAAGTGATAGATAGACAAGTTATATATATATATATATATATATATATATATATATATATAGAGAGAGAGAGAGAGAGAGAGAGATAGATATAGATATAGATATAGATATAGATATAGATATAGATATAGATATAGATATAGAGAGATGATAGATAGGTAGGTAGATTAGATAGATAGATAGATAGATAGATAGATAGATAGATAGATAGATAGATGATAGAGACATAGAGATTGATAGACAGTAGATACATAGATATATGGTAGGTAGACTGACTGAGAAGGCTCTTCTGTCTTCTGATAACTCTCCCGAGAGCATGTATTTGGCACCTAAACCCCTCACCTTGAGCACTTTGGAGCACTATGACCCTCCCAGCATATTACTAGAATCTTGAGTGGCCTTTTCATTGGTGACAAAGCAAAGGGACGAGCTCTTGTTTTAGCTTGTTGCTGATCTTTCTCCTGAGTTCTCTCTACATGCATGTCTATCTATTCTCTAGAATATAGGCTGCTTCTTAGAAAATAAATCTGCACATTACTGAGACTTGGAAGCTAAAGAACAATGAAAATAATAATTCGAGAAAAATAATACAACGCCACTCCAAGGGGCCTAGAGAATATTTTCCTCTCAGGCCACTCTCAACAAGCAGATAAAATGAGTCTGTCTTCCATATTCTCAAAGGATCATGAGTCCCTCTTGTTATAAAAGTATAATAAAGGAAATGCATAATTATTAGCCACCAATTGAAGCTACTGTTTAGACCATTGGTTCTCAACCTTCCTAATCCTAGAACCCTTTAATACAGTCCTTCATGCTGTGATAACCCCCAAATTTTCTGTTGCTACTTCATAACTGTGATTTTGCTACTGTTGTGAATATCAAAGTGAATATCTGATAGGTGAGATATCTGATATGTAACCCTCAAGAAGTGGTCCAAAGCCACAGGTTGAGAAGCCCTGTTTGAGACACTGGCTCCACACTTCAGTTGCCCTAGCAGAGTTACAGAGAGCTGTGGCCGAAACAGTCTAAGCAGGAGATTCTGAAATCTTTTTCAATATAATTTTCCTATCCTGATTTATATGGTTGCTTTCTATTACCATAAAGGAATCTAAGTTTATGATTTACACGGTCAGCACATTTGGGTTTTAGGAGGAGAAGCAAAAGACATTACACTCTTATTGTGCATAATAAATTGACACCCTTGTTTACATAGAATATCTTAGCCATGACAAATGACAAGATGGCAGGACATGTTCACAGAAGTTTGGATGCCCAGAAGTGAATTGGCAGCCATAATCGTGAGCTGCTAAGGTGAACAAGCCACAGGAGAAAAGTGAGCAGGCATTCATTGCTATTCTCTCTCTTTCGCATATTAAAATCACAAGCGTTGCCTGTAAACTCTCTGTATTACTGGCTTAATCTAAAAGATCTGATTTGTTACTTAATCAGATTTTAATCGAAAATATCTGATCTGATTAATCTTGCATAGGGTCACACACACATTCTGTTTAAAAATGATACCCAGGTGATTCTTGTGTATCCAGGATGCAAAGCCACTGGGTATGGATGCTCTTAGCATACTGTTGGGCATATAATCAATAGATGAGCAGATAAGGTAAAAATTAGTTATTTATTAATGTGTTGATTCATTGTAGTGAGTTATTGAGTACTGCTATGTGATCGGCGCTGTTCTTTGCTCTGATTGTACTCAGCCAAGAAATTGCAACCTAAGCACTTTTAAGGAGTCTAAATTCCAGTGATTTAGTGTGCCTAACTCTAGCTACAAGAGAATAAACTATCGAGCACATATAGCCTCTGTTCTTCTCCCATGTAAGGATACTAATATCTGAGAATATATTTACAACTCAGGGCATGTTGTCGCTACACACATACCAGAGATCTGTAGCAGCTTTAACTAGGGGAAATTTTTCTGTAATTTCTGTTTACGGGGAAAGCCCAGGCTCACAGAGGTTTTTGCAAAGGATGGCAGGTGGTATTTTCTGTACTTTACCTCTATAATCAGAGGACCCACATTTTGGTTGTTTCTAACATGCATAAATTATGTTTCTGACACATGTTAACATTTTATTTACTCCTTTGCTGTGACCTAAATGATGAAAATAATATTTTTCCAATATATTATTTGTAATTCATCGTTTAAAGAGATGTAAGCTAACTTGGTCAAGGCAACTCTACTGTTCACTAATCTGCTTGCTCTGAAATGCCATGCTCTGGTCTGCAAAATCTTAGTGAGTATCTGCCGCAGTGTGCCTTTAGTCAACTCTTAATATCTAACTGTGTAAACATGTACTGGGAAAATCCCTAAGAAGTGTGATCAGTCATGCTTTCTCCATTGACACTGAAAAGTACATCCATTGGGGCAAGTGATGTAAACGAGGCAGACATTTGGGTAACAATTACCAAATTTTAATGTTGGAGTTAGTTTGAAAATCAGCTTGCCTGATCAGAGTTCATTTAGTACAAGAGTTCTCAACCTGTGGGTCGTGACTCCCTTTGTGGGTCAAATGACCTTTTATGGGGATCTCCTAAGATCTTTGGAAAACACAGATATTTATATTGTGCTCTACAAGAGTAACACAATTAAAGTTATGAAGTAACAATGAAAATAGTTTTATGGTTGGGACACCACAGTATGAGAAAGTGTATCAAAGGGTCACAGCAGTAAAGAGATTGAAAACTACTGGTCTAGCTCAATATTTTTCTTATGAACGAGGAATCCAAGGTTCTCAAGGGGTTGGTGTTAATACTGGATCTACAGACTTGTTCACCGAGCCTCAATATGCAGAGGTTATGCTGTTTCAAAGGACTCATCAATGTAGCGCTCATTTCCGGAGGCTTACTGTTTAGATTTTATTTGCAAAAGTATTCGGGGAAACTCAAGTAGGTAAAGCAATTTCCATTTCCAATTTCTAACCTTTCTGTAACATACTTTGAAATGTAAAAAATTAAACTGAAGAACTAGCAGCCTGTAAACTCAATTCTTTTGAATAAACGTCCCTTACTGCCATCAGACTGGAGTGGAGCTGAATGCTAGCCATTCTTCCTTACCACCTGAAAAGCTGCAAAAGTGATCTTTGCAATAGGGTATAGAGAGATAACTACTCTTGAATACTGATTCATTGCTGAGAAATCACACTTTGCTCCCGCTCCAATCTTTTGACTTGGCCTCAAGCCGGCACTCTCTTTTACATTTGGCACACAGCTCTTCACACAGATTGCGCCTTCTTGTTCCCACCTGAATCCTGACAGGAATCTCATGGGTATTCAGCGGTGTTATTTTCTAAGGCAAAGCAACACAGCCATTGCTCACACTTTCACTAGATTCCTGTACCTAATAAACAGTGGGAATCTGAGAAGACATACAGAGAAGAGCTACTCGAATCAAGACTGGAGCCTGAATCTGTGAGGAAGTCACAGGGCAACTGTCTTCAACCCAGGAACGGTGGCAGTGGTTGTCAGATATGTCTTTAAGCACTGTGTAGGTTAACCATAATTCCAAATTTGACAGGATTTAAAAATCCTGTGAGGAAAACGAGCGTATGAGCATGTATGTCTGTGAGAGATTTTCTAGATTAGGCTAACAGAAATAGGAAAAAACCTTTCTAACTATGAGCAGCACCAATGCATGGGTGAGATAGCAGATTAAAGGGTAAGTTGAAAGGGTGCTCAGCTCAGCACTTATCACTCTGCACTACTTGATTGCAGGCACAGTGGGACCAGCCTCCCCTCTCTCTTGGTACTGTGACTTTCTTGTTAGTGAGGAGTATACCCTTGAACTATGAGCCATAAAACTGCCCTTATTTTGCCAACTTGCTTTTGTTAGGTATGGTGTCACAGGAACAAGGCAAGTTACTAATACTAGGATCACAATAAAAGGAACATGTAGAACACGCTAGAAATGGAGAACAATCACATTCCGTGAGTTCCTGCTATTCATCTGAAGCTGACAGTATATTTTCCTTCAAAGCAAACCTATATGCTGGCCGGGGCTGGGGGTGTGTGAATCTTCATGAGTAAAAGAAGCTGAAAGTATAGATTGGGTTCAGGATTTTCTGGTCTGATTCCTTTCACATATCAGATTTGCCTCTGTGATAGGATTTACCCACAAGCCCCAGAGGAAAGCATCACTTTCATCCTCTTGGCAAGAAGTATCAATGGTCAAATTGTTATTGACTAGGATACATGACTCCATGCTAAAATCATCATGAGAAACTAAAACAGACTTCTCAGATTCAGTAGGAAAACCTTTCTCACAAAATAACATCAACTAACTATTCTTTGTGACCACAATAGTTTGGATAAATTAATCACCTGGCTGAATGCAACAGAAGTTGCACCAACTCTTACATGAGCATGTTTTATCTCTCTGACTAAATAGATTAAATTATTAGCAAACCCATTTAGCAGACAAGGGAATAGATAGTCAGAGATGGATATATTAATCAAGGTTTGACTAAATTAAATAACTATCTCAATCTCTTTCTGTCCTACTGACAAAGAATCCTTATGGAAATCATGTTTGATGGCGAAGGTCACCCAGGAGACAGAGTTAGGACAATAATTCCTGCTTCAATTTAGGAAGAAAGTGTTTCAAGTAGATTTTTAAAAATTATAAATGTTTAAAAAGCAAAAACAAAAAGGAATAATGAAAATAGTAACAAAAAAAGCTAGGGAGATAGCTCAGATGTGAGGTACATTCCAGGGACAAGGGGCTGCATTCAAACATCCTGTTCCAAAAGAATCCATGTGAGTTCTTCTGGGCAGCATTGTTTCTGATGGTGTTGAAACTAGGGAGTTAGAGATAACATCAAATCAAGAAAGAAAGGAGGCCTGGGATGTTCATGAAAGAGCTCCCTAAATCCATACTCTCCCCCTATGGTTTATGAAGATCTGTTTCAGATCTAACTCATAACTTGACATTAACAGCGACTTTGCTAACTGTACCTTGACCTTCCCCATGCTACAGTGGGTTTCTGGAAATCAGTCTGGCGGTTTCTCAGAAAACTGGACATAGTACTACCAGAAGATCCAGCAATACCTCTCCTGGGCATATACCCAGAAGATATTTCAACTGGTAACAAGGACACATGCTCCACTATGTTCACAGCAGCCTTATTTATAATAGCCAGAAGCTGGAAAGAACCCAGATGTCCCTCAACAGAGGAATGGATACAGAAAATGTAGTACATTTACACAATGGAGTACTACTCAGCTATTAAAAACAATGAATTTATAAAATTCTTGAGTAAATGGATGTATCTGGAGGATATCATCCTGAGTGAGGTAACCCAATCACAAAAGAAGTCTCTTAATATGCACTCACTGATAAGCGGATATTAGCCCAGAAATCTAGAATACCCAAGATACAAGTTCCAAAACATAAGAAAATCAAGAAAGACCAACGCGTGGATACTTCACTCCTCCCTAGAATAGGGATTAAAATATACAGGGAAGGATGTGCAGAGACAAAGCTTGGAGCTAAAATGAAAGGATGGGCCATCCAGAGAGTACCCCACCCGGGTGGTCCATCACATAATCAGCCACCAAATGCAGACACTACTGCATACACCAGCAGGACATTGCTGAAAGGACCCTGATATAGCTGTCTCCTGGGAAGCTTTGACAGTTCCTGACAAACGCAGAAGTGGATGCTCACAATCATCTATAGGGCAGCACACAGGGTCCCCAATGTAGGAGCTAGAGAGAGTACCCAAGAGTTGTAGGGGTCTGCAACCCTATAGATGGAACAACAATATGAACTAATCAGAACCCCCAGAGCTCATGTCTCTAGCTGTATATGTATTAGAAGATGGCCTAGTTGGCCATTATTCAGGAAGAAAGGCCCTTGGTCTAGCAATGTTTATAGGCCCCAGTACAGGGGAATGCCAGGGCCAAGTAGTGGGAGAGAGAGGGTAGGGGAGCAGGGCTGGGGGAGGATATAGGGGACTTTTGGATAGCACTTGAAATGTAAATGAAGAAACTCTCTAATAATAAATTTAAAAATGAAAAAATAAAGAAATGTAAATTAAGAAAATATCTAATAAAAATTTTTAAAAAAAGAGAAATGTCCTACTTGTCAATCTGAATATACCCCACAGAGTTGTATCTGGAGGACATGAAGAATCTGTATAAGAGTTAACCTACAATTCCCCCCCAAACCTGAGAGTATCGTGTGCTAAAGACAGAGGAAGTCCATCAGCACTATTTTAAATGCCTCATAGGGGACAAGGGGGAGTTAAATTTTCCACTCCACGCCTCAAATCCACGTGCTGAGACTGAAGGAGGATTTTGCCCTCTGTTTCCCGTGCTCTATGAATGAATAACCAGGGAACCATTGGGGGAAGACTTTTCCAGCTTGCAAATACTATAAACCTAACACAAACAAACAAAGCAGCAATCACAAACAGAATCCCTGGGGTCATATATAATTTCAGCCCCACAGCATTAGCCTGTAGTATCTGGAGAGCTGCCAACAAGCTGAATACAGAGGCCAGAACTCTCTCAAGCCAGCAGTAGCAACCAAAGGACTTGGTATCAGAAAAGTACATTTCAGGCTGCAGTACGGGGCATGAACTTCATCTGCCCAGCATAAGGTCCAGACTTCTATTCTGGACATTAAAATTTTATGTTATGAGGGAAAGACAGGTTTTTGGACAACTTCAACACTAATGAGAAAGTGCCCCGATGCAATATAGAAGGAAGTAAATAGTTTGAATTTAAATTTTTTGATAGTTTTTGTTTGTTTTTTTCTTAAAGTCAGAGGTGATAGATTTGCAACTGTTGGAGAGTAGTGACCGAGTGAGCTGAAGGAGACCCAGGAAACCATGAGACTTGGGCAAATTCAGTGTGAAATTTTAAATTACAGTAATTGCCAGTGACTTCCAAAGTGTTCCAGACGAAATATTCCTTGTCCTACTGAAAAAAAAATATTCTCTATCCCAAATCATGGTTAACCCAAGTATGTAGTCATTTCAAAGGATAAGTGTTGGGAGTTTTCTAATGAGCACAGACTTGCCAGTCACTCTGATTGAGCATTGACTTCTGTGATGTCATCTTACTTTTGCTAACTCCACGAGGAAGAGCAGAGCTTACACTGGCTTCACTCAGTGTTCTCACTGGAAAGTGTGATGAAGCATGACATTCAAAGATAAATTCTTTTCAAAGAGGTCTTTTAAGTCTTCATCCCTAGAAATGCTGGCAGAAATAAATACACATTTTTAAAGAAAAAAAAAGTGCCTGGCCTTTCCTGAATTGATTGTATCTCCTGCTTCTGCAAGCTGAGGAGTCATAATCCTGTGCCATCACAGATTGTTTGAAACCAATAAACCAAAGGCGATGACCTTGCTAATACATCCCAGAAGGAGAAAGAAAGTCGTGCTGAAGAATAACTCTTCAGGACAGTGTTTCCCTCTGGAAAGAGGAGAACAGAGCTGAAAGTGTTTGACATGATTTACAATTGAACAGAATATCGGAAACTTCACCTGAAATAAAAGGGATTTTTTTCTGAAGTTCTCCAACAGCCTTGACTTCATCTGCATTGTCCTGTGATTCACAGGGCATCAACTGTGTCTCCTGCATGGATGCTCCATGGCTGGCCTGTCTGCTCACAGATGAACATCATCTACAGCTGTGTTTTATGATGTCCTTCCTATGGGTAATTCTCAGGTGACAGTATAACATGATGTAGTCTGGACAAGAAACCGATGGATATTTGTCACATTTGCATTTAAACACCTAGTATGCATTAGTTGAGTAGTACACTTGGCTTCCCTTCACATTGTATTAGCTTCTAGCACCCGTGGGAGTGGAGGTGTAGCCACACAGCATGACAGTGTCAATCTACACGCTGAGATTACATTAGTATCTGTCACCTCACACATGTGCACTGACAATAAATTAAAACAATCTGACATTTGAATAAATGAACTTCTGTAAACCTTTGATTTCCCATGACATATAGGACGGAGCAAGTTTTACATCAATTAATTAAATCCACACACAAGAAACATAATTTTTCAAGGAAACATTTTCCCAATAAATTCATCAAAATGCTGATTATCTAGTAACCAGTGGTGAATCAGGTAATATGCAACTTACTAAATGGTACTCTCTGTAAAGATAAGAAATGTCCAGAAATAATACATTCAAAAGAAAAATTGATGAGGAACAAGAACAGGTTCACATACAATGAACGATGTCTGGAGATAGGTAGAGCTATGGCAAGAGAAGGTTCCTGTGACTCCAAACTCTAGTCTAGGAAGCTAACCTGCCTGAGTCAGGTCTCGGTTCTATTGCTTAGCCTCCTTAAGAACAGATGGTGGTTACTTCTCTGTGCATCAGTTTCCTCATATATGGGGTTAGTGTAAGGATAAAACCAATATTCTGAGTTCTATTGAGGATGATGTAAATGCATACATTGATAGCTCTTTCAGGAGAGCTTGGAATTAACAAAACATAGTGCCTTACATTTCTAGTGTCATAAGATACTATGACCAAGTAAATGTTTATTGAGACTCAAGGCTCCTAAGGGTTACAGTCCATGATCATCATGGCAAAGAAAAGGGCAGCAGGCAAGTAGGTATAGCACTGGAAGAGTTGCTGAGATCTTATGTTCTGATGACAGTCATGAAGCAGAGAGAGCAGGGGCTAAGTGGGAATCAATGGGCTTTCAAACCTCAAAACCCATCCCCACTGACATATATTCTACAACAAGGCCATACCTCCTAATCCTTCCTAAACAGTTCCACCAACTTTGAAAATAAGCATTGAAATATATAGAGCTATGGGGCAATTCTTATTTAAACCACCATACATGGGTATAAATGGCATTTATTAGGCAAATGATCTAGAGATAGAACCATTTCAAATACTGACCAAATATGTCTAAAAGTTCTCATTTGGTAGATGTTTGTAGCCAATCATTGAACTGAGCACAGGGTCCCCAATGGAGGCATTAGAAAAAGGACTGAAGGAGCAGATGGGGTTTACAAACCCATAGGAAGAACAACAATATCAATGAACCAGACCCCCTGCCCCCGAGCTCCCAGGGACTAAATGACCAACCAAATAGTACACACGGAGCAACCCATGGCTCCAGCTGCATATGTAGCAGAGGATGGCCTTGACAGACATCAATGGGAGGAGAGGCCTTTAGTCCTGTGAAGGCTTGGTGCTCAAGTGTAGGGGAATGCCAGGGCAGGGAGGGGGAGTTGGTGGGGGGGATAGGGGAGCACTCATGGAAGCAGGATGATGGAGGATGAGATAGGGAGTTTTGAGGGGATAGGGAAAGGGGAAAATATTTGAAATGTAATTAAAGAAAATATCCAATAAAAAATTCCTCATTTTTGTCTGAGCGTTTCCAATATTTGTTGTGTGTTGAGTAGAAGATGCATACTTAACACAACACAAATAGAATCCTATGAGACAAAACTAAATTTTTAGATGAAAAAAAAAAACTCAGAGAAATGGGATTTATATCAATTCCCCATATCTTTAAAACAAGTAGGTCACCAGAGCTTCGATTCCTTCGATTCACACCCAGTCTGTAGAAGAATAAAACCCAAGGATAGGCACCTTACATGAAGTGGCCTTCCAAAATCACCTGTCATTTTGGTACAACTTACAAACAGTATTGTGGATGGAATAGATAGTCTACTTCCTTTGTTGAGAGTTTTAGTAAGTGCAGTGATAATTAAGGAATGTAGGCATCTTAAAGAAGGGGGAAGACCATGATGTTCATCTGAGGTCACCTGAGATTCCATAAAATAAAACATTGAATAACTCACACACACACTTTATCTCTCACACACACACATACACATACACACACACACACACACACACACACACACACACACAGAGAGAGAGAGAGAGAGAGAGAGAGAGAGAGAGAGAGAGCAAATGTTTGTCTTGGGCCAAAGAGAATTGGGGAGCAAATCAAAGTAGTGACAGAAAGGAGTTTGATGGTGCTTCTACATGGCTGCCAGCCCAGTAGATCTTGTTTGCGATGGCCATAATGTGAGTGAAGCTTTGGCTGTGTTCTACCGAGTGAACCTGGGCTTTTTTTCACACTTGGCTCTGGGTACATTCTTCCTCCTGGAGTGAGACATGTTTGAATTTCACAAGATCATGTTGCATTGTCTTCAAAACTGTTTTTCTTATATACGAGGCATTATGTTAAAATTTTAGGATGTAGAAATTTTATAACATTAAAAAATTTAAGCAAGTCTAAGATCCAAATCTGGGTTTTAATAAGCTGAAACCATTCCTTCTTTTTAGTTCAATACATTTGTATCAATTATTTTAGAATTTCATACATGTATACAGCATGTATACAGTATAGTTAAAAAATTATTTTAGAAAACACATTAAAAAGTGGCCTGGGTAGAGAAGGGAGCACACATTTTAATTCCAGTACTTGGGAAGCAGAGGCAGACAGATCTGTATGAGTTCGAGGCCAGCCTGGACTACATAGTGACTTCCAGGATAGCCAGGGCTACATAAAAGAGGCTGTTGCAAAAACCCAAAATAAATAAATGCATTTTAATACAATATGTACTCACCATAGTCTTTTTCTTCCCTAACTCCTGTCAGGTCATCTCCTCTTCCCTGTCCCCCCAACTTAGTGTTCATCGTCTCATTCCCTCTGCTCCCCAGAAACATCAACACAGACACAGTTTTAAAAAAAAAACTGGGCTGGTGAGGTGGCTCAGCGGGTAAGAGCACCCAACTGCTCTTCTGAAGGTGATAAGTTCAGATCCCAGCATCCACATGGTGGCTCACAACCATCCGATCTGGCGCCCTCTTCTGGAGTGTCTGAAGACAGCTACAGTGTACTTACATATAATAAAATAAAATAAATCTTTAAAAAAAAAAGAATATCAATTATTTCAACTACAATAAACTATTAAAAAAAAAAACTAATAATAAGACAAAACCCAAACGAACAAGACAAAGCAAAATGTACACCACAGGGATACAGACCCTGGGCTGGTGACACCTGCCCCGGAGTGTGATCTATAAGCCTAGTGATACGCTATTGTAGAAAATTAAATTGTACTTTCCTCTCTGGTTACAAATGCAACTAGCTTATTCATTAGGGATAGGACTTTGTGTCAACCTCCCTTTGTCAGTTCTGGAAGTTTTCTGGTTTAAGTCTAAGCAGGTGCTTGTGAGTACTGTCACTGTCACTGTCACTGTGAGTTCATATGTAGCACATAATACATTTTTATCAGATTCATCCTATCCCTCACTACTTCCTCTACCTGTTCCCAGCTCCACCTCCCACCCTGCATCCTTTTGCAGGATTTAACCCACTCAGATTCATTGGCTGCCCATCTCCATATGAATGTGGGTTATCTCCTAGAGCAAGGTTGATCTACCTGGGACCACACCCATGAAGACAATTTCCTCTCCCTCCCCTAACAGCTTTTTACCTAAACCATTTCTAATATATTCCCTTCAAGAGAAACTGGGTTCACTGATACTTAGAATGAGCCATGTTCTTTGTGCGGGAAAGGCAGCAGAAAGGATTCTAAGACATATTCATATTATTCACCATTAAGTCTCTCTGGCAAAATATCTAGATAACCAATTTAAAGTATTTACTTTGTGTGATGGTTTGTGTATGCTTGGCCCAAGGAGTGACAATATTAGAAGGTGTGGCCTTGTTGGAGTAGGTGTGTCATTGTGGGTGTGGGCTTAACACCCTGATCCTAGCTGCCTGGGAAGTCAGTCTTCCACTCAGAGCCTTAGGATGAATGTGTAGAACTCTCATCTCTGCCTGCATTATGCCTGCCTGGATGCTGCTCTGCTCCCACCTTGATGATGATGATGGTCTGAACCTCTGAACCTGTAAGCAGCCACAATTAATGTTGATCTTATAAGAGTTGCCTTGGTTTTGGTGTCTGTTCACAGCAATAAGACTGTAACTAAGACACATTGCCACATGGCTACAGATATTTGAGCCCATGTTTGGCTAGGTACACTGCTTTCAGAACATCATGGCAAAAGAAATGTGGGGAAACTGAGCTATTCTCTTTACAGTGCTCAGTAACCAGAGAGAGGAGAGGGGAACAGGGACGATGTATGGATAGACAGCCTTCAAAACTATGTCAGCAGTGATTTCTGTCCTCAACCAGGCACCATCTCCTATCCTTCCTTCTGCTTTGATCCCTTCAATAGATTGACTCTGTATCCATATGATCCATGGACCTCTTGGTACCAGCACTAGCTGGAGCAATCCACCAACACATGAGCATGTGGCAACATATTTCATGTACAGTGTAATTCATGACCACAGCCTACTTTTCTAAACCAGAATAGAAATAGATAAACATCATAATAACTTGTGCATGGCTTTATCTTGCATTGCCACACTTCCTTCTACATACAGAGTTTCTACTTTCCATCAGAAGAACAGATTTTGAGTTTCTGGGAAGAGAAACCTTCATATACATAACTTTATTTCCACTGACTACAGAAGTGTGGTGTTTGTCAAAATGAATGAAGAACATAAACATCTGGAAAGAGTTAGAAGACAAAGACTCATGATGCACTGTGGTATTAATGAAGAAAAGGCTGTTATACAAAGATAACTCTCTCTCTCTCTCTCTCTCTCTCTCTCTCTCTCTCTATATATATATATATATATATATATATATATATATATATATATATATATTAGAAGGGTAGTCCACAAGACCCCAGATCAAAAATCATGACAAGATGTATATATTTATTAGAAGATGTTGAAAGAAAAACACTGGGAATTTTAGTATTGAGGGAAAACAAATATTGAGATCATTGAATCCTACTGAAATCCTAAAAATATTTGCATTCCATATTGCTCCAGAGAATCTTATTCGAACCTTCTTGCAAGGTAATCTAGATACTTCCTTACATTATAAATGTAGGCTTTAAAGCCCGGCGTGGTGGCGCACGCCTTTAATCCCAGCACTTGGGAGGCAGAGGCAGGCGGATTTCTGAGTTTGAGGCTTTAGTATAGTGAAGGCATTTTAGAACATTTTGGGTCTTTACAGAGATCAAGTTACTAAACTATAAGGACAGGTCTACACATGTGTCTGAAGTACTACACATCATAACTAATACCGAGGAGACAAACTAAGGAGACATCAGAAAGGTAAACAAGAGGCAGCAAGCGCATGCACATGAAGAAAGCACTTCTCCTGTAGAGACTGGAATTGCTAATAGGCTGGTTTTAATAGAGTAAATATAGAGAATGTTTCCTGTTCCTCAGGAAGCACTTCTTCAATTAGTTTAATTTTATATATATATATATATATATATATATACACACACACACACACACACACACACACACACACACGCGCACATATATATTCATTCCATATATTGGCACACTTGTAGCTCAGACTCCTCTTCAAATGCATTTGTATAGATACCCATGTTTCCCTGTCAAATGAAACAAGACACACTGCTGGAGTCCATTTAATACACATTCCTTTTTTTAAACAAACCAACGTACAAAAAAGTATTCCTAGTCAGTTTATATTGATTAACACATAACTTGGGCCCTAAACATTGAACAAAGTCACTGATAACGGTTATACCAACCTGGACTGTGTGGAAAGCCATGTGTTAGGCAGCACTACACTGACTGGCTCACTATAATAAACATAAAATTTCCTTGATTTAGAGAGTTAGCAATTCAATCTTAATAAAATAAATGTGAAAGTCTGGGAACCAAAACTACTGACACTAGCTATAGAGGTGGCCTGAAAGTAGAAGATAGAAAGCTCTGCGGACTCCTGCATGGAAAGGGTGGTGGCTGAGAAGGTGTGTGAAATGGCAGCTAGCTCCTACAGGCCCTGGAGGGTGGGGCTGGGCCATAGCACAAGCGCAGCCATGAGTCACATCATTGGCTATGTATTCATGAGGGAGACTCCCATACAAGGACATTTCACACATCAGTTTGAGTGTTTGTTTCTATTCTATAGCCTTTTCCTTACAGCTGAATAATAATTGGGTTTTGTAGGAAAACTACTCTTTAAAATAAACAATTAAACACGAGCCACTCTTTGCTGTTCCTCTGGAGCTCCAGGACTGTGAAGAGAGCCTGCCATCCATTGGAGTGGGATCTGGGACACTGATTTTTGGCCACTCACCCTCACCAATAAGTTTCTCTGACAGAGACACTGCAGGTGTGTGGCCCTTTAAAAGTGCATGCTTGTATCTCAGTCAGAACTGCCTAAGGCTTCCTCTGCATCGAAGTGTCTCTTGGCAGAGTACTGATTGCTCTGGACAAGAGAGGAGAAAGATGAATATGTTTCTTCTCAGAGATACTGTATCTCGATTTGACGTTTTATTTATCTCAACCTTTAAGCTTATCTTGCCTCAAATGGTAAAACTGGCTTTCCCCACAAATCTCCAGGCTTAATCCACTCTCATTTCCAGCTGGTGTTCAGGTGCAGTTAACTGTTCTGTGTCAGATCACCCAGTCCCTCTCAGTTTGACTCCCTGCATGAACAACGACACTACACAAAACAAAGTCAGCAACTTGCTCTAGGAGAACTGCACAATCGATGGCGCTGTGAACAGCAAGTAAATCTCATTAATTGGGAACAATGGTAGCCTGTCATCCCTGTCCCTTAGATCCAAAGAGCTATAAGTCCTTAGGACATCAGTACAAGGTCAACTGCCTCTTGGTCCCCATCTACTCCAATACCCAGAGGGCATTCGACACTTTACTCTTGATTATTTACCTGGTACGACTTTGAAACAGTAAAGCTCAACTGAAGGTTTGGATCTACTTGGACATTTCTCAGTCGCTAATAAACATTATTGCTCTCTGTCTGTCTCCTTCTCTGTCTCTGTCTCTGTCTCTTTCTCTCTCGGTTTATGTGTGTTTGATTGTGTATATGCATGTGTGTGTGTGTTGGGATATGGACATGCACATGAAAGCTTGTGCTGTGTGGATAACAGAGGTCAGATTTCTGTATTCATCCTTTATCGCTGTGCATCTTACTTTTGAAAACCGAGTTTTCCATTGTACTGAAAGAACTGATTTACTTGGCTAGTCTGGGTGGCTACTGGTCACTGGTAATGTTCCTGCCTCTGCTATTTTTATTTCACTAACCTCCCTAAGAATGGAAAACACACGCTTAATACATCTCATCAGAAGGAAAGAAGAAAACTTACACTGAGCTTTGGTGGTCTAGCACCATCTTCTGCTGTGCCTCTCTGTGTATGCCCCACAGTGTAGGTAGATGGTTGTGCCCGCTCAAGCCTTCTGCCCCTTTGAGACCAGGCTGAATGTCTTTTAATAGTCTAATGTACACTCTGCACTGTTTATGACAGATGCACTGTAGGGGAAAGGTCACTTTTATTCTTATGAATTCATGAATGCTAGAAAAAGCTATCAAGGAGACACAAACTTACATAGTCATGAACATTCTGATCAAGTCTTACTGAAATTAAATAATGCACTAGGTGACCCTGGCAGTTAATGTACTAAAGAACTCCATGATTATCAAGACTCTGACCAATATACCCACACTTTCGGCTACTCTGCTGGGTATTAGCTCTCAACTTCATGGAGACAAAACTTCATTTTCTCTCTGGAATTATCAGATGAGATGGCGGTAACCATTCAGAGGTAGTGTTGTTTGTTTGTTTGTTTGTTTGTTTTGATGTTTGTTTTGGATTTGAGGGGTTGTGGTAGGTATTGCTACCTGATATAGGCTGATGAGAAGGGAAAATTTTGGTATAATAAGAAAGGAACACTTAATAAAAATAATTATAAAATCGACTGTATTGTGTTTCTGAGGGTTTGTCTGTTTTTACTTCAGACTGATAACAACCCAACAACATCTTCGTTCAGATACTCACGAGATACTCTGCCCCTAAATGATTTATATCCATTCATTTGACATGGTATGTTTTCCACATAATCTGTATGTGTGTGAAGTACAACACGAATCCCTGAGACATAGGCAAATAAACATACACATGTCTGTGTGCCCACCTGTGTGTTGCTAGGGACTACACCATGGACTGTGGACTGGAAATCCTGGGCAAGCCTGCTCCTAGAGGCTGAGGTGAGCAGTCTACAAAGAGAAGCCCAACTCCTCTTCCTCCTGAGTGTCCAGATCAGTGAGAACCATGCACATCAAAATATATCAGCACCCCAGGAAGAGTACAACACAACATTCACACTGACCAAGAGAAGGCATTTCTCTGGCAGGCCAGTAAGCAAAGTCTGTCCCATCTCTGAGGAAAGAATGAAAAGAAAGGAAGGCATACTTGTAAGCAGGAACTTCCCCACCAGGAAACAAGACTTCCAGAGACAGCAAGAGCAGACACCAGGCTCAAACAGCACAGTAATTAGTGGCCGAATTTATCTACATACCTCCAAAGCGAGCTCTCAGTGATGCTCCCCAGGTTATAGTCATAGAGCTTTGTCAAAATGAGAATCACCTGAAGGCAGAAGAAGAAATCACAGTTAGTCTCAAACAATTACAATCTCTTAGAACTGAGATGACCCAGGGGAGGGCTTAGGATTCCTTTAATGGGTGCTTAACATAATTGAATGGATTGTTACTGCTTGCTGCCACTGTCTGGGGAAGGGCTGACAGCCTGGTACTGATCATCTCTGGTCAGCTGCCCTGCCCACCATTCTCAGGGAGGCCCCAGAGCCGGTGCTACCTGTTTCCTCATGTATTTCTTGTCCTGGTGGGCTTAATACTTATTAGGAAGCTTATAAAATTGTAAAATATGAACACTTCAAGTAAACCCCTCAGTAAATGTTCAAAAAAGGTCAGTGGTAAAGTTCTTAGCTCCCGCAACTGAGCCACATGGGCCACCATCCTTGATTTCTGAACCCCAGGATACCCTTTCTTCTTTGTGAGTTTGATGAACTGTTTCTTCTGAATTCTGAGCCAGATAGGAGACACAACAACTCAAAAGAGCAAAGAAATAGCACTGTAACAGGGCAGGTTTGGGGCACATGATCCCAGGACTCATACTGTTGGGTATGGAGAGACTTCCAAATTAGAAACAGGTTCTGGGAAAGAGTGTATCCCGAAGAAAGCCCTTTAGGTGCACAGCAAATGCCCCATTAATTTGTTACCTGTTTCCAGCCTCACTTGGAGGAAATCAAACTATTTTCCACATTTGTTCAGAATGTGGAAGACATTAATTAATCATCCTAGAATACAATGTGCATAGCCAAGCTGGGAGACTACAATCCAAGTAGTACAAAACCTTCTAAAAAAAGAAAAAGGGACTTATTTCTTGATTTTCTTGATTTTCTTCAACTTCCAAAACACAAGAAAATCAAGAAAGAAGACCAACGGGTGGCTACTTCATTCCTCCCTAGATTAGGGAATAAAATATCCATGGAAGGAGTTGCAGAGACAAAGTTTGGAGCTAAGACAAAAGGATAGACCATCCAGGGACTGCCCCAACTGGGGGGTCCATCACATAATCAGCCACCAAATGCAGACACTACTACTGCATATGCCAGCAAGATTTTGCTGAAAGGACCCTGATATAGCTGTCTCCTGTGAGGCTTTATCAGTGCCTGACAAATACAGAAGTGGATGCTCACAGTCATCTATAGGGTGGAACACAGGGTCCCCAATGTAGGAGCTAGAGAGAGTACCCAAGAGCTGTAGGGGTCTGCAACCCTATAGATGGATCAACAATATGAACTAATCAGAACCCCCAGAGTTCGTGTCTCTAGCTGCATATGTATTAGAAGATGGCCTAGTTGGCCATTATTGGGAAGAGAGGACCCTTGGTCTAGCAATCTTTATATGCTCCAGTACAGGGGAATGCCAGGGCCAAGAAGTGGGAGTGGGTAGGTAGGGGAGCAGGGTAGGGGGAGAGTATAGGGTATAGGGGACTTACGTGATAGCACTTGAAATGTAAATGAAGAAAATATCTAATTAAAAAAAGGAAAAGGGAGTTTCTGAGACCCCACCCTTGCTTTGCCAAGACTGATGACAGTTTCGGCCATCACAGCAGTTTGAGAAGACAACAACTTCTTTGGCACCTGCTACCAGGAATAGGCTCCATCTGACTTCCTGGAGTACCCACACCCTAGGGCATCTGTGGACACTGAGTAATATAACTTGTTCCTAACCACTGAAAGTTCTCCTGACACCTGGTTATTGTTCAGATAAGAGGAAGGTATGTTCTGGGTCTACCCATTATTCTGGTATCCATATCATAGCACTAGAACTTTGGACCCTGCTATACCGTTTGCAACTCAGCAGAAAACCATTCAGACCAACTAACTGGATTTTCTCTGCAGGTCTTGGGATCAATTATTGCTACAGTGAGTACAGAATGTTCTAACCTTGAATTTTGAGGCAGTGTTTGCCCAAGCATGCTAAATCCTTCCAAATTCCAGGTTACTAGCACAGTGCCTCATTTAGGAGGCATGAACATCAATGATCCTTAACTCTTCCCAGCTAAGTCAACTAGGACTCCTTCCTAGGAAATGGAGCGCTGTGCTTACCGGAAGACCAGGCGAGATCCCTACAGACCCATCCTCTAAAGCAGCCTTCTCCCGACCCACAGTATGAGCTGCCACCAACAATCTGTTCAAACTCCCTTCTTCAGCAAGATGTGAGCACGGGTGAGGTGTGAGGCACCCTATGGGTACATCAGATGGCGTGCCTATGGTGGGGCATATGCTTAGCAGATCCCCATGCCAATTAAGTCACTCGAAGTGCTAAATTTCAATCAGGGATGCTGATCAACGTCAGCAGGGTGGCTGTTTGTATGAGGACAGAGAGTGATGTTGTGACTTCACCTCAGTGTGATTTTGCCAAATAGTCCTATAAGTCCCCCACCAAGAAAATAGGGGTGTGGGCAGAAAGCATTTCTGGGTAGTTGCCCTCATGATACAATATAGCGGTGAACTAAATAATGAAGCTCAGCTGGTCACAGGCCATGGCTCCCATTCATGTGACAAGGGACTTTAGAGGTGCCCGGGGGTAGGAACCCTTTAACCCAGTGTGAAATGGTGTAAGCCTGCCCGCCCACCCACATACACAGCGATTGTTTAAGCAATTCCCAGGGCACGTGTGCACGAAAGGAAAAATTTGTTCCCTGCTTCCTCTTGCTGGGCTAGGAAAAAAAAAAAACAAAAAAACAAAACACTAGTGATACAGTCCGGCAGTTTATCAATACTGCACAGGGGAGCATCCTCTGTAACATTTCCCAGCATAGCTGTTCAAACCAATATAATCTTTCTGTTTTTTTTTAGAACCTGAGCAGAAAAGGAAAGGTGAAATGTTAGCTTTGGGTTATGTGTTCACTTGATTATCTGAGGTCCGTCTTCCCTGCATTTTCCCGTTTGGGTGTACACATTACTCACACCTCGATGCTGGGCAGTTAAGCGATACAATGCTATGTACAAATGTTAAATTGCCTAGTGGTTTGTTATCCTCCTTTTCTGATTAGTACTGCTATTTAGCAAAATCCTCACATATTAAAGGGGTCACAGGCCAAATCACTGCTCCAAAGTGAGAACTGGGAAAAAGCAATGGTTTGCCGATTCCAGGACTATCCTCTTACAGTTTTGTGTATTTGCAGATGTTAGAGAAATCAACATGAATAAAATTCTCTTAAATAATGAATAACTGATCATTGATATTCACTCCATAAGCAATTTTTATATATGGATTTCATTATTTCAAGAGTATGACACTAAATCATAAACTCAGTAGAAGCAACAATGTTTTCAGGTGTGTGTGTGTGTGTGTGTGTGTGTGTGTGCATAATTGTGTGTGCTATGTGGATGTGTTCATGCAGATGTGGATGTGCATGGGACAGGAGGTTCGACCTGCAAACGTGCAACGTTAGGTATCTTGTACCATTGCGTTCCACCTAATTTTTTGAAACACGGTCTCTCACTTCACCAGGAGATCACTGATTCTGCTAGACAGGCTAGACCATGACCTCCAGAGATGTGCTTTTGTATCCCCCCTTGTGCTAAGGATACAGATGTTACAGATGCAAGCCATTATGCCTGGTTTTGGCATGAGTGCTGGGAATTCAAACTCAGGTCCTCTTGCTCAGACAACCAGAAAATTACTGGTGAAACCCTCTTCCAGCCCTTATCAGTATTAGTTTGGCAATCATTCTCTCACATACAATAATGCCAACGACCTTCAGTGCCCCCAAAACCCTGATTGAAATAGTAAAAGCTAATCCTGACACCGACTTTTTCTTGTTCCCCTGCAAATCTCAGGATATCTTTGAATAGCGACCATTTGAATAACTATGGGCTGATAACGTCTACTTAACAATATATCGAGTCCTCAACATGAAATATCAGGAACTCTCCACAGTAATATATCAGAAGTATCCTTTCTTGCCAGTCTCAGAACTCCTATTACCACCTGAAATCTCTCTCTCTCTTTTTTTTTTACTTCTTTCCATTCTTACCTTACAAAACCTTATTTTGTTCATACTTAAAGAAAATGTAGCCCCTCCCACTTAGCCACTGTGTGGTAGTCAGCCATCTCAGTATTCTGTGTGGGAAAGGGTGATCTCTTTAAAGAAATGAGCAAAGGTTTTCTGCACATGCAGCCCTTTGTCCAGAGCCTTCCATATTCTTTACTGAATAATTCCATTAACTCTGAACACTTGCCTTTTCTCAAAGACACGAGAAATTGTCACCAAGAACCTTGTGACAGAAAAATGCCAGTTGACTTCCTCAAAGCCTTAAACTTTTTCTGCTTTGTAATCCAAAACAAGGCTTTTATAGATATAGAGACAGGAGTATCTGCCTAACTAAACAGGAAGGTCCACTGTAAATTAGCAAAAGCCACTGAAAGACATTTTGTATCAAAATTGCTGGACAAGTGTTCTTTCTGAGTTTGATTAAAATTAATTAATTTGGAAACAGTGTTGGTTAATACACAGGCAGTAAATTATTAGCCCTGTGACAACTTTGAATATGACAGTATTTTTTCATTGTTAACATAAGTATAATTTAGAAGCAAACCCTCGAGCATTTAAGGAACCCTTAGATTACCTTCCTGGAAAGGCAATTCTGCTCAGCATATATTTGCAAACTTGTCATAAGTGCTATAATGCTGATGATGAGAACGCATTGTTCCCTTCCTAAATAGCAGCAATGGAACTGTAGTCTTTTTTTTTCTTTCTTTCTATGGAAATAAACTTCAAGGGAAACATACTGTGCCTCAGGCTCCTAAGGAGTGAGCAATCTGTGCCAGGAGATCCTAAGGTCTCTTTCTTGATGCTCAGGAGCTCAATATCTGAATAATGCGAAAGAGAGCAGGATCTTTCTCTATGAACCAACACAATTCAGGCTTGGACAGACAGGTGTTTCTGTAATTATGGCTGACATCTGAGGAGAACTCACAATGCACCACCGACCTAATGCTGATAATCTCTGTCTCCCGGGGTGGGCTATGGTCTGCCGCTGGTGAGCAGGGATAGGCCTAACTGAAGGTAACAGCAGGCTGGGATAAGACTGAAGCCAGTTCTCTCTCTCTCCATCGTGCAGCTAAAAAGGCCATCTCACTGCTTACACCAACAGCTTGCTAGAGAAAATTTGGGTTGCTGCAAGACTGAAGCCAATACTGGGATAAACTATAAAGTCTCAAGGGATCTGGAGTTTGAATGTTTAGATGAAAAATAGGTGTTCTCAACTGGGTTACTTTCCTTGTACTCCAAATTTAGTAAAGAGAAGAAGCAAGCAAGTATGCTGCCTTTGTTGAAATCTGCATGTTCCAGATTGGGTCTTTATTTCAGCAAGTCTTTATTCAACTTTTCTACTTAGAAATTTTCATTCTTCCAGGGAATCGAGAATCCTCTGAGAATCTGACCTGATAACAATCTATGAGCATAAAACAATGTATAGAAGTTTAATGATACCATTGATCTTCTCTGCATCCTAAAAGGGTAAGAAACTCAAGAATGAGAACTTATTCAATTCTAGGAAAATAAGGGCTTTGTTCAGAAATAGGAACAGTCGGTTTGAAATTTTTGCACATTAAACTCAATCAACATTTGGTAAGGCTTTACTTTGAAGAAGGGGGGTGGGGGGAGATGAGAGTTGGTGCCAGTCCCCAGAGACTCAACGCAAAGAGAAAAAGGTTGAAGCAAGAGGGGAGCACATTCCCCTCCCTTTTAGAAAGCGAGCAAGAGAGGTGTTAGCAGGAATGAGCCTGTAGAAGAGGAGGTAACCCCTGAGTGCATGCAATGTTGGCAGAGGAGAAAGGAAAGATAGGTTGGATTTTAAGAAAAAGGAGCCTAAGAATGGCAGTATAAAGGTGTACAAGTCCAGAGAGCTCAGGTTTACCTTAGAGGATGAATAGGAGAATACAGAATACAGAACAGATAAAGAGGCTTGGTCTCCACCAGGAGATCCTTAAGCATTAGCTTAGGCATGTTCTTTATTGGAAACAGAAAGGGCATCCAATCAGTGCATGAGCGCTGGAATTCTGAGCTAGCTACACTAGTCAAGAGATAGTCATTAGCACAAATGCCAGATCCCACAATCCACCCAATGGAGACATCTGGTTTTTCTTACAGGAGGAGTTGGTGCAGTTCCAGAAGTGACTTAGCATGACAATGACATCAGCCCCAAGAGATTTCCACCTGTCCTCTCCCACAGGCCAATACTAGGTCCCTTTTCTGTCTGTCAAGCTCTCTGGACTTCAACACATTTGCAGGCAGCCCCAGCATTTCTTCACTCTTGGATTTCTCTACATCCAGCCGATTAAAACAGGGTCTTCAGTATTCCACGATGCGTTTTGCTTTTGTTGTAGTCTAGGTTTTTAGTTATGGAGTTGACTAGATTTGTATCACCCAGATAAAAATGCCCGAAGTGATTACTGTAATGCAGACAAATTTGTTTTGCCCTGAGGAATGAAGGTTTCATTCCATGGTCAGTTGGTTTCCTTCTTGTAAGGACAGTTGCAAGGGAAGGCTATCAAGGCAGTAAATACAGGGTGCAATAAAGCTGTTTAAAGAGAGGAGGTGCCAGGGTCCCAAAACACTCTTCAGAGACAAGACCCTTACTCTACCACCCTTCTGAGAATCCTCATCGTGTAAAGACTCTACCACTTTCTATAATATGGAATACTTATAATAGAAAGGTATAAGTTTTAAATTTTTATTGACTTCAAGACAATAGCAGGTTAGAGTATTTTGTTTTATGTTATTATTGGTGTGTGTGTGTGTGTGTGTGTGTGTGTGTGTGTGTGTGTGTGTGTTTAGGATCAAAGCTGGGAGTTTGCACACGGCATCTTATTTAGCTACATCCCCAGTGCTTTGGTTCTTTCGCAGCATAATTTTATCTTTAAACTTTTGGAACCCTAATTAAGTCTCCTCATGAGCTGATCTTTCCGTTTAACTTCCTAAAGAACTTGTTTTGAGAGCAGATCAAGGACTCCCAGTGGTGAATGAACACACAGGCTTTTGCAGATGGATTCCAACAGATTAATTTATACTATGATTATCATGGAGGATGCAAGTGAATGTGTAATTGCACAGCTTTTGACTCATCAAAAGGAATGAGATCAATAATAGCTAAACATCATTAAAGTGTGACAAAGGGAACATAAAGGTTGTGATACACATGCTCACACATGAGCGCACATGCGTGCGCACACTCTCTCTCACACACACAGGAAGGACTCAATTAAAAGTAGTGTAGCAAGTACAAACACAATTAAAGAATTAAAAATCAGTAAAAAGAGTGAATTGAATGTGGTGTATTAAGTTATGCAAAAACCATTTAACATTTTTTTCTTGCCTCTGGAAGTCACTAAAGCCCAAATGACCTTCATGTTTTGTGGCAGCCCCCACATAATTTACTGTAATGTTTATCTATGTAATATCCTCCACATGACTCTGAAATTAAGTGAGTCAAATAAGTACTGCATCTCCTCTAGGGAAGTAAAAGACAAGACAACCCACAGTGCTTCTGTGGAGACAGGGATGTGTAGCTAGCTAATTGAACACAAGACTCGGGCAAGCTGCAGTGCATGAAGGGCCCTAAGGGGAAGTGCAGAGGCTTCTCTAGTAAATTTCCGGTGTTCATTCTCTGAATCTATTCTCCTGCTGACTAGAGGTCATTTGCAGCTAAGACTTAAGGCAACAACCCCACCCCCAGCAGCTAAGAGTTATCCAGATGCTGGCACAGGAGAAAAAAAATCAGCCTTTGGTTAGAGCACGTCCCATATCTCCACCCCAGTCTTCTGACCAGCAAGAGAACATTTCTAATAATAGACATTTGGAACCTACTCCTAAAAAATCCAAGAACTGGATATTTGACAGACAAAGCCAAGCTTATCAAATCTGTTTGATGTAGGTTGCTTAAAAAAAAAATCTTTCAAAACAGAAGATTTATGATGTTTCCCACACTGAGGGATAACTCTAAAGCATATTTTCCCTCCAAAATCTATTGATGTCACAGTACCAAGCAGGGTGGTGTGGTGGCACCTGGGCACTGTGCTTTTCTTCTTCTTTCTCCTCCTTATCTACTGCTAATGAGTAATAAGATGTCAAAGTCAAACCCATATGCTCATATCAAGAAAATAATGTTAACCGTTTTATATTCTTCTTTCTTCTCTTTGTGACTCATTTTGTCCTAATCAGCGCACCATGTGGCATCCTCTCCCTTGAGTTAGGAGAAAGGAGATTCTTAAACAGGTATTTGCCTTAGAAAAGAGCCAAATATTTCCACAAGAACAAAGACAGAAATGTAATAAAAGGGAATAATTACACTTAATAGGAAGAAAAAAAAAGCATTTTTAAACAAGGTTTCTCTATACGTGGAAAACAACATGTCAAAGAAATTAAATAGTCCAAGATATCCAAAGGCAAATCTCAAAGACATAAAGATGACATCGTCTGAAGAACAAAGACAAAAGCAGGTAAGTTAATGCACTGTTAGGGAACTATGATTCCCTGAAGTATGAAGAATATCCTCTCCTAAACTACAAACTGAACATCTTGTTCCTGTTTCCCTGTTCTTCCCTGTCCCCTTACTGCTTAGAGGGGAAGGGACATAATATCCTCCATTAAGTCAGTTCCTATTCTTGGTGGTGGGGGGGGCATGGAAGAGGTAAGGCCAACGTATGGTATGTATTTATATGGAATTTGAAGAAATGAATGAACTTTGAAAAATTCAGGTCACTTTGTACTTAGGTGCAAACCTAAGAGAATATTGATCACTTTATCTGCAAGACAATAAGAGAATATCCATTGAGTCCTGTTTCCCTCTAAAATGTCAATAAAGGAGAGAGAGTGGAGGTGGAGGAGTCAGAGAGGGAGAGGGGATGTGGAGACAGAGAGGGAGAGGGACAGGGAGAGGGACAGAGAAAAAGGTCAATTGCTCAAGTCAAAAAGGTATAAGCAGGACTTGATAGGAGGGAGATAGAAGAGATGTGAGCAATGGTTATACACTCCCAAACTCCTTGCTCAATGGTCTGAGAAAGACAGATTTGTTGGTTCTTCCATCATTTTCTGTCAGAATCATATGCTGTCTCTAAATGTTGAGCCTCTTGTTGTGTAACTCAGACACAAAGGGAACACACCGTTAGGCAGCAAACTGCATGTTAATGATGAAGGACCCTCTGCTCCAGCACTTCCTCATACTTAGATTTAACATCATGGGACACAGCGAGGCTTTCCTTTCCTGCTTCCCCATCTTCGTTTTACACTGCCTTTCATGGTTCTGAGGAATCAACTCCATTCTACAAGAATATTACAAGAAGTAAAGATGTGAATATTGTGATGAGCCAAGTGTCAGAATATGAATGGCACAAGAATATTAGAATTAAAATAAAAGTAATACACATGGATCATATATATGTGTATATGTGTGTGTGTTTTAATATACATGTGTGTATATATATATATATATATATATATATATATATATATGTATATACTTCTGTTTTCTGTAGAACATGAAAAGAAAAGTAGCAAGAATAAAATATCAGATATCAGATAAAATCACTGTTGAGTCCAGCATAGTCTTGGGAGGGGTGGAATGACGTGGTTCCCATCCTTGGAACAGGACTAGCAGGCGTGGGCCTCCACAATTGTCCTGTGAGCTGCCATGAGTGTTACAGATTGCTTGCATAATACTGTATATATTTTTGTGCTCCTCCTTCAAGGAATGTTCCTGCTGACCAAGAGGTGAAGGTGTGGCTAATGTCTCAGCAAAATGGTCAACGGTGGAACCTTCTGGACAAACCTTAAGCCTGTGGAAAAGAACTCTAAAAACCTGGGCTCCAAATTTTGTAATTTGTCAACTATGCAAACTATAAGAATGCAATATGAATTATATGAGGGGCTTCACAAATCTAAGGGAACAAAAGTGGCTGTGCTGTGAGCCGAATTGTCAGTAAAATACTAAGGAAGGGGATAAAGAGATTTAGAGAGTAGTGATGGCAAGAGGTCCCACCCAGCTCAGTTTCTTTCCTTTGTTTGTTTATGCTTACAGAATCAAGTGGATTCCAGAGTCCAAGGTCATCCTGGGACAAAGCTAATTTAGGTCAAGGCAAGGGCTTGGGTCCTGATAAGTCCACCCACGGATCTTATTGTCTGTGCTTCTGTTTGCTGTCTCTTCCTACAAATCAAGTGGCTGGGCTCATGGGATGCAGATTCATGGGACTATCAAAAGGGAACCTGGGATAAAGACTGAATTCATATGTAGGATTAAATAAATAAATAAATAAATAAATAAATAAATAAATGGGCTTTGGATCCTCAAGAGATGAGCTATGCAGAGAGTTTTTAGAATAGCAAGAAAGCTGTCTTGAAAGAGCAGAACCCAGAAAGCAGTCTGACAGCTGTCTCACAAGCAGAACAGAGAGAGACAGAGATAGCATGAGTGCGCTAGCAATCTGAAAGGTGTCTGGAGTACAACATAGGTTGGCAGCTTGGACCCACGATTTGACTTGGGAAGTTTGTTTCTCAGCTCCTGGACACTCCTCTCAGAATCCATCTCCAAGCCGAGGTTGGTCCTTGGCAATTCACAACTTTCCTCTTTATAAGGGAAAAACTGAGGGTAAGGAAGGTAGAGAAACATTTCACACTTACAAACAAAACTCAATAAGCGATAGGAACTGACATGCTATTAGATGTTTTGTTTACCTCTCCTGAATGCATATGGTATTGTTAGACACAATTCATTTTTAAAAAAATTCGGGCAAAAAACTGAAATTTAAGTAAAATCACTTTATCTATATGAATGTTTGCCTGCATATATGTATGTGTACTTTGTCTATGCTGTTCCCACAGAAACCGAAGAGGGCATAGGATCCCTTGGAACTAGAGTTATAGATGGTTATGAGCCAATATGTGGGTACTGGGAATGGACCTGAGGCCTCTGCAAGATGAGTAAGGGCCCTAATTGAGGAGCTATTTCTATAGCCCCTTATATAAATATAAAAAAATATAAAATTATATATATATATATATATATATATATATATATATATATATAATCTAAACTCATAGAAGTGAAGCATTTTTCATCTTTTAGTCACATAATCAATGTGACTAAATATATAAGATTCTAATTCTAAAGTTTTATAATGGTACAGGTTATGGTATGTATAAAAATTCGAATCTCTTTATTCTTTTATAAGCCATTTGGCAAATAAGGTAGGTCATATTTTTAGAAGATCCAGCTACCGAATGATGGAATATCTAAAAGTAAAGGATAATCCTCGTATGCTATACACCATTTTGGTACACAAATCAAGGGCTTTACATATAAGACTAGGGCCAGAAAGGATATAGGAAATTACAAAGTACATACAGGCTTACAGAAGCATACTGCAGCATTAGGCATAGACATTGGGGTGGTTTTGTTTGGGGGCGGGGACTGCAAGAGATAGTATTTCAGGTCTCTTAAGAAAATTATACAAAATTAAGAATAAAATTAATTTTCCAAATAAATTTTATTTTAATAATAGTTAAACCATAAATGACCATTAGGTGTTTAATAATTCATATTATTCTCTTCTGAAAAGCCTTCAGGAGGATTAGCAGGAGTGAAGAAATAGAAATGCTTTCTGATGACAGCCCCCTATCCCCCTTCCACCTGGAATAATCTACAGCTCCCAAACTCCAGCATTCACCAAATCCTTTGCCCATGGAGACTCTGAATCTTAAACTTCATTAGCTCCACTGTAAATTCACCTTCAGACAGGATTTCCCATTAGATACTCATTAAGCCTTTTGCAGTCCTACGCTATGAATCAGGCAACATGGACGCGCGCCCAGACTCTGCTGTAAACACGGTGGCACTGAGGAAGTCAATATGCCTTTTCAGGCTTGCTTTTTCTCCATGGTTACATTGGGTTTGCTGGGACCTCTTCCTCCTGCAAAAACAGTCAGTGCTAAATGCCTTGACTTGCTCTAATCTTCAGAGCTGTTAGTATTCATCCTGCTAAGCACTCTGAGGCTTTCTTAACTCTATAATCCCCCTCTCCCCTAACTCTATAATCCACTTCTCCCTTCCAAGTATAACCAATCCTTAAATTCCATAAGAATCTAACTTCACACACTTCTCGGAAATACCGGTTTTCATGATGCTCTGAGGACAGTGTCCTCAGCTCTCCTGACTGCTCCTTGTCACCCTTTGTGCTAAGGACACCAGTTTAAAAGGTGAAATGTTACCACGTTTCCCCACCTTTTCAAATGCTCAAGGCTTCACACTACTGCTAACTTCCAAATAGATCAAAGAGCTGAGCCAGATACAATGTAGATTCTACCCCCTCCTTAACTCAGCCTCCTGCCACAGCTTTTTACCTACAGTAAAAGTCTCTATTACAGGTGAACTTAAAACAGCTTCCTCTTGCCCTTGAATGTCAGTGTTTGTCAATGATCTGACAGGCCTAAGGCTTTTCTATCAGTGCTGAGGTTTTCCAGGCATTCACAACATGTTCCAATTACATGGCTGTTGCTGCAGCCAGTCTCCAGAGTTTAGTGGAATTACAGAACATCCGGTAACCGCAAGACAAGAGCATTGCGGTCTCATCAAATTCCGATTTCAGGAATGGTCCTCCAAATGCCTAGAATTTCCTCTTGAAAGCTTAGGCTGATTAAAAGATTAAATGCCACAGATAATTCAGTGTTGCCTATCTCTTTTGTGAGGGACAAGTGGTTGTAAAACATGTCTATGATCCCATCCAAAGGTTTATTGATTTCTCTGTCCTTTAATTCAAGAGTGTTAGCTTTCATGCACAAATCTGCAGGATTCCTGAAGGTTGGCCAGGACACTGCAGAGAACTACATTCATTCAGTGAGTTTCTTCTGTGTAGGAAAGGACAGCTCTGGATGAATAGGATGAATACAAACAAAACACATTAGGATAGAGATTTGGAATGAAATCTCAATCCAGAATCTTCTCTGAGAAATCCTCAAAATTCTGCTCTGTGTAATGGGCAGAACAGCAAAGCGTGAACTTGAAGCCCCAGCAGGGCTGACCAGCTGCTGAGAGGATGCGTTTGTAATGGAACAAGCCTTGGTATCATGGTTAAGACTCAGTTAATTCATTTAACCTTCATCATCTCTTATTAAGTACTCATTAATGACATCAGAGTCCCCTTTACTACCTGAACTGTATCATTAATTTGTTCAGCAGGTGTGTCTCTTAGACAATCTATATACTTTCTCAGCTACCCAAGAATTTCTTTCTTCTGTCTGCCCACATTTCCTTCTTCCTCCATCAAATGTATGCCAGGCACAAGTTGTTGTCCTTTTAAGGGAAGAAAGGGAAGACCTTGAAAATTTCAATACATACTCCTTTTTTTCCCAACAACAAAATGCTGGACTCTCTCAATGCCTTTTGTTCTTTTCTATTCAATATAACCCCTGGCCCTGTAATGTCTACCTAAAGTCTTAGGGGTACTGACCACATTGTACTCTTTGTTCTGCTAAGTGCTATCGGGAATGCCAATACATACCTGCTCTCCTAACACAATCTAGCCTCGTGGAACCCCAGGGCACAGTTATGACATAGGTGATTTATAGACTATGCGCATGCTTTAGCAGCAAGGAAATAAGAAGGAAGGAACAGACCTCCGTAAGCATGGGCAGAGCTCTTTCAAGCTTGTTCAGCTTTTCCAGCTGAAAGTCATGCTCTTTCTGTAATCTAGGAACATTACAGACAGCAGATCTGTTGATCTACTCCATGTATGAGTTAGGAAGCTGAGTGAATGGGTTTCACATAGAGATGGAGAGATATGCATGGGCTTGGGGCTCAGGTGGTACATATTTAAACATAGATTTTCTTAACCTTTGATCTAGAAGCAAGATGTGGACAATGGCTTCTGTTATGAATTCTAAGACCCGGATGGGGGGGGGGGCTTATCTCAGCATTGCATTCTCTGTGAACTCTGTAGATGTGACAGGGAATATTCTGCCCCCTGCATTGCCATCAACAAGCACGGGACACAGAGGAGTCCTACTTAGAAAGAACCCAACCATCTATTTGCTCTTTTGCTAACATGAGACTTCATGCAATGAATATCACCCTGAGCTCTCTGGCTCACACAGAGAGGATGATGCTTCCTGGAAGGAGGGTGAAGGGATGCAAGGAATAAAGGGTACCTTGATGCTGTCCTGAAAATCAGTTGCAGAAGCAGAGAAGTGTGTCACCGCTTATCTTCACACTCTATAAACCTTCAGTTCTAAATACACATCAGCAAAATTTAGAAACCCAATATTTTGTCTGCTCCAGGAAATGCAAATCTTCCAGGAAAAGAACTCCCTTGATTCCTGGACCTGAGGCAGGGACTTTGCCAAAATGAAAGAAACCAGTTATGGGGAGCTGCAGGGTTCTTCACATTGAAAAGGAGCACCAGGGGGTCCTTGTCCCCAGTCTGAGGGCTTCAGTAAGTGGCTCATAAAGTGGCTGGGGGCAGAGGAAGCAGGCAGCTCTGCTAGAACACTCTACCTCTGCAGGAGGCTGTAGAGGAAAAAGAAATCTATTTTCTTGAAAATGTAAGTTCTTTGCATTTCCTCCTCTCCCCCCACCCCCACCCCTTCTTTTAAACTGTCCAGGATTAATGTGGCAAAAAATAAAATGCCCTACAGGCTGCTTATTTTGACGCTTGCTACAGCACATAAAAGTGAAGAATTAGCATGGAATGAATAATTTATTTATCTCTTTACTGTTGTTTTAAACAAATCACTTCCATGAAGGCAATGTGTATTCAGGCAATAAATCACTGTTTAGCACTCTGTCACACGGAAAAGATACCATTTGGCAGAATTATTGAATGGCTGTGCCTGGCCGGGAAGCAGGCCCAATAAAAGGAAAATGGTTAAGTAAGCCCTTCTAGGAGAGATTTCACTTGTATGTGGAGTAGGACCAAAGGCAAGAGTGTGAGACCCTTTCCTTTACTCCAATGGGTTAAGTGAGCACCTACTTGCAACATCACATCTGGTATTTTAGTAAGAACAGTATCATGCCAGTGCATAGAAAAATGATGTAAGGATTTGCTCCATGGGAATATGAAAAGGATTCACTGGAATTGAAAGAGTAGTACGGAACCAAAGACAAAATAGAGTCCCTTGTGTCAGGGGGGAAAGTGAACCTTTAAAATAAAAATACCGATGGCTCTAGGTACTGGCAAGCCTTTCCTGGAACAATCACAGAATAGCCAACGCCCTCTGAATATCTCTGTGAAATGTCTCAATGCCCCAGGAGGTTGCCTAAGGTAGCACATGACNCCCCCTACCCCATTGTTATAAAAGCTCCTGATTTTCGAGCCACGAGGTCGACCCCCCTGTCCCCTGCGTGGGATACGGGTCGTCCCGGAGCTCCGATTAAAAATCCTCATGCTTTTTGCATCAAGATAGGTCTCGTGATTCGTGGGGTGCACGAACAACCCGTGTCTGAAATAGGGGTATTTCTGGTTGGATCTTACAGAATGATGTCATCACACTCGTTATTACTCAGTCAATAGCCCAGGGGGAAAAAGAGATTTCCCATGGAAGCATGTGTGAGAGACTCTAACTGTGGAGCTGTCATTATCTTTTCCTGGGAAGACATGAATAGATGTGTATTCACTGCAGTGAGGGCTCCAACATAGAGCAAAGAAATCATTCGACCCCCTTTAGTTTACTAAAAGAGTGAATTTATTACCATTATGTATTGGAGTATGTGATGTGTTAGAATGGAGGGTCACTTCTCAACAGCACAATAGGCCAAAGCAGTTCCAAGTGGAAGAGGTTTTATTGGAAGGGAGAGACAAAGTAGTGGCAGGGAGAAAAGAGAGGGAGAGAGAGAGGGAGGAAGGGGCATTCTCCTTATTTATATGGAAAATGAGGTAACTCAAGTAAAGGTGGGAGGTGAGCCAAGGGAATGCTGGGAAGATGGTGCCTGTTGTCTTGGCAACCAGTCTGCAGTTTGCAGATTGCAGGTTGCAGGTTGCAGGTCTTGCTGTTGCCTATGTGATACCATAAGTTTAGAATGTCCTGATGCCAACAGTATGTGTGAAGAGGAACACACAGGAGCATAGATGACTGGAATGCAGATGTATCACCAAAAAAGGTAAACCAAACACAGGTGACAAGTCACAAAGCTGCATCCCTGAAACTTCTTGTACAACTTGCTTGCAAGAAGATCTACCGGTGGGTGAGTCCTATTTCCTAGCAACTGTTACTCATAATGTTACTCTGTGAAATGGCCTTCTGAGTCTCTCTTTTTAAGGATCCCTGTTAGTTCAGTTCTGAGGAAATAACTAAAAAAACAGAATCATATGAGTTGTTGGACACAGGTCAACTATGTTGATACTGGACAAGTCAGTAAGGATGGATGTGAAATGAAATGAGAATGTCAGGAGGCCCAGAAAGTGGGATTAGCAGATATCTAGACTGACTTCAATGCATCCCAGACACTGTGTTATCTGAATAAGCCCCAGACTCTAGAACCCAAAGAAGTCAGTCTTAATGCTGCCGATCAACTCTCTTGTTAACGACTGAACACATCTATATCAGAACAATAGTGAGGAAAAATGAAACAGGTCAAAGAGGAAGGGAATGACATTGACTCTCTTCTAATAATATTATTAGATAGGGAAATCAATATGAAAAATCCCCAGGGTGAAATACTGTATTAGGTCTCACCAAGGAAGGAAATATAACAGTTCTCAAAGGAACAAAGATCTGTAGAGCATTAATTCTGAAACATCTCTTTATACATTAGGGATGTCTGAAGGCTGCCATCACTCTTGATAACAAATGATTCTTACAGGCTGGTGATTCCTAGAGTTACAGAAGGCCAAGGCTTGGTTCTGAACATTTGGAAGAGGAAAAAATATCCCATCCTATTGACAAACCAGAAAGCTTAAGGACCATCCTATTTCCTTTGGTCCAAAAAATATAAACAAAACCATAATATCCTCAAGGAGCTTAAAGAACCTGAATTTTCCAATGTTACCTTTAGTGACTTGAGTGAGAATATAGCTTCTACCTTGAACAGTTTTGAACTTGTGAAGCTCTTGCTTGAAGCTGAAAACAGAACTCCTAATTACTTCAACGAAGGGGACAAGGGACCGAGAATGCCATCAGTTTGGTCCCTCACGCCACTTTAATGTTGCTTGTCGTTATTTTTAAAACTCTCGTGGCATCAGCATTTTGTCAGGCTCAAAGAAAAAAGTCAACCTTCTGTTGGCTACAAGCCAACGAGACATGTTTCACCCTAAGGAAGAAATTAATCAAAGACCAGCTATCTATTAAATGCTTACTGTGTTCAAGGGAGAGCCAGGAATCCCTGGGAGAGAAAAACAGATGCATGCAGTAACATTACTGACCCTCTGGAATTTACAATGCAGGTACAATCTAATTGTTACTATCCTATTCTGAAGCACTCAGTCTCTGAATACCTCCCTATTCAATGCAGTATTCAGGGTTCTAGGGTTGTTGTTGCTGCTGCTCCTGTTGTCACTGTTGCTGTTGTTGTTGTTGGTGGTGGTGGCAGTGTTGCTGTTGTTGTTGTTGCTGCTGCTGCTGTTGTTATTACTGTTGCTGCTGCTGTTGTTGCTCCTGTTGTCAAGGTTGTTGTTGTTGTTGGTGGTGGTAATGCTGTTGTTGTTGCTGCTGTTGCTGTTGCTGCTGTTATTGCTGTTGCTGCTGTTGTTATTGCTGTTGCTGCTGCTGCTGTTGTTGCTCCTGTCACTGATGTTGTTGTTGTTGGTGGTGGTGGTAGTGGTGGTTGCAGTGCTGTTGTTGTTGTTGTTGTTGCTTCTGTTACTGCTGCTGTTGTATTTCTTCTTTTTCTTCTTTATAAAAGAGAGCACCTTTATAGTATTAGCTGTTCACATTTCTTACCACCCTGAAGTCTTGCAATTCTAACATCTTCCTAATCTTTGAACCACCATGACATTTTTGAACCAAAGAGGATCCTCAAATTTTAATACTCAGCTCAAGTGTCAGCTAATCTGTGAAGCCTACCCAACTTGCCTGGATTGCTTTCCACTTATCTAAGCTTATCCTTAGTCATATTTTTTTGTTATTTTCATTATATGTTGCCTCTGAATTTCCTTCAGTTGTAACTTTGTTTGTTGCTAAATTAAAAATTAAAAAAAAAAAACCTGTCCTATTAGCTCAAATTCTAATGTAAAGAACTTGCCAGGATATTTCCAATAAATAATTACATAAAACTCAGGCATTCATGTTTTCAAATATGAATGAATATGAGAAAATACATTATTTGCACATTCAATCCTACCATCAACCTTGGCACATGATAATTCTTTCTTTAATAATAAGCTTAGTCATAATTGTAATGCCCAGTGAATGTTAGTTCTTATAGTGATGGGTTACAAATTCTGTTGTATAATGGTGTTGTATTCTCCATGTCCTTGCTGATGTTGGGATGGTACACCTGTGATTGTCATTTATCCAGCCTAAAGAATGCCTGTTATTAAAAAAAAATAAATGAACTGGAAGTTTGAGGATTGTGGAAGTTCTCTAATGTCTTTATGTAGATTTGTATAGTAAATAAGAAAGCAAAGTTAGTGAGATTTAAATTAAGGGATAATAAATATGATAACTGGAAATATGAAGCTTAAGTTGATAGTTCTAAAAATAATCAATTAGAAAGTATTATAAAACTTTTTCCTTAGTTCAGATAGTAAACATTTTACATTTGTGGCCCACTAAATGTTTATGATAGCTATTTTAATTCTTCAGTTCTATTGCAAAAGCAACATCTAGACCAGTGTTTCTTAACCTCTTTCACAGGGGTCACCTAAGACTATTGGAAAACACAAATATTTACATTATGACTCACACTAGTAGCAAAATCACAGTTATAAAGTAACAACAAAAATAATTTTATCATTGGGGTCCCCACAACACAAGAAACTATTAAGGGGCTACAGCATTAAGAAGGTTGAAAACCACTGATCTAGACATTAAGCACACACTTATATTATAATAAAACTTCATTTTCAAAAAGGATATTGGCTGTATTTGGGACTTGCTCTAGTTTGCTAACTCTTAGCAAATTAAGTTTCTGATAATAAAAGCAAACAAAAAAAAGACATTCAGGAATCTATTTGTAGTGAAATGTTTGTCCTCTTTTTCTACAATGATAGAAGTATAAATAGAAAGATAATACCAAAATATAGTAGAAAAGAGGCCAACATGGAAAGAAAAGAGCAAAATATAAGAGAAAAGAGGATGTCCAATTGGACAGTGTCAGGAAAACTGAGGAAGAGTATATGCTAACATTTTAAGGTTTGAGCCAGCGGATCAGAAAGCAGATGCCATCAGCAGAAAACCATGACAGAGCAGAAATGTTTTGTTCATCCTACACAATCTTGAATCTTGACATGTTTTCAAAACAAAGTGGATCAATTGCCATCAATTAAAAATACTGGAACAAAATTCTGTCCCTCATAATAAACTATATTGAAATTTTCACATTATAGGCTCTCACCTCTCCCCCCACCAAGGCATACAGTTAATTGATGGACTCCAGCAAGCTACCTTCTTTAGAGACCATATCTCCATTTATTCCAGGAAAGTTACTGACATCGCTTGCATGCTTCTGTTTGCAGTTGCATTGGTGAACCCTGCTTTCATCAACCTGACTTTGAAGTCAGACTTTCCCAACCTATGTCCTAACTCAGCTACTTTTATTTTCTGACATAAGCTCTGTGACCATTCACAACCTCAGGCTGATGTTGCAGGATATTGTCTGCTCTTATTTAATAGGGGTGTTATGAAGACAAACTGAGAGACTCTAAATAAATTTGTGCCACATGGTATTGTCTCAGACATCGGATAATGCAATAATTATTATGATGAGAACCCGGAGACATTAAATGAATTACCAAAACCCACCCTGCCTATTCACAGAAAATAAATGCCTTTCTCAAGACTTTGTGGGTCCTTCCATTTCCCACCATTTATCTCATAATTTCATCCCCTAAGACAAGTTAGGGAAAAAGCAAGGAGAGAGGGAAAGAGAAATTAGAAAGATCCCTAAATCTCATTTCTTTCCTTCTGTTTCTTCTTTGACCATGGCTACTAATGAACCACATCCAACCTCCCTAAAAGACCAACAATGACCCACCATGCCTATCTATGCATTAATGTACCCTCTGAAAAATTCCCACAATTCCAAACATCACACAGTTACAGAAATTATCTGCAACTGGCAAAACCATGTTTTTGCTAGAGCACGAGGCAAATCATAGTCAGCTTGCTCTGGACAGGCAGACAAAGAAGCCCCATATCTCCATACCTAGGACTAAAACAAACAAACAAACAAACAAACAAAAACATTCTCATAATATTTACGTGTTGTTTTTTTTTGTTTTTGATTTTTAAGAGAATCCAGAATTCCAGAGTTCTCAAAATTGTCAGTAAATTCCAGGGGTATCTTCAGTAAATAAAATTGTTAGTAAATTCCAAAATTGTCAGTAAATTCCAGGTATGTTTCACTACAAATATAATAGTAGCATTTAAGAAACCTAAGGAAAGTATGCCCTAAACTAGGAAAAGGATGTGGAAAGAAGAAGTCAGAAATAATAATGGCTCAATAGATTGAACTGTTTCCATGAGTGTTGCCTAAATTCTGAACACTAGCATTAAATATGTCAAGATTTTATGCCTGCCGTCTTTGTTGACAAAGTAATATAAAGACATAGCAAAGATGATGTTACCATTGGTTACATAGTGTAAGGCTGGAGCTTTGAGACCTTAGGCTGTAGCTCATTGGAAAATAATGAAGAGAGAAAGAGAAGCAAAACATGGCAGAGCATTTATGTCCTATTTATGTCCCCGACTCCTGCAAAAGTGGAAAAAAAAAATGTGCTAAGTCAACTAGCCTCAGGTAATTAGTTCTTTATACTTAGTGACTTAAAATCAATGGTGAGCAAACTTATAATCCTTCCACCCTGGCTGAGGAGACTTCTTCCACTCACTGTCTATCACTTCTGCCTGGAGATGGCATTGCTGAGCTCTATCCAAATAGTACCCAGAGCTCTAGTTAAATGTGCTCTTGCCTACAACCTACAAGGAAGCACAGTGTTGGCAGCTGTTTGTAATAGACTAAAGCCTTCCCAAGACCCACAGTAATCTAAAGGTCATATTCTCTAAGCTGTTTATAGATTGCAATTTGTAAGGTCATGGTGTCACATGCTGCCAATAATCAATGTGGAAAATTACAACTGTTAATAGGTCATCAATTCTTCACTCGTCTTAACACTCAGTCCCCTAAGAGTTTTAATTTATTTCTCTTAAGCTTAACTCATTGAACTTCAAGCTAAAGGTTTCATTTGTTTATGAAAGGGGTGGGATTCCATGGTGATAAAAAGATAAGTAATTCCTTAACAGGTGTCAAGGGGTGGAATCAATCACAAGACTCAAAGGAGTCCAGTGCTCTAGGAAAGGCATGTATTTTCATTATTTAGAGGCATAAGATCTATGTTTACTCCCAAACATAAAGAGGGGGGTGTTGCTGAGAAGTACTGAATACTGGAAGTAGAAGGAGTTTTTTCTACATATAAGCATGTACTTGTGTCTACTATGCATTGCCTTGAGTCATCACAAATACTTTTTTCAGAAAAGTCATTACAATTTGAATACACTTTTAGCTACTGAGTTTGTTGTACTTAGGTTTGTAGGGGAAGTTACTGACTTATCTGAGCACTTAATGACAGTAATGGATGCTGCCTCTATCACAATTAGTGAATAAGTATAAATAAAACCCAGGATGGCATTCCAATGCCAATATACCGAATTCTAACTAAGAAAATTTTGTCATGTGCAGATGATTTTCCTAATGCAAATAAATTTTAAAACAGACACAGAAGAGATTGACAAAATCATTTCCTTTTTGTACTTAGGAGACTTTAAAAAACTAGCTCACATTTTCCTGTTGGAGAATTTTGTTCCTTTTCCAAATATTGGACTGAGGCATATCCATGTGGCGGTTGTCAGGGACATGACAAAATGTCCAGGAGACTTGTGGCCCCGGGCTCCTTATCACAGTGTCAGGAAGTTTATAATGCACAATGTGTTTTATTGTTTGTTTAGTTGTTCTTCCTTTCTCTTCATCTGCATAAATTACCTATCTCACCAGCTAAGGAACTCTTCTGAACTATTTGTTGTTTAAAGATCTCATGCTGTCTTGATGAGAAAATGTGCTAAACACCAACTGTGCAATGTGAAATTTATCCCAAGTCTCATTGAACCATGCTGGTCTCCATCATTTCCATAGAGGTCCAAAGCTCAAGTCACAAAGATTTAGAAATCAATATGCAAGCCAAGTCACTAGAATCATTTCTGTAAAGTCTTTGCTTATTAAAAATGGTCACATTTAACTAAGGGTTACAGCATAGTCTTCAATTGTATTTATATATAAGAGTTGAAATTGGATTTTTAAAACACACATAAAATAGCTATTACTAAAACATAGACAAGGAAGTTATAATATTTAAGTTCAATCATGGAATAATTCTGGTAGTTCTCATTTGGCTGATTTAGAAAAATATTACCAATGTGCATATACAAGTAGAGGTAAATAAATACTGACAGAGGAGTTGCTAATGTTTTTCACTGCCAAGGTAAGGGCGATGGCTTTTCAACATACTGTATATTCATTAGCCAAGACAGCTTAGCTCCAGATTTCACAGTAAGTTAGTTTGTAGAATGTGGAAATGTAAAGAAAGAACGGTAACCATTTTTATGGATGAGCAAACTAGTTTCGATTTCAAAGATGGGGAAAAACAAGTCTCTCATAAAACTATTACTATTTCCAGAAACGTATCTGAACTCAACATTTAAGAGAAAAGCGTCCTGTCAAGGTTAGAATAAAGGAAATGGTGCTTTGTCATCATCTGGTGGCTTGACTTGGTCTGGGGTTCCCTCAAGAGGTCAATAACACTTGTAAAAGCTACAAAAAGAACAGTTAGCAACTATTCTATAAAAGATAAGGCTAGATGTGACTGCTAGATGAAGATCAATAGAGTTATGTTTTGATACCTTAACTGCATCAGGGTTTGGCTAAAATCCACCCATTACTATGATTTAGCCTTAGTGTTAGTGGAAATAACGCAAAGAAGAACATTTGATTGTTCCTGAAGATGAACCATCAAGGTTATTACAACCTTGCATTACAGACCATCCTCCTTATATCCTTAGACTGAATGCAATTCATTCACATGAGTAAACTATTAAAGGTGTTGTTAAACCCACAGACCATTGCTGATATTCAAATACTTATTTTGACAACTGAATGCAAGTGATTACCTTATTATCTCATCAAAACTACATGTACAGTTGCATTCTGGTATGCTTTTCTCTTACTATCTGTACTGTAGGCAGCAAAAGAAAGTCTCATTTATAGAATTGTAAAACTCAGAAGCAGTATTTCTTTCTTTTTCTGTGGAATGATTGAGAGCAAACTAAAATAGGGAAGTTCAGTTTTCTGTGATAAGACAATTGAATGGAGTGGGCAGAACAAATAAGGGATTCTCCATTCTCAAGTGTCTGCTTGCCTTTCTGTCACTACTTCAAGCTCTATGTTCTGTAATGCCCATGGTCTGCAAGAGTAGAGTCTGGGTGATTTAGCAGTTCATGCAGTCTGTCACTGCCTCTGTATCTGGCTTTGTTATAAAATGCTGAAATTGAAGAACTCAGTACAAAACAGCATCATTAATGGAGCAAAGGAAGGCAGTGCCGCCGAAACACCAGCTACCATCACCTCCACAGATAGTTCGCCGTATCTACGGTGCCTAACAAAAATTCAGTGGGTCCCGAGATTTGCGTTAACTATTTCCGGTATAGATTGTACCACACGAACCATCTCACTATTGATTATTCTTTAGGTCACGGAAGAATATGTCCTGTCAATAATTCTTTAACATTTACCTCTTCAATTACCGAAAATGGTTAAGAATGGTTAATGGAAATTGTCACTCTAACCCATAACCCAAACCACTTAATTTAAGCAGGCTGAGATATTTTATTCAATTAGAAAAGAGAGTCATGAAGATAAGGAAGTCTTGAGGAAATGTGAATTCAATAATTTCCTTTAGAAAATGAGTTTCCAAGAGGGAAGAGTGACAGTTGATTGATGAAACCCAATTCATTTATCTTTCTGAGCAATTAAAATATTTAAAAGGAAATGAGTTTATTAACAGTGGTTCAAGCTTATTTACTAACATGGAAATTGCCTAGCCCATGACTGAAGTCTTCCTCAGACTGAATTGCATCCTTCAGCCGTACCCAGATAAATACGTAGTGTTTGGCATTCTTAATATTTTAAAAGATTTACTTCTTGTTTCATTTGTATGAGTGTTCTGCTTCAATGAGTGCATGAATACTGTGTATATTCCTGGTGCAGAGGAAGGTTTGAAGAAGGTGCCAGATGCCCTCACACTGGATTTATAGAAGGATATAAGCCTCCTCCATATGGGTTTAGATATCAGATCTAGGTTCTTTATGAGAACTGCAAGTGCTATGGGCTTTTGTGCTATCTGTCCAGCCACAGTGTTTGCCATTCTCTCTCTCTCTCTCTCTCTCTCTCTCTCTCTCTCTCTCTCTCTCTGAGACAGAGTTTCTCTGTATAGCCTTGGCTGTCCTGGAACTCGCTTTGTAGACCAGGCTGGCCTCGAACTCAGAAATCTGCCTGCCTCTGCCTCCCGAGTGCTGGGATTAAAGGGACTAAAGCCATGCACCACCACACCCAGCATGTGTTTGCTATTCTTATCTATAAACATTTCTGTCCTCATACAGAGTAGTAAGAGGACTGTGATCTCACAGCTGGGATCGACCTTGTGGAGATGCATCTGAAAAGCAAGGTCTATGAGGGACCACAGTTACCAGACACCAAATCCTCATGGTCTTTGACCTGTGCTTGCAGAGCCTCGGAAATGTGAGACATAGACCCTTATAGCTTACACAAAAACACCTCAAAGGGAATTTTATCTCCAACAACAGCTTTTTGTAATTCTGTGACAGATGCTTTCAATTTTAAAGTCAGTTAGACAACCTGAATGATTTACAAACACTGGTAAGCATAACCCTCCTTTTAGCCATCTATATAAAAAACAGAGATAGATACATGCCTATATCCTCAGTGACTAGTGCTTCCCACATGTGCCCACAGTTATGAACATAGCATTATGCAAAATATATTAAATTCTAAAATGAATTTACCAGACACATTTGACTTAAAATCAGAAACTAGTTTCTTTTTACTCTTATCAAATATTCCTTGATGTTTTATGTTAAGTATTATTTATATTCAGATGTTCTGAATGGCCAGGAAGCATTCCAAAGCACCCAACTATATTAGATATTAAGTTAAGCCTGTTTACATTACCTCATTTAAGCTTCACAATACTTCTTGGCTTATAAGTGATAGTCTTATAAGTGATGAAAATATCACACAAGGTTTCCTATTCCTAAGGTTTAGTTATTGGTCATGTAAGCCATAATTTAAGGGTTCCCAGAAAACAGTAGGACAGAGTTGCCTTCCTGTGCCATGGTCAAGAAGCTATGTAGGTAAGTAAAAAGATGGGAAGGATCTGGGAGGACATTTTGACAGGAGAAAATATTATAAAACTATATGACATAATAAAATTTTTAACAAAAAAGAAAAATTAGTATGGAAAAGAATGAACTCTACTCCAAGGAGAAAGAGCTTGGGAATTCCAGAATAAGAACATTCTTGTGATTGGACAACTGAGATGACAAGTATCAAAAGGAGAAGTGAGTCAAGCCAAAGGGAGCTCCAGCCATGCAGCTTCTGGGGGTAGAACGGTAGAGGTAGGGATGGGAGAGGAATAGAATCCTTTCCCCAAAGGCATTTATTCCAGCCTCAGTGCTCAGAGAGACCAGCTATCCTAACCTCAGGACAAGCCCACAGCACTCAAGGACCTCACATCCAGTTACAGGTTTTCCTGAGGCAGGGATAATGAATCTGGATGAGTCAGCAGTAAAGTACATTTCCGTTTTGTCACTCTAAGTAACTCAGAGGACAAAGACTGGTTGCCATTAGAGAGGAATCTACTTCTTAAAAGTGGTCTGCCCTATTTACCTGAAATCAAGAAACAAGCCACAAATCAGGGAGCCTGAACACACTGCCACATGGCCTAGCTGAAGATAGCCTGGTTTATGGAATCATAGTGAGCGATCTGGCTGGATGCTGATAATGCTGGAAAGCTCAGGCAGCAGGCAGGAGGCTCAGCTTAGGAAGTCAGGGAAATATTGCACCAAGTTCAACAGCTGCCAGCATACCTCTTCCAACTAGGTATTGCTCTGGAATCTGACAGCTGAGCCAGTGGTGTTCATGTGGAGCAGTCACTGCCATAGAGCTTTAGAACCCTGGCTTTCTTGACATCTACCACAGCATCCCTTTCCATTGAAGTGTGACTCATGCTCAGTTTTTTGAGTATGAAAATAAGTCCTCCTCCTGTAGAGAGACCATTTCTGTGATCGCTTCTCTACCACACGTCCCACCCTTGCGGGGTAAGGTAACCTTAGAGGAGTCTGCAGAGCTCAGTGATTTGCAAAGTCCAGGTCTGTTTGGAACAAGGTGAAGCATCAGCTCCCACAGGTCAGCTTCTGCCCAGTTTGAATTTTGTTTGCTGCTGCTTTACTTTTCTTACTACACTGTGAGGAGCCATCCAAGAAAGGCGAAGGCTAGCAGGTGACCTTTAAGGAGGTGGCCCACCATTTTTTGGTGATCTAAGATGGGTGATTTCTGCAAGGCAAGGCCCCAAGGAACTTTATCCCAGGATTGATTTTTGCAACTGATAGGCCTTTCCTGCCATTATTACATACCCTATGGATTCCTGGGCATTAGCTCACCATATTAAGCAAGGTTCCTGCAGAGCAACCTAAAGATGAACTTGCAGGAATTAATGCCATTTAGATGAATTAACCATTTCATAGAATTCCTAATTTGATGCAAAGAATTCTAGAAAGAAAGTTATAAAACGGTTTTAGTTGTTTTGCTAGAAAGATGTATTAAGTTAGAGTTAAGACTAGAATGTGCCAACTTCTGATGAATAGTAAGCAAAGACTACATAATAATAAATACAATGAGCTTTCATAATTACACTAAAAAGAGATACAGGCTTGAGACCCATTTGTGTTAAGGAAAAATATTCAGGTCCAAGGGTTGCTCTATGCTAAGGCCAGGTCATGTAAAAACTGTTGCTTTGAACTTATGCTAAGCTGACAGTAGGAAACAGTGGTTTGAACTTGTAATTGGTGACTGATACCTTTGTTACTCCACTTTCATGTAACATTTTATCTATGATGTAATTCTTTCTTACATAGAGAACTTTTGTCTAAAAAGCTATAAAAAGGCTAATAGCAATGCAAAAGGGTTTAACCCTTTTTCGCTTCACCAGGTATATCTGTTGACTTTGTGAGTGGCTTTTCCTTTCCTTTCTTTTCTCTTTGCTTCAAGAAAGTTAATGAGCTCCGAGCTTCTTGCCTGGCCAGCTGGGGACTTCTAGCTGACGCACCAGATGAAGGAACATTAGCAATAAATCATTTTTGTAATTCCCTGGAGCTTATTTATGCATTAAGAGTTAAGTATAAGCAAGAGAGTGTTACGTTTACAGAAGCCATCAGCTTTTAGACCCCAGTATAATCAGAGAGAATTATAAAAGCTGGAGATCATTTGTCTTTTGGCTTTCGCACAATTCTGAGTTCCACGACAGCTCTGAGTCTCAAAGTCTGGAGTGGGCCTCGAGTACTATACCGTAAGTAATAGTCTCACTTTCTTTTCATTTCATTTACAGAGAATACATCTTGTTTTTAAATTTCATAACTCCTCAGAATTTTTTTGGTTTATTGTCAACTTCTTTTCAGTTTTGTTCCCTTTGCTGATGTACCTTCCCCCCTTTAATAGTATATTTACATTAAATATTATCTTATTTAAAACTATTATTTTCACTTTTATTCCCTTTTTAAATTCTTCTAATTTTAATTTTGAACTTTATTAATAGAGCAATCACTTTTTTTATTTTTTATTATTCTATTTTACCTGTTGCTGTTATCTCTCCCTCTCCATGTTATTTTCTTGTCCCTTCTCTACTTACCCTTAAATCTCTTCTATTTTTCCTCTTTTCCTCTCTTCTTCTTTTATCCAAAGCACTTACTGTGTCCATATTGGTCATAAATAAATTTTAGCTCCACAGCACAATGTTAAAACTTTGTCTGTTCTGTTTTATGGTCACTGGTGATGTATTAGTTGCCTTGGATCCATCTTAAGTGGATTTTTATATCTGGTGTGGATTGGTCTTGCTATTACAAAAGTTTTATTTCTCCTTTCTGAGTAATACTGGGGATTGAGTCCTCAAGAGTAGATTGGTCAATAAAAAGATCCACAAATAAAACTGGAAAGGACATTAAAACAAATAGATATAAAAATGAAAACATGAGGGATAAGAAGAAGGAAGGCAATGACTATTCTGTAAGATCACAGCTCACCAAATACCGAACATAAAAAATACACAAATAAATAAAATGTTGGCTAACGATTTCAAAAGTTTACTAGTAAAAGTGACTGATGACCTCAAACAGGATAAAAAAAAGTGCAGAAATTCAATCCATAAAGTGAAGAAAAAAGTCAGCAATGAGGAAAGGGGATCAGAAAATAGGTGATATGATGGAAAACGCCAGCAATGTGGAACAAGATACGGAGATGGAATTTTAAAAGAAAGATTACAAAAAGAATAGAAGGAATGAGCAGTAGACTCTCTGCCGCAGAAGGAACAAACATAGAAGATAAGCTTTAATAACTACCAAATTCAAATATTACAAAAGAAAAATATCCATTAGGTCTTCTGTGGATATGTGATGGCTATTAGCTTGGTGTTTGGTCAGCTTGGTTAGACAATCCTTACAGTTCGAACAAGTGTGTCTCTGACTGTTTGCCTGTTCTTAGGACTCTTTTTCTCCTATGGGTTGACTTCTCCAGCCTCAATATGAGGGCTTTTGCCCAGGCTTTTTTTATATCTTGTTTTGTCTTGTTTGGCTGTCCTCTCTTGGAGGCCCTCCTTTTTTTCTGAAGGGAAATGGAGGGGGAGTGGATCTAGGGAAGAAGGGAGGTGGGGAGAAACTGAGAATCGTGGAGGGGGGTAAAACTGTGGTCTGGTTTTATTGTATGAGAGAAGAACCTATTTTCAATAAAAATGAAAAATAAATAAGAAAAGTATGAAATAGCCTGTCCATAACATCTAAGAACTCCCAGACATAATCAGCATAAATCACCTAAGAGAAAAGTTATTAAAGCTATAGGTTAGAACAAACTATTCAATGAAATATTAGTAGGAGTAGTGGACTCCAAACACAGATGCCTTCAGAAGTCTAATTGCCCATGACTGGAGAAGATCCTAGCCACAACGTATTGTAGTCAATACGTTGTCAAGCCAGAAAGCAACATCATATTAAAATATAAAAGAGAAAATTATCAGTCCTCCTGCAAAGACAGAAACATCATAATAACAAGAGATCCACCATCACCCTCAAAGTCAGGAATATATGGAATGATATTTCAAACCCTGAAAAGAAATATCTACCAACCAAAATTATCTCTGTTAATTAAAAAAATAGAAGAGAAGAATTTAAGCAAGCCCAGACTAACACAGTTCAAGAATACTTGAGCCAAAACTGTAGAAGATACTCAACGGAGTATTACACATAAGGAAGGAAGAAAGACAGCCTTAATCAAGAAACCGTAAGAAATATTTTTCAGAAGATTAATATAGGCTGGGTGTGGTGGCGCACAGCTTTAATCCCAGCACTCAGGAGGCAGAGGCAGGTGGATTTCTGAGTTCGAGGCCAGCCTGGTCTACAATGTGAGTTCCAGGACAGCCCAAGAACCCTGTCTTGAAAAAAACCAAATAAATAAATAAATAAATAAATAAATAAATAAATAAATAAATAAAATGAAATAAAATAAAAAAGATTAACATAAATTAAATATTATGTATCCACATTTCATAAAGGAATCACAATGGCTATAAAAGATGATTAAATCCTGATCTAATAATACTAAGTGGTACTAGAACCATAGCTTAATATTTAGGTAAGACTTTCAATCTAAAATCCAACAAATAAACTTCAGAATTAAATTACTCCATAGGTCAAATGGATTTACAGATGTATAGAATAAAACCATCAGCAAGTATGGAATATACATTGTTCTCAGGAGCCCATGGGGCATTCTCTAAAATACAGCATATTCGAGGCCACAAAACAAAGTTTAACACACTCAAAACAATTAAATGATTTCTTGTACCTTATAAGATCACAGCAGAATAGAAGTCAAAAGTAACTGAAATTACAGAATCCACACAAATATTTGGAGATAGAACCATACACCTAAAATGAAAAGTGAGTAAACTGACGATCTCAGTGAGAAAAAAAGTTTTAAACCTGGAATCAAATGGAAGTACCAGAACTTTTATTGTATAGTGAAGTAAATATTTACATTTTGAAAAATATTCAGTGGTAGAGCATATTAAGCGCCAGACAATGAGGTGAAGGGTTACAAAATATCTTCTAGTCTTCATATAACCATTACAATCATGTCCTTTTTACTGCAATTGTCTACACAGGGCCAACATGAGACTGGCCCTTCCAACTAGCTTCTGTTTCTTACTGTTGAACACTGACTACTGATAGAGTCCAGGAAAGGGAAACTGTTGAAGAAAAAAGGTATTTAATTAAAAAAAATAAAAACTCAAGAAGCAGTAAGTTCAAGTAAACACACATTTTTCTGTGTGTGAAATATATATTGAATATATATATATATATATATATATATATATATATACACATTGTTAATTGATATATCATTAAGAATGTACATACAGTTGTATCTTGGGTGTTCTGATCTTTTTTCCTAATATCCACATATCAGTGAGTACATTCCATGTATGTTCTTTTGTGACTGGGTTACCTCACTTAGGATGATATTTTCTAGTTCCATCCATTTGCTTGCAAATTTCATGATGTCATTGTTTTTAATAAATGAGTAGTACTCCATTGTGTAAATGTACCACATTTTCTGTATCCATTCCTCTGTTGAGGGATGTCCTTATAAATAAGGCTGATATGAAGATAATGGAACATATGTCCTTGTTATATGTTGGAGCATCTTTTCGGTATATGCCTAGGAGTGGTATTGCTGGGTTCTCAGGTAGTACTATGTCCAGCTTTCTGAGGAAGCACCAGACTGATATCCAGAGTTATTTTGCCAGCTTGCAATTGCACCAGCAATTTCTCCACATCCTTACCAACATCTGCTGTCACCTAAATCACCAACTAAAGTGTACACATGGAGGGACTCATGGCTCTATGTAGCAGAGGATGGCCTTATCTGGCATCAATGGGAGGAGAAGCCCTTATTCCTATGAAGGCTCGATGCCCCATCAGTAGGAAATCCTAGGGAGGTGAGGCAGGAGTTGGTAGGTAGGTAGGGAAACACCCTCATAGAAGCAGAAGGGGATGGGATAGCCGGTTTGAGGAGGGGAAACAAACCAGGAATGGGATAACATTTGAAATGTAAATAAATAAGATAATCAATAAAAAGACATTAGAAAGAAAAGAAGAATGTATATACAAACATATATGTATGTATTATGTATGTATATATATATATAGAAAAGTGAAGCCTCCACCAGTGTTCCAGAGTTTAGTCACAAAACTGAAAAAAATTAAAATTCACATGGAAGCACAAAAGACTCTGAATACGATAAGTAATTTTTAATAAAAAGACTAATGTTTGAGTTAGAATTATATTACTGAGTCATATTAATGCAATCTGTATGCTATGTCACACAGGCATAGAGCAATGGAATAGAGTATGATTGTGAAGAATCGTCATTTCTGTGTTCTCTTCTTTCTTGGCTTGAGAATTTTTCATGTCTTCCTGTTGTCGGTCCCTCTCCTGACCCCCCGATATTTTATTCTTCTAAGTTTATATTTATCACCTACAGAAAGACTAGCTTATCAACAACTCTATCAGCCTTGTGCTCCATACCAAACCACAATAACTCCTTTCAAAAATGAATTTCATATTTTTATAATTATTACCATATTACTATATTAAAATGATTTATTCATGTGCTAGAATTTTTTTGTATTTTTATCTGATTTTATGCAAGATGACTTCTTTTTGAATCAACATTCATAAAAAGTGATTAAAGGAAAAGGGCTAGTCAAACTGATGGGAAAAACCCAACTCACAGCCTCTTGCTTCTCTCATCACACTATCACAATTATGGGCAGTTATCAGTCTGCCATTTTTCCATGCCCAATAAACGTATTGCATTGTATCTGATTAAGGCAATTTTATGGGACCCCACCATAGACAAAGAACCATAGGCAACCAAGGATTACTCTGAAAAAGAGAAATAGTCTTCCTCAGAAAAAGAATTTCCCAATTGGTTTTCCAATACCAAATGGTCAGTCCTAAAATCATGTACATAAAAGCAACATCATACAGATTGAACACGTTTTCATGGTATATTTAAGAAGATATAATACAAAAACAATTACATTAAAGAAAGAATGATTTTGAGAGACAGAAAGGTAGGTCACATGAAAGAGGTTTGAGGAAGAAAATGATGTAACTATAGTTTAACTTCAAAAATATAAATAAATATTTAAAAAAGAAGTAATGGGAAAAGCAGAATCTTAATTCTCTTACTTATCAATGTTGAAATGTACCTTCAGTCCATAGAATCTGAGTGTCACTACGCGCACATTTTCTCTTAGAGGAAAGGGATCAAGCCACCTGCTCTGAAGTTCTAAAACGGAGTCTGCTCAAAAGTATTATTTTTAAGAGATGAAAGAGAGGATGTTATAGCTCACTTAATAAAGAATGGAAATAGATGAAAAATAGTATGACTTGAGGTCACTGGCTAGGGCACAGCTGCTTCGAATAATTTTGAAATAGAGGGTAGAAAAGTATATTTGTCTCAAACCCCCAACTCGAGTATCCAACACAATCTATTTTTTGAAAAAAAAAATTACAGTGTGTCACTCTCTATAAAAGCAAGTAAAAAATGTTAGAGCTGGGTGTGGTGGCACACGCCTTTAATCCCAGCACTTGGGAGGCAGAGGCAGGCGAATTGCTAAATTGGAGGCCAGCCTGGTCTACAGAGTAAGTTCCAGGACAGCCAGGACTACACAGAGAAAACCTGTCTCGTAAAACAAAACAAAACAAAAAAATAACAACAAAAAAAGAAAATGTTAGTGTTTTCTTATGCATCATGTATGCATGTGTGCATGTTTGTGTACGAGTATGGGTGCGTGCAAATTAATAAGCACATTTGTGGACATGTTTATGGAAGCTAGAGTTCAATCAGGTATATTTCTCTACTGCTTTTTACCTCCCTTTTGGAGACAAGGTCTCTCAATGAGCTGGAAGCTTACTGATTTAGCAAACCCATAGTCCAGGACTTCCGAGTGCATGCACTGTGTCCTGTGGCTTTTTACATGGATGCTAGTGACACAAACCTGAGTTCTCATGCTTACACAAGAAGCACATTACCACTTGAACTTTTTCTGAGCCAAGATAACTCTATTATTTAGAAATATTTGAAAGAGGATACTGTTTTAAAGGTCTTGTACAGCAGTGCCATTTTTGACTGCTTTTCTGTAATTAAACACTCTCATAATGTTGGGATTTCAGCAGAGCAGGAAACATTCATTAATATTTAACACTCCTGTAACACTACAAATGGTGGCAGTGCTCTACAGTAAATAAAATCAGGTCTCAAAATGTTCCTATTTAAGATAATTGTCACATAGAAACATCCTTACAACTTGTAATAACATCCCCAGGGAAACAGCCCAAAGTCCTATTACTTAAAACAGTAGCATATAAAACAGTGTTGGGAAGTGTTCTATAAAATACAAGCTAGTACTGATGAGACAAGGCTCAAATTTCCCCAGGAGGGGCTTCTTCTCTCTAATTGAAATGATGCTAGAACATCTCAAGTGAGCTCCCTAACACCCTCCCTTGGTGGTACCCTCATTCTGTCAAGTTTACTGATAGTCAGCAGTAACCTTGACATATAGAAAGATAATGATCTTTTTTAGTTTCTGCTTGGCCCTTCTTAAAACATGGTCTATTCCTTGCTTCTGTAAATGTAGCATTTATTCTTCTGTATTAATAGTCTTGGAGGCATGTTGCCTCTGTCTATGAACCTAGGCCTAGTCCTGGAAGCTTCTAGACCCCATATAGTCTTATCTAGGCCTTGAATGTCATAAGCCCCTGAGACTTACTGTTGAATAAGCTTACCATCTTTAGTTCTTTCTGATCTCTAGCTAGCTGGTTCCACTCAGTTGTTCTGGCTCAAACTCCTCTCCAAGCTGACTGACTCAATGTAGCTTGTCTCTTAGCCTCTGACTGGATTGCTTTGCTTGGCCTCAAACTAACTCTGGCAATGTGATCTAATCTTCTGGCTCCTTTTCATGCTCTGGTTCATTCAGTCTTCATCTATATCTAGCTTATTCTATCTGCAGCCACTCTCTGTAAAACTGTCTCCTCCTGACTTCCTCTACCTGAAGTAGCTTCTCTTTCTTCTTTCTTCTGAGAGTTGTATGTATCTTATTCTCTCCAATCTTTCTCTGATTCATCACTCTGCCACTCAATTAGACATTACTTTAAAACATGAGTGCTTCCTTCTACAAAGAAACTTTACTTTCATCATCTGGGATTAAGTGTATGTGTTAAGGGAAAGCCATACTACAACTAGAATAATTAGTTGTTTGTTTGTTTGTTTACCAGTAAACAACACAATCTTGGGGTTCCTGAAACATTCTTCTTCTATTGAGTGGAAGTTCACCCATGATTCAACTTTCCCCTGAAATTCCCATTGCCCATGATCACCCATTCTCTTCATTACTGAATTAGGCTTGTAAGTCAGGACAGTAGTTTTGTAAGTAGTCCTTCATTTATATAACCACCCTAAGGCAGGAATTCTCCTCAAGCGCCCACATTTTTCTCATTTCAACATCATTCAAGATTCTGTCATTTCTTAAGCAAGTGTAAAAGGGGACCCTTGGAAATTTTCTCTTATGGTGAAGACATTCTTGAAATAGGGTAAAACCCCACCCTGGTTCCATCTTTTAAAAACCTGTTAGAAAGAACGTTCAGAAAGAAACACTCTTGTCTGGTCCCTTCAGAGATTGTATGTATCAACTCTAGGCCTAACTGAAGCAAATGTTCAGTAGATTCCCCAAACAGAGCCCTTCTCAGAGCAGCACAACTTTTCTTGTCTAGAAAATGTTACAAATTTGTCTTTATGAAGAGTGTATGCTACTACATTTATTATAGTGTGTAAGAGTACACAGACCAAGGGCAAGGAGGGACAAAGGAATGGAATTAAGAATGAAAGCATTTAAGAAAATTAGAGAGATCTAGCTCTTCATCTGTCTATTTGCATTTCTACCTTTATCATTTCCATTTTACATATGTGCACCTGGTTAAAACTTGAGGTCCACAGATGAGATAAAATAGTCAGAAAGAAACAATAAAGAATAAAAGTAAAATGAAAAAAAGAGGAATATTTATAACAAGTTTAAAATGTGAAAGAAGCTTATGGTACATTACCCTGATATTGAATGAATGTGATAGACATTTTTGCATATGTACATGTATTTAGCATGTGAGCACACGTATCCACATGTAGGTTAACCTTTGTGTGTAGTGACTATGTGCATGTATGGCAAGAGATTGGCTTTCTTAATTGTTCTCCTCTTTATATACTGAGAAAGGGTCTCTCACTGGGAGATTCAGCTAGTTTAGCCAGTAAGCTTATCCTGGGAATGCTTTATCTCTCTCTCTCTCTCTCTCCCTCTTATTTCTGGGGTTACAGGTAGGCTCCCAGAATCACCCAGCTTTTATGTGCATTCTGGGGATCTGAGTTCAAGACCTCACACCTGTGGGACAAATACTTCACTCTCTGAAGCATTTCCTCCAGTCCAAATAATGAATTTCATTATGAACACTTACACACACACACACACACACACACACACACAGAGAGAGAGAGAGAGAGAGAGAGAGAGAGAAAGAAGACATGACTTCATTAAGGTGGGGAGCAGGGAAGTAGGGGCAGTTAAGGGCAGATCTGAGAGGAGATGGGGAGTATTAAGAGGTTGAATATGATCAAAATATGCTATGTGACATTCTCAAAGAAAGAATTACACAGGAATGTCTACATTTGGGAAACAAAATAAACTTACCTCTAAAAAGTTAAAATAAACAAGTAGAAGGAAAAAGAAACTAGTGAACTATGTAATTGTAATTGAAGTAGTAAGTGATAAGCAAACTATACGGCCGTAATATGCTCACAAGGGCAATATCAGCTTCTTTGTAAAAATGTGTTTTCCAACCTTGTGATTGTTACTAAAATGATTTTGCTTAAGGGTTTGTTACCCACAGCCATGGATTGCTGCAGCTCAGTTCTATATTGTGCCAAAAAGCAGGCTGCCACTCTGCCATCTGATCAGTATTCCCTGAGACTAACTAATCAGACTTATGCTTATGTTCAGCCATTTGTCAAGTACCAGGTACGGCACAGAACTTTATGTCCCATTTCCTCTGACTTACGTTCTGTATTTGACATGCAAGCCCTGGGGATGTACAAGAGCTTTGTGCCTTAACCAATACCTATTCAGCCCGCATTTGAGAATTGAGTGCACTATTTCAGTTTTCCTGTTTCTGGTTGCGGGAGCCAAATGGCTCAATCATTCACTCCACAGTGATGTGTTTGACAAGCTGAGGACAGGGAAGACACCCACATCCCGGCCTTTCCATTCCTCACATGTACGAAATTAAAACCCGGAACAGTGAGAGAAGGCTTCTTTGGGTTTCAAGTGAGCTGGGCTGAGGTGTTTGAAAGGACAGAGATCTCAATTGCAGTGGGCAATTCTTACTTACAAATTGATTTTCTCTAAGCAGAGCCTCTCTGGGTGATTCTTCAACACATGGCTGTCAGCTTCACTGACAAAAGCAGTCATGAGTTTTAGAAAAGATGCAACAGAAGAGAAGGACAAATGCACAATTTTCAGCTGCGAACACCACTAATAATTATCTCTCTTTGATTAAAAAATCATTATCTCGGAAGCAGAGATGGCTTTTAACTCTCAAATGTGATATAAAGAAACAGTCTTGGGGGAGAGGGAAACGGTAAGTGGGCAAACAGGAGAGAGAGTGGGGAAGGGGCTCAAGATGTATGAAGTCACTTCCACATTTTTCCTCTGCAGCTTCGTCTCCGAGCTAAGCAAACGTCTCATTAATTTCTACATTTAGAATCTGATTCTGAGTGCAAAAGTAAATTACTCTTTTGCAGTCTTTCATCTCCACTTCTACCAGTGACAGGGCTGAAAGAGATGAAAGAGTTCACGCAATTAAGCATTGTGTGTTATTGTGTGTCTTAGTGTGAGCACTGCCTCGGTGGCTTGGGGTTTAGAGAAAGAGTGAGAATGCACAGGGCTGAGGCATCCATAGGAAGACACAATGGCCAGGCTGCTGGATGCCTGTCTGTCATTTGTTCCTCCAGGCACTTCTCAAGAACTGAAGTCTGCAAAGCACTTAAAGGCAGCAACCCTGACAAACATGCCCCAGCTTCTGGGCAGGCTTCCCCCACATGCAGGATGTGCAAACTTCCTCTCCTTATTGTGATACCAAGGAAGTGAAATGGTCTTCTGTACAAGCTCAAACTAGGAAAATAGTGGCCAATTTTAGACTTCATATCAATAGAGTGTAAGAGTGACAATAGCATGCATTTATTTTAGCCAACATGGAAAACATGTGTTGTAGACCCCCTACTATGCTTCTGTCTCAAGTTCAAGGCACAACCAATTTCTTTTAGGACTTGCATGTCAGATGTACATGCTATATTTCAGGCCATACTATACATCATTTTTTATAATTCCAGGGCCCTGCACCCATTTTATATATATATATATATCTTCTGATGGGGCCCTCCTATATTGATGCTGATCGTCAGCTTTCACAACCTTCTGTGCATGGCACCAGTGTTACCAAAACTGCTAATGGAGGTAGATTATAGTGTGAGCACATTCCCCAGTCAATATAATCTTTAAAACAGCCCTGCTGGCCTTTGTCATTCTCATTTTACAGATAGAAATGTTGAGGCTAACAGCAAAAAAAAAAAATGGTGTAACTATCAGTCAAAGCCCCTAGGGGAGTGATGGAGGCTCCTTCTGAAAGACAATGTTTGACCCAAGAGAGGAGTTCAGACAAATTCCTGTTGGAGACAGTTTTAAAAGCTGGACCCTGGTTAGCATCCTTATCTCTTTCTCTGATAAAACATCCTCAAATCTGCCTGGGACCAAGCCCTTGTGTCTACAACTGAAACTGTCAGGATTTTATTCAAATGTATATATAAAAACAAACATTTTTCACAATCTAAGAACTAACTTATAAGAATGATTAGTATCTTTAAGGATGTGTTATAAAGAAGGGAAATCTTGCCAGTCATGGTGAATCCAACCTTTATTCCAGCACTACAGGGTCAGAGAAGCTATCTTGGTCTCTGAGTTCGAGACCAATCTGCTCTACAGAGCAAGCACTATAACAGCCAGGGTTGCACACAGAAACCCTGCTTATAAAAACAAAACAAACAAAACAAAATAAGAACAACAACAAAAATCTAGGGAAATATTTTGAAATGTAGAAAGGAAATTGAGAAACAATGTGTTTTTCACACTCTTTAAGAGAAGAATAAAACTTTTGTTTGTTTGTTTGTTTGCTATTACTGGCTGACTTTCATATTGCTAGTAGGTGCTTAATATGCTACCTGAGGAGATCATATCAGTTACAACCGCCTATGACGTCTGTGAACTATAAAAATTACTGACTTACAACTGGTGCAACCCTGGCACAAATATCATGGGAGTAACCAACCACTTTCTGGCTGCAATTATGTCCTGTTCCGCAATAAGAAATTCATTCTTTGTGACATTATTAGGTCAAGAACAACTTATTTCTAGACCTTTCACAGACTCTGGGAGAAAAAATACCCTGCTACTATTATTCTCACAAATGGACAAAATATTAAGTCTATTACTACTTATATTCCTAGTATGACATGGTTTTACCTGTAAATCAATGGATTGCTCAACTCTTCCCTGGGAAGCTTCTATCTGCAGTAGATGGTTAACACAGAAACTTACAAATGATGAAGGTACAGAATGCTCAGGCCTAAATAAAACATGCATATGATACTAACCCCCTCAGGCCTCAGGGATCCTATGGAAGAGGGGTTAGAAAAAGGGTAAAGATCAGAGGCAATGAAAAGGTGTCTTTTGCTTCAGATTATATTTAAAAATTCCTGGTATATGTGCTATTTAACATCACGTCAATGTGAAAGTTCTAGTGACAGTTTTACAACTTGGGGCACAGCACTGTGAAACCGCTGAATATTTTCTGAAGAGAAAGGGAGGAGGAAGAGGCCATAACTCATTGCTCAGAATCTGCCTCAACGTTGACAGTTATCTTAGTAGCAGGCACTCAGATCCATTTTGCTTTCTCATCTCCAGGAAAGCAGAGTGAGCCCACACTTACAAAAACAAAAACAAAAACAAAAACAAAAACAAAAACAAAAAAAACTATCTTAAAAATCTCACCAGTCGTGTGGCTATTGGTGGTAGCTAACAGGAAAGGGGACATGCACACAGAAGGAGTAGATAGTAGTAGTAGATATAAACATTAGTAGTTAAAAAGCATGATCAGAGTCTGCCGAAGAGTCTTAGAAATGAACTGAGAACTGGGATCAAATCACACTTCATCTTCAAATATCACATCTGTTCTAGTAGGATGGAAAATTAATAGGAGGTGCAGCATAAGATACATGGTTCTTCTGTGCTTTGGTGTAAAGCATCAAAGTGAATCTAAGTCTTGGTTATTCTAAATGGGATCAGAAGGGTAGGGCTGTGTGGGCATGGCCTTCTGCCTTGGCATCACCAGATGGATCATGCTAATCAAGTCACTTAACCTATTTGTTCTTCTGGGCATCCTAGTGCTTCTTTCTTCCTACTCAGGGCTGGGATGGACATGGACTGGGTCCAAAAGTAGAAGACCTGGTAGAAGCAGAGTGCAGTCATGGTGGCAGTGACACCAACAAGGGAGCAACGGAAGCCTCAATTATGACGTGGGTGGGCATAAAAGACAGGGTCTTTTCATTTTACTTATAACACCGGAAAGCTGGCATATGACTTGAGCCAAAGGAATATGCCAAAAGGCTTTACTTTATACAAAGATTCTAAACATTGAAAATGTGGGACGAGGACATAGCCCAGTCTCTAACTTGTTTTCCTTAAGAGTATGAGGACCTGAGTTTAATCCTAGAACTCTTGTAATAAAATCTGGGCAAGGTTACACACTCCAGGGAGATGGAGATAGGTGAGTCCTTAACACTCACTTGCTAACCAATTAAGCTTATTTTGTGAGTTTCAGGAGAATGAGAGAGCCCTTCTCAATCAATCAATCAATCAATCAATCAATCAATCAATAAAAAGTGAACATGTGGAAATGTAGGTAAACCTCTCTTAGGGATGGGAGAATGGGAAGGCAGTCGCAAAGGCTCTACAGCACAAGATAGAATTTGCTTGTCCACAAATAAGAATTATTTTTATAAGCTGCCATTCACCCATGGTGTAAAGAGTTAGAAAATAATTCACTTTAAATTAGAATCAGGAAATTGACAAAGCTATAGAATCAAGTAACTAGAGAAACTCTCGAGCAGTGGTTCTCAGCCTTCCTAATGCCACCATCCTTTCATACAGTTGCTCATTTTCTGATGACTCTCAACCATAAAATTATTTTTGTTGTAACTTCATAGCTGTAATTTTGCTATGGTTATAACATAATGTAAATATTTGATATGCAGGATATCTGATATGTGACCCCCATGAAAGGATTGTTTGAGCCACAAAGGAGTTACAACCCAGGGGTTGAGAACCACTACTACAGACAATTCCCACTTTCTCCATGACATAGGATTTCCCCTTAAACCAGAGATTTATTCAAGCTCAATCTGTACCCTTTGGTTTCCTTAGAAGTCCGTGTCAATCCACAGTGAACTCACTTGTACGTCCTTTCTCAGACATTATTATCCAGGCCACTCTTTGTCCTCCTTTGTACCAGAAAACAGACTTATATTGTCTTCAGAGATAGGGTTTTCCCATTTGTGAATGAGGCATCACAGTGCTCTAACAGCACACAGGCATGTGCTAATCTTTCTGGATGATTAGAACCCAGTGTGTCAGAAACATAACTCAATTAGCATCAAGACTCTCTGGGGAACACAATGAAACCTATTTGTAAGGCAGTCAAACTTGGTTCTAATACCCAAGGAAACTTGCCTTGTGCCTGGCTGAAAGTATAAAGGAATGCCCAAAATGTTTTCTGAAAATGAAGAGAAATATGTTTAAAATCGCAAGAGAACCATATGGGACTCAATTTCCATTGCTATTTTTTTTTCTTGTCTCATTTAGGGAAAAAGAAAGGGGTGGGAGGAAAGAATAATGTTCTCTTTACATCCCCCCTTTTTTCTTTATAAGAACATACCAGAATAGTCTGTTGTCTTTCATCTGTTGAGCTGTACACTGAACCACAAAGCCAGTTTCATGTAAAAGTATCCTCCATGCCTCTTTCTCTCTGGCTCTTCCCTTCCTTCCCTAAGCCTGAGACCTGTGCATCCTCTTCACCTCCCCATGATGCCTGGCCCTGGGTGGCTGCGCTGTCAGTGACTGCGCTTGAGCTGAGCCCTTCCTCCAGTGCTCCCTCTCTTGCCTCTGCTCCTCCCCTTGCACCTCACATTCCCATGCCTGAGGCTTTGGTGTGTTCCCAAACCTCCACAGCTTCCTGTATATTCTTCCATTTTGGCCCACTGCCAAATGGGACCAAAAGTGAATGCTACTGGCCTGGTTCTGTGGTCACGAAATGGATCTCTAACTCAGCCCTCAGCCCATCAGCTCTCAACTCTAACCACTCTACACTCTTGCAAAGCAGAGCTGTGTATACAGTCATCTGAAGAAAAATTAGAAGTGAGAGATTTCCCTTATTAACTTCAATAAAGTCCTAGGGAACTTCAAAAGTGAGAAGAGAAATCTGTGCTACCCTGCCTGCTAATGGCTTCCTGATGTCTGCATAGAAGCTGTGGTTTAACATGCAAGAGTATAACTGGCCACTTTTCAGGAAAAGAAACTTGGCTTCTGACTGGTGACCTTTCTTTCTTTATCATACCAAACAACATTCTTCCCACTCTGGCCAAGCTTCTCGTCCACCTCCTGCAAGGTTCCCTTCCTCTCCCAACTGCATGATTCACAACTATGCAGTTAAGGAGAAAGGGGAGGAAGGCATTACAAACATATGGAGTTCGGGTTGCAGAACTCCAACAGATACATTCACTGCTCCTACTTAGGAAGACCTCTGTTGAATGTGACATTTATACACAGAAGATCTGAAACTTAGTGCACGAAATCTCTTTTATTACTGCATCAGGCTCCACACTTTCATAAGCTCCTTCTAATACATAACACTCATGTATATTTCATATCTCTCAATTTTACATAATTTGTGAGTCTTTTATTGAAGCATATCTGAGCCCAGAGATGGCACAGCACTATATGCAGAGTAAGAGCTGGCAAATACAAGTGTACCTTCCGAAGAGCTATGCCATTGTACTGTCAGCCTAATAGCAGTGCTAGGCGAACACAGTCCTTTGAACCACGAGGGCCCTTAACCTCGGCTCTGCTTGTCATCAGGATTCTCAATCTATAGCCTCTCGCATGTCTTAAACATTCACTTAAGAAACACATTTAGCTTTATTTATTTATTTATTTATTTATTTATTTATTTATGGTGAAGAAAGGAAAATCTGAGCACAACTTCATGTTATATTTCCCTTATTTTCAAAAGTGCACTTTAATATGACAGCTAGTCTTAAATGGGTTTTAAAGGATGACGACTTGGCCTCGAATAAAAAATAAGCTGTATTTGATACTTGCAGATACACCGTTAAAGAGAGGCAGCCACTATCTTTTGTACATTAACAGAGGGCAGGATGCCATCCCCTTTCATTTCTTCAGTAAATCAAATTGCATTATTCATTAGCCCTGAATGTTCCCAACTGCCCCCTCTCCCCACACACCATTACCTCATCTTAAACAAGGATTGGTTTTGTCTATTCTAAAAATAACCTCTCCGACACAGTGAGCTGCTAAAATTTTAGACTTTGCAAAAGTTAATTTCTGTGGTTAGAAAACTAACAGTCTCTGGATGAGAATCAGATTGCAGACAGAATGAATGAGTAAGTGAAAGGCATCTCCTTGAGTTGTTTTTCATTTTCCCCATTTGTCACTGGGAGAATTTTAGTAGTAAATAACTCTTGGTGAGTTAGCAAGGATGAAACTAAGTGAAACTTCCCTCTTGCTCTCTCCTGCTACTGCCTTCCCTTTCCCCATCTCTCCACATGCTATTTGGTCAGCCTCTTCTCTTCTTCTTCACTCCTATATTTCTCTTCTCTTCTCTTCTCTTCTCTTCTCTTCTCTTCTCTTCTCTTCTCTTCTCTTCTCTTCTCTTCTCTTCTCTTCTCTTCTCTTCCCTCCCCTCCCCTCCCCTNCTATCTATCTATCTATCTATCTATCTATCTATCTATCTATCGTACATGTATGTAGGCATATATACACATGAACCAGCAAACATACTTCAAGCATACACATAAAGGGAGAAGAAGGGAAGGAGAGAGAGAGTATAGAAGGGAGGGAGATGGGAAGAGATTGATGAGAAATATAGATTCAGAGGTATTTCTTTTCTGGTATGCCAGACCTCCAGGCACTGAAGCCTGTACTTCATGTAGAATCCCATCTCCCACCTTCTACTTGGAGCAATTTTGCATCAGCTGTTTCGCTTTTCATTAGCAGGATCTCATCAGATCCACATCAGAAAGTAAAGATACATTGTTTCCATTACCATTTATTGCCCTATTTGTTTCCTTTAAGAATCTGTGCTTAGTCCGTGACCTTAAATTATGTAGCAAGAACAGGATTCTGGAGTTCTGAGTCCATATTTCCTCTCCCATCTCTTCACTTTGTCAGAAGAGAAATCACTCTGAGTCTACTTACAAGACAAACTGTTTCGATTTGCCCCAGCAGATGCTTGCCTCTTGCAAACAATAACTTAGTTTCAGGGACTTCTGAACCATTCATTTCTTTCTTTCTTTTTTTCTCAGATCAGGCTGTAGCCTCGAGATTACACCTCATTCACTTAGGTCTTACAAACTCAGCCATGAGCGGAGCTCATATTTACTTCGGCAAGATGAAAATGGGATTGCTCAAGTGTGACAATATAGGGACATTTTTATGTCAACAACTGACATCAGAATTCCTCCTCCAAAAACAACTGCCACTGACTGAAATGTACCTGGACCACAGAGCTCTGTCTGTTGACTGAGGAAAGATGTAGCAGGTGGCAAGTCAACCAGACATCATCGGAGAGAAAAGCTGGACTATTTGGGAGGTTCAGAAAGGTGAAAAGAAAAGGGAGAGGGGAATGGGAAAGAGAGGAATGAATATAGCCCCGTCCAGAAAATTGCCCTGTTATATCTCTTAGTCCTTTGTCAGATTTAAGGCATAAAAACTAACAAAGGCTGGAAATTGATTCTTTTTTTCTTTCTTTTTTTTTTTTTTTAATTTTAAGTTGTTGTTGCAGAAACTACATGTTTCTTTATTGTGTTTTATTTTATGGGCCATGCTACTTATTGATCATCTAAGTGTGGTCTGAGATATAAGATGGCATCCCCACCTCCCCAAAACATTAGAGAAGAAAGACCGTCTTTAACTCCAATGGCCATGTTTACCTCAAACTTCAATTCACAGAAGACTCAAGCCAACACCTACCCAACTTATTCAAAGTAAATGTTTCTAAAAGTTTGTGTAGACAAAACCTGAATGGAGTGCATCAACCATGCTTGTAATTTAAGATGATCTTCTCAGCATTGTTTCAGAGGTTTTATACAACAAAGAACAGAGTTCCTGTCCTTGAGGAATTTAAAAGGTAGTAGTGGAAGATACAATAGGAGGTAGGGGGGCGGCATTACATAAGTCGATACGCTGTAATGTCTTGTATAATATGAAGTGTGGGAAATGAGACAGGAAGTAAGAATGAACAGTTTAGGGGAAGAAAAGGGAAGAACGAAGTCAATAGCTACTCTAGGATGGGAATGGAATATCTATTTCTATGTGGATACAAACAGAGGTAGCTCGGACAGAAATAATTTTATTAGATATTTTTTGTATGAACTTGACACCTTCCATCTTAGCTTCAAGTATAGTAAGAACGTGTCCTTAATCTGTGCTAGCAAGCTTTCTAGAATGTCAAATCAAATGTCCCAAGGAAAGGACTTACTTAAAATTACTGCTTAATTGAATCCTACAATGAAACTCAGAAGGAATCAGAGGCAAAATGGAGCAGAAAGTGCACCTGGCACCTCAAATAGACTAACTTGCCAAGAGTTTTAAAGTTGGGAAGGCAAAAACTACAGTAAATTGTGGCTATAGTGAAAATTAGGGGACCCCACCACTGCCTGTGCTGTGGGGTAGGCGTTAGGCACTGCTAAAACACTACTAGTGTCATTACTAATAACCATCATCCATGTTGGTCCATTCAAGAGTTCTGATGTCCTTGGTCTTCATAAAGGAAGTGAAGATCTTGGGGGAAGAGACATTTGATTCAATAAGTAAAAGCTGTTACACTCTTCTCTGGTGCCGTGGTTGCTTTGAGAAAGGCTGTTATTCATGAAAATTGTTAGACTGCATTTATGCCAAAACTGGTCATTTTGAACAACACTTGTTAGGTATCTTGATGAAGTTACATGACAACCAGAGATGCTTGCTGCAGAAACACTGTTGTACATCCAGCCTTGCTTAGCTCAGATTTTGCGTGGATACTTGGCTTGTTTGCAATCACTAACACTGAAAAAGGCTCAATGGCATTGTAACCCTTTCCACTAAGAGCAGAAGGTAGCACTTCCTCTGCTGGTCCAACAGGGAGTAGATGTGTCTGATACAAAAGCAACAGTGCTTTGATTGGTGTAACCACAATCCTTGATTTTCTTGAAGGTATTCTACGATCAGTATCAGAATCCATTCACTGGCTCTCTAAGCAGGATGTTTTTTCCTTGTTTTATGAGACACTTCCTGCAATGCCCCCTCTAGTGTTGCAACATTAACCCTTCTAAAAGGACTCTTTCATGTAGTCTTTTCTTGTCTACTTTTGATATCTGTTAGTAAGACGAGATCAGCTGGTACCACAAGGGAAGAAAGGGCGGCACGGTGGTGACAGAGCTGCAGCAGATACAGGGGAAAGATGTATGCCTGAGGCAGAGCTTTAGAAGTGGAAGAGCCACAGGAGCAGCTGGCAGTCTTGACATCAGCAGAGGCACAGCTGCAGAAGCCCGGAAGAGCAGTGACATTGGAGAAAAGCAGCTGCAGAACGGTGTTGGCAGAAGACAGTGGCAGAGCAGTACCATAGACAGCAGTGATGGAGGTGCCCTCAGCCACAACAGGGACAGAAGCAGCAGCAGCAGCAGCTTCAAGGACCCAAGATCCCGACACTGTGGACGCAGATGCTACAACATCCGCTACTGTCAGGTGGTGGGGAATATTCTGTTCTTCGACCTACACAGGAACTATACAATTTGTGTCTGTAGTGCTGAAGGTCTCAGTGCCCAAGGCCTGTACCCGAGTTGCTAACAATACAGGGTGACACTTCCTGTTGCGTCCTATGTCTCTTGCTGCCACACTCTGTTGTCAACACGTAGGGGTTACAAACACTGCCAAGGACCAACACTGGTAGAGCTCCTCCTTGCTTCCCCATGATGTCTATCTTGGTGGATCTAGAGGATCCAGGCAACATAATGGGCCTAGAGCCACAAGTGAAATCTCTTCTTCTTTTTTTTAGGGTTGTTTGTATGTCCGGTTTGTTGGTTTGCTTTTGTGTTTGTTTTGAGACAGGGTCCAGCAGCCCAGGCTGTCCTCCAATTCTCTACATGGCTCCCTTTGCCTCGACCTCCAATATGCTAGGATCACACACTCTGTTATACAACTCTGGAGATTAAAGTGAGGGAGTTGCATGTCCTAAGCAAACTCTCTGTCTGTGGAGGCACAGCGGCAGGATCAGAGTTTTAGAGAATAGATTTTCACCACCTGCTTAAGCTCATGCAAAGTATGGTGAGATAATTCTTGGCAAAGACATACAGAACAAAGTATATTGAGGCTGATAACTCCACCTCTACCTATGAGAAAAGCGTGGGGACAAGTATGCTGATGGGAAGTCTTATAGAAGCCCATTCCATACTTCCCTTAGAAGCAAAGCCGCCACAGAGGTGCAATCAGGAAGTAGTAATGGAAAGAAATCAGCCATTGTAAAAGATAAAAGCAAGCTGCTTATAAACGCAGGTTTACTCCAAGTCGACTTGACTGCTACCTAGTGAGCATCTACTGCGCGCCCTCATGAAGGCAGCCAAGCCAGCTCTGAAAGGATCCGGGCCAAGCTGCTGTCACCAGAGACAGGGCAGATCCGAGTTAAAAGAAAGGAGAAACTTATTATCATTTTTCTTCCTGTACATTTTCACTTGGGTTTTTGTAGCAGTGATATGTCACTTTTGTGATTATAAGGGGGGAAGATACATGAATATATACATTTAAAATAATTTGTCACATTGCAAATCAATACAATAAAGACCACTGGGTTTGGGTGCCAAGGAGAAAATTGGCTCCAAGCAAATTGGGACTCCTCCTTATCTCATCATTAAAGCAGGCCTGGGAGCAGCCACAAAAGTGTTAAGCTATTAGTCTGTGGATTTTGAATATTGCCCCAAGTAATAAAGCTCTGTTTCAATTTAAAATGTTACATTTTTCATGCGTCTCATTAAGCCAAACTAATATCTCTCTCCATAATTCTGAATTAGTAAGGTCAAGCTATATTGGACCTAAAAATAATTATGAACTGAATGAGTCTTCCCAGATTCCTTTAATTACTGTGTCAAACCAGGAGCCTAAGCTCCTACCTGAGACTGGGAAACTCAGAGAGGCAGTCACTTTGGGGACCATTAGATGCCTCCTCTCTCACTGTGTGCAACTGCTGGCAACCCACACAGTACACGATGAAGCACGAGCTAGAGCTAATGAGCTTTCATTTCTATAGCTGTGAAAACCTGGGAGAGTTTAAGGAAACACAGTACAATATCCCTGAATAAGATGTATTACATGGATTATGTGGAGAGGAGAAATGCCTTCTCACCAACTAAGATCATTATGTCTAACAAATCCAGGCTTCATTCTGTCCAGAGAATCTCATATCTTATCATCAAGGGCTCAGCTAATGGGTTCCACTGATGGTGCCTCTGAATGCCTGACTCCTTACTCCTTCAGGTGATAGCACATGATTATGAACAAGAAGGGCAAAGGTGCCATGTGTGTGCCTTCTTCCCATGTATGTCCAACAGGTATAACAGTGGGCTCTTCTGCCAAGGTTCCACTAACATGAGGACAGAATTTATCTGTGAGCTTTAGCACTCAGCCCCTCAGTATTATGAAAATGTCCTACAAAACCTACTTTAATGAACAAATAAAATACGTTCACCTTATATTTACTTTTTCAGATAAAATAATAATATACAAGTGCTCATTGTGGAGTGTATATGTGAGTGGGAGAGAGGATGATGATGGTGATGATAATGATGATGATAACTGGAATAGGTGCTTCCTGTATAAATCATATAAATAATATCAATTATTTTTATATCAATACAATTATATAAATTAGAATCAATGCCTAGAGGAGAATATTCAATCTAATGATTTTTTAAAAATATATTTTCTTAATTATTATAAGAAAATACAAGCCTCTGGGTAATGAATGATCATGAGTGTCTGTGTGGTTCCAGAAGGAGCCCGCTCCATATTGTGAAGAAGGCTGTCTAGAATGGAGACTACCTCACTGAGAAGACCTGACTCTGGACAAATACTATCTTGCTTATCGCTATGTAATTACAATGACCCTGAATCATTGTGGAAAGGGAAGGGAGGGAAAACTATTATTGTAAAAACCACAGCTGAGAAGCAGTCCATAAGATGACCCTGGGGGCTGAGGCACAGGCTGTAATGTCTTACTCAGGAGGCTAAGACAGGAGAATCAGCGAATTTAAGGCCTGACTTGACTTATATCTGGGTAGTAGCAGTGAGGGTAAGTGTGATGTGTGCCAGCTAACTCTGCTCAAAAAGTGGTGGATGCTAAACAAGCATACATAAGAAAGGAAGGATGAAGGGAACCAAGGAAGTAACTAATAAAGAATGGCAGAGAGGATAACCAATAGAGGATGGGAGAGAGGGAGCAGGGGGAAGGAGGGAGAGAGGGAGGAAGGGGGAAAAGAGGGTGGGGGGGTGAGGGGAGGAAGGAAGGAAGAATAGAGAAAGAAACAGTAGAGAAAGAAGAAGAAGCCAGAAGGGAGGAAATAAAAAAAAATAAGGAAAGGTGGAACTGACTAAATGAATGCCAAGACATGAGAGATGAAAGGACCCCAGGAGGGCTGTGTGGGAATAGCAACTTTAATATTATGTTCTACAAAACTCTAGATTCCTATTCTTTCTTCTCTATACTATTTGTTTTAATGTTTCTTATTGAAAACACACACACACACACATACACACACAATTGTGCTTTGCAGAAAATATTAGCATTCCTTAGATAACTAACATGTCAGTTTTCCTAGTAGGTTAAACTATTTCTCATGGCTCTGAACCCTACCTAGCCCTGTGCACACTAGATTGCTTTTGTGGTAGATAGCTTTTGTTAACTTTGAAATCCCCTGGAACTTAAAGCTTCCCTGACTCCTGAGGTGAGGATGACTCAGGGGTCTGATTTAGAGTCTTATACACTCCTTCCAAGAAGAGTCTTTGTCATTTCCATTGTGGATTGGGGGAAGCTCTCTTGGCTCTGAAAAATGGAATGTGGCAGAAATCATGCTGCAGCATATTCAGTAGGAGGCATCAACAAACTGTCAGCAATCATCATTGAGAAAAAATCTTCATGCTGTGAGGAAGCCCAAGAAACCCTGGTCAGAAGCCCTATGGAGAAGAAAGAAGCCTGCCACTTCAGAAACTTAAGCAGAGCTTCTAGATCAGGTAAGTGCACCAGTCAGATAAGAAAGGCATCTTGAAAATGCATTGCCTAGCCCCAGGAAGTCTATAATATTCTAGGAAACCAAAAGCTAGCACCTTGTGAAAATCATTGCTACAGAACCCATGCATAGATCACAGGTCATGGCTGAAAAAAAAAAAAATGGAAAGAACCAGGATAGTAGATAAAAAGACCTTAAGTGGTTATATACATAAAACAGATAAAGAAACATGCTGGCTAATTTTTAAAAAATATGTTCAAGCCTTTCAAACCCTAATGCATCTACTCTTCAGTGAATCTACTTTTGACCCAAAGACCTCCCTGATATAGCCAACTGATGTTATATGTCTCAGACCCTTTTCCATGATCAGTTGATAACTGTTCAATAACAACTGAGTACACAGCATGTTCTTTTTCTTCCTATATGTGTCTGTTAGCATATACAAGTCTCAGTGATTCTGATCTTGTTACGATGTGTGTACAGTGCTTGTATCCTGTCCACCTCTCTTTGCTCTCCTGCTCCCTGATCACTGTTGTTGACATACTTCCTCATGGCAGCTAGATCTCTTCTTCCTTCAGTTCTTCTATCTCCTTTCATAAACTTTGTTTTCCCGGAGTTTAATTAGGGTTTGTGTAGGATCGAGGGTGAGGGTAGGAGCATGGGTATCTTACAGCACCAATAACACCAGATGAAAGTATGCAAAATATTGTACTAGGAGCTTCAACCTTATGAGAATAGCAATACCTCTTCTGTTAATTGAGCTATAATTCATGGAAGGTTTAAAAAAATATCACATTAGATATGACCCTTGGGTTTTATTGAGGATTAAAATAATAAAAATGACTATGATGTCATTCATCAGCTTCAAAACAGTACAGGAAATTACACTATATAAACACTAAAAAGGTTTCAACAGTTCTCAATGCTACTTCACTGGCATTTGAAATGTGAAGAGAGCACCCTTTTATTTCTCCAAAAGTCACTCACAAAAGAGTAACACTCTATTAGCCGTTGATGTCATTTTCTTAAGATGATAGAAGCCCTCAGAACAACACATGTTTAATCCTGCAAAATCATTCTCTAGCCAAGTCACAAGGACATTTTTTTTCTATAAAATCCAAATACATAACCCAGATTTTTCTCTGTGAGAATTAAGCACGAACGTGGTTTTGGAAGGATGCAAACAAAGCTAATTCATAGATAGAGAATATGCTGGAGAGAATATGCTGGAGAGAATATGCTGGAGAGAATATGCTGGAGAGAATATGCTGGAGAGAATGCTCGCTTGCTCGCTCACGTGGCTTTGTTCAAGGTAAATTGCTTCATTACATGAAAAGAAGCTGAAACCACAGCAAACAAAGAGTTCACACCTCTGTCATTGTGTCACACTAACGGATGGACTGGTGAATAGGCAGGGTTAAAAAGTATGACTAGAAACAGGTTCCAGGCAGAGATGAATTGAGACAGTGAATTCAGCACACTGCCTACATTTGCCAGAGCTTGGGTTGTAAGGAATCTAAACATGAAAGTGGTGACTGAGAATCCAAACTTTGCTTGGGGAAAATATAGTCATCCAAAAGATATTTATTTAAATAAATCATTTTACATTTGTATAACAATAGATCATCTTTTTGGTTTCTCTCTCGCACTGTGTGTGTGTGTGTGTGTGTGCGCGTGTGTTTCAAACCAGGTCTCTCTCATGATGAAACCCAGCCTGGCCTCTAGGTCACTCTGTAATACTCTGTCCTCAACCTCACCATCCTCATGCATCAGCTTTTAGAATGTCAAGTATAGTGTGTGTCAATCTACCCAACATTTCTATAATAAAAAACTTGTCAAGGCCGTTCAGATGATGTGCACTGCCCTCTCCCTCAGCCACTGTTGGAGAAGCTTCCTCTTGCAGTAGATGAGATCTAACAGAGACCCACTACTGGACAATGTGCAGAGAGTGAGAAACTTTCAGAACACTGCCCTAAATGTGATGTCCCCATTAAATCCCTCCTCTCAGGGCTTAGGGAGCTGTGGGGACAAGAGGGCAGAACGACTGTAAGAACAGAGGAGGAGTTGGGTGTCTCTAAGGAAACAGTGCCTTCAACACACAACAGGACTGATGCCCACAGGAAGTCACAGAAACTGTAGCAGCATGCACAGAGCTGCACAGGCTTAATAGATGGGCCCAGTGCTGAGGAGGGTGGTGAATGTGGAGCTCCCACTCTTCACCAAGAAGCTGCCTGCAATTGGCCTCTGCTTACAACGGAAAAATTAGTTTCCCCTGGCAGAGTCTTATTGGGCATATTTAGCCAAACCTTAGGGTAGGCCCCATGCTCAGCAGTTGGTGACCAGCACAAAATGAACTCAATGCTACTTTGTAGACTTGTTTCATATTGCCATGTTTGGATATTTTTGTTGTTATTTTGTCTTGCTAGACTTTTACCTATACACTATGTTTTCTGATCATCTGTTTTTAAGAGGTGTGTATGTGTTTCTTACATTTTTTTTTCATTTTTTTTTGATTGCCTGTTTGATTTCTAAAGGAAAAGAACAGGGGTGCAGTTGGGTGGGTGGGAGGTAGAAAGATCTGGGAACAGTTGGATTGTGAATAGAATATGTTATATGAAAATTTTAATAACTCTTAAATGCAGTTATTTACCACCTGTAACTGCTGGGAAAGGAAAAATCAGCTTTCTCCAATATAATGATACTGTGTATACCAACCGTCTCCAGGGTAGGCCGCATGCTCAGGGATAAAGAAGTAGCTGTCTAGCACAACAGAGATTCCACCTTCCATGTGCTTTTGTTTGTTTGTTTGTTTGTTTGTTTGTTTGTTTTTGTCCTGGAGTCTTTTGTCTTTTGTGTTCTTGTGTTTATTTGTTTCCTTGGATTTTGTTTTATTTTATTTTAATTTTATTGTTTCTCTTTTCCCTTTTTTGAGAGAATAAAAGAATATAAAGCTGAGAGGATAAGGAGGTAGGGGCGTTAGGAAGGACTGAGCAAACAGGAAATAATATGATCAAAATATAGTGTATGAAAAAAACAAAAAATAATGAAATGCATAAAACTGAAAACATTATAATACAGTCAGGAGTGTTCAGAAATTTTAAACTCTTTGCCAAGCCAACCTGAATTTTATTAATTAGAATTTCCCTAATGGAGCATCACAAAAATCATTTGCATCTGTAATCTTATTCACACGTGTGTGGGTGTGTGCACTATATAGCATGGTCATGGATTGGTATTGATGTCTTTTTCTGTGGCTCTCCTGTTACATTTTTTCTAGCCAGGTATAAAACTGAACCAGTTAAAGAGCTCACTAGTTTTGCTAGATTACGTGAGCAGGAGGTAGAAGGGATCCCCCTGCCTCACTTCCATAGGGTAGGGATTACAGGTGTTCTCCACCATGCCTACAATTTTACTGGGTATGGGGGGATCTTAACTCGGGTACACTTGTTTATTTCTGCAAGAACTTTACCCCCTGAATCATTCCCACAATGCACAAATAAATATTAAATGGTTTTAGTGACATAATTTGGAAAAATAAATACAAATTATCAGTAGATGTTGATATTGTAATTAGACAGTTGAAGATATTATGGTATAACAAGTGTGAGCCAGCTTGTCTTAGTTCTGGAAAAAAAATAACCTAAAATACAAATCTAACCACATGTATCAATAACTAATAATTATCAATTATAATTATTTATCAATCTGTTTACCAACTTTTTGTTTTTTAAAGAAAGATAAGCTTAATATCTGGTGTTAAAGAATTTAAAAGTACCTGCCCATGATCGCTTACAACTTGTGCAATAAGATTGTCTTTTAATGTTTTCCTTGGGATGATATAGGAAAGGGATTCTGAAAGGTTCTGCATATCAAATTAGTTCTCTAATAAATTTAAAACTTAACTGGGCCAGAAAAATGTCCTGGCAGTTGCTCGGCGGGACACTGTGTGAGCAGAAACTCCAGCCCAGCCCTGCTTTGCTCCTGCTCCAGCGATCTGAGACCTGCTCTCCTGCTCACGAGGCAGAGAAGTCATTTCCCTTAGACTCTCTGAGTGGCTCTTGAAAAGAAAATGCCATTCAGTTAAATACCATGCTTCAGTGAACATTCCTCACTCCGCTGTCTCCCCTACAGATGTGTTTATCCACATCCCTCCGATGTCAAGAAGAAAGACATTAACTTCGATCTGGTTCGACTCTAAAACACAAAACAGGAAGCTTAGAAAAGCACGCATCTGCTGGAGAAAGTGGAGTGGGAGTGGGTAGAATAACTGAGGTAACCTCGGAAGCATCCTCACTTAAAGAGTTGCCCCATCAGTGACAGTCCGCTGTCCCCTTCCTTCTCCAAGGCAGAACTCTCAGATGCATCAGACAGAGATAACTGGCCATGGCGGCACTTATCAGCAGAAATGCCCTGCACAATTCCACCCCCCCCCCCCCACACACACTGTATTGAACATGTCTTGCAGATAATTTTAGCTTCTCTCACATCTCGGCTTTCAAATCAGATATCCCCAACAGAGATAGGAACACAATGATTTTTCACATACCCCACCAGAAAAATGCATAAGGCAACTGAGCCATATGGAGCTGAACCTGTTATTCTTTAATACACTCTAAGACCTGTCTAGACTGACAAGAGAGATTCCCACATGCTGGGCTAAGGAAAGGGACAGGAACTATAGGGCAAAAGAAGAAATAAGAATCTTGCCTGAGTTGCCAGATGGTGACAGCTGCCCAGTGGTGAGCAGTAGGCCCTGTCATTGACTTTGCAACATTTCTAGCCCTAGACCAAATGAAGTATTCTTGGGCCAGTTTTAATGGCTTTGTCACCACACAGAGCATCATTCACAGTCGGAGGAAGAATTGCTGGTTGCTGTTTCTCAAACTATTTCCCCACATTCCAGGGCTGCCTCTTATAGGAAGATATCGTCTAGGAATTAAGATATCGTCTAGGAATTAAGAAGGGCAAACTTGCCGGGCCGTGGTGGCGCACGCCTTTAATCCCAGCACTCGGGAGGCAGAGGCAGGCGGATTTCTGAGTTCGAGGCCAGCTTGGTCTACAGAGTGAGTTCCAGGACAGCCAGGGCTATACAGAGAAACCCTGTCTCGAAAACCAAAACAAAAACAAAAACAAAAAAAACAACAACAAAAAAAAGAAGGGCAAACTTTCAGAGTCAGCTTATAAGCAATGGTGCTTTTTATGTGGAAAAACTGCAATGCATGATTTTGTCTTCTATCTACAAATCCATGCCCATTATGCAACAGCTCCCCTGTTACTCTAAACTCCATATTTGCTATCTTTGCCCTGCAAGCCACCTGATAATACATATCTCAGGTACCGTGAAGACGCTGATGCAAACTGTACTCCCACAGGTATTTCTTATAACTCAAAAATGCTTACAAACTTCCAATTCATGGAAGATCTTGATAAAAGTCCACCACTTGCCAAAATTACCCAAGGAAGGCTTTTGAGGTACATCAATGGGCCAGGACTGAGGACACAGGATCCTGTTCTGCCTTCTATTTTCTTATCTGATACTGGTATTTACTTTCCCAAATACCAACACGTTGACTTCTCTCTCCCAAGACTCATTCATCCTATCTCACAGTGGCCTAAGATAATATATTTGATATTTTTTTTTCATAGCTGTAAAACACCAGATGAAAACTTGAGTATTCAAACACTAAGATTTGACTATTTTATATTTGTGTAGATCAAAGTGATGATATCATCATTACTGACTTCTAACTAGAAGCACAAACACAACTGTGAATATGTCCACTATATCATTGTGTCTTTATGTTAAATGTTAGCATAAGAAGCAATTGCATGAGGTCAGTATGTCCGTTGTGTGAACTACGGCAGATTTTGATTTCATGAATCGTATAAAGTCATGTCTAAGGCAGAAATGGGAACACTTGGTTTGTTGCAATTTCATACCTGCCTTCTACAAGGGCCATACTTGAACTTTTTATCTAGTTATTTTTCTTGTAACCTGTATCTCTTTTTCAGTATACATTTGAGATATGGTTTGCGGAAGAGAAATACGCATACCATAATTATGAAGACACCAATTCCTAGAGTTGAAGAGATGGAGAAGTGACTATTTGGGAAGACAAATGTAGAGCTGATGGTTGGTAGGAAAAACAAATGGAAATTATTATATTAAACATTTAGTGATAAATGATAGTAGCTGGGTAGAGTTTACTTACTCTGTGAAGCACATGCTTTATAATAAATTATTTTGTATTTGAAATGACTTTGAGAAAAATGATACTATCATCCTCATTTCCCAGGTGACAACTGAAACTCAGAAAGGTTGAAACCACTTACACTGAAGAGTTAAGTTACTTGACTAGGCTCTGAGAACTAGTTCATAGACAATGTTGACATAGACATCTATGACATAAAAGGACCAGGATTTGAACCCATGGAATCTCCCTCTTCTGGGCAATACCTGTCTTAGTCAGAGTTTCTATTCCTGCACAAAACATCATGACCAAGAAGCAGTTAGGGAGGAAAGGGTTTATTCAGCTTACACTTCCATACTGCTATTCATCACCAAAGAAGTCAGGACTGGAACTCAAGCAGGTCAGGAAGCAGAAGCTGATGCAGAGGCCATGGAGGAATGTTATTTACTAGCTTGCTTCCCCTGGCTTGCTCAGCCTGCCCTCCTATAGAACCAAGACTACCAGCCCAGAGATGACACTACCCACAAGGGGACCTCCACCCTTGATCACTAAATGAGAAAATGCCTTGCAACTGGATCTTGTGGAGGCACTTCCCCAACTGAAGCTCCTTTCTCTGTGATAACTCCAGCCTGTGTCAAGTTGACACAAAACTAGCCAGTACAATACCACTATGTCATACACAGAATCTAATATATATGTACTTTCCAAGCAGTCTCAAGAGGCACCAGGTGGTGATTACCTTTGTGTCTCTGGCTGTGTCATCCTTTTCTACATGATGAGTTCTTCCAGTTCTCCAAACAATGCTAAATATCGAGGCTACATCTGGAGTTATCATGTCCTTGCTATGCTGAATAGGTTGTTCCTCTCTTGCATTCTTCCTGAGATCTTCAGACCTCTGTCAGTAGCTCATCATCATGTCACCTCTTCCAATCCTTCAGTTTCATCCCTTTAGCATCCCTTAAGCCTTCACTGATTGAGTTCCTTTAACAAACCAATCTCATTCCCGTTTCCCTGAAGGTTTGCAGAGAGCCTGCTATAAAATTTGATGATAGTAAATGTTGAATAGATGTCCATGTAGAAATCTATGGCTGGGACATGGTGATGTATACATTTAATTCCAGCATTCAGGAGGTGTGGCTAGTCTTATCTACAGTGCAAAGTCCAGGGAAGCCAAGCTAACACAGAGAAACCCTGTCTCAAAAGTATATGTATAATGTATAATGTTTAATGTATATTTATATGATGTACATGTAAATGTAGTGACCTGCAGGTTTCAACATACTTTCTGTACAAAACTACAGCACATCTACCTGAAATATGTTTGAAGGACAGAGGACAAAGAGTGCAGTTACTAAAAGACATTGACTACCTTGGGCCACACTGCACTGGAACCCACACGTCTTTGAAATTCATAAGATATCTTACAGAATATAAAATAAATGGTAGGAAAGGCTTCAAACCTGGGACAGAGTGGCTCAGAGCATGGGGATGGAACGAGCCATGAAGCAGAAGATAATTAGACCTGAGCTAACCTGGTATTCCACATAGGCACCAGGAGAGTATTTCACTTTGGATAGGCTAATAGGCCATTGCTTAATCAAGTTTTATTTCATTACTATCCTCTCCCTTCCTGCATTAGCAGTATGATTAACATCAATAACGGGGCTGTCTTCATATTTACACATTGTAATTAAGCTTAGGTGAAACCGTAAGAGCTCCTTAGGGATATTTATTAGCATTCAGAGCCACCTCAGCTTGCAGGATACCTCTGGCCAGTAGTTGCAAACAAAATTAAATAAAACACTGGCAGTGCAATGACACTATAAATTCTCCACAGACCTCCTCTTGCCATTGAGTCTGGCTGCCTCATGCTTCAAAAGCGAAGGTTTGGCTTGCTAAAGATTTGTTTCTAAAATGTATGTTGGAAGGAAAGGTGTGTAGAAACAAATATCATGTGTGAATGAACCCAGACTCACACTTCTGTGCACTCATGATGTTAAGATATCTGGAAAGAGAAAAGAAGATGGTCTAACTATTCACCTTGTTACTCTCACTGAAAAGAACAGAGGGGAAGGAACAGAAGAGGAAATAGAAAGGGTAAGAAGGAAAGGGAAGAGGGAGGAAGGGGCTATTAATATATAAACTGTGGTAGAATAAAGGAGTTTAAGGATACACTTCCTTTCCTTTCTGTACCTTTGCTTAGAGCTTTAGAGCCCTGTACCTCTTGGGGGCATTTCTGTGGATGCCACCAAACTCATAGAACACGTAAAAGTGTCAGCATGTGTTATATCATTTGTGCCAAAGCTAGAGAACAAGGAGAGAATGCAAATTTTTCTTGCCTTTGGAGGTCACATTCAAAGTTACACTGAAGCAAACTCCCCTGCTTTCTGTTCTCTTGTATCAGTGATGTGAGCCTGGTGTAGGGAGAGGAAGCCTGTATGGCCTGGGAACGCTTGTATCAGTGATGTGAGCCTGGTGTAGGGAGAGGAAGCCTGTATGGCCTGGGAACGCTTGTATCAGTGATGTGAGCCTGGTGTAGGGAGAGGAAGCCTGTATGGCCTGGGAACTCACAGAAATGCAAATTCTTGTCACATCACTTAGGGGAGAACTGGATTTGGGATGAATCTCCTCAGTGGATATTTTATAGCTTTCCCTCCAACAAGTCTGATACAGAATTAAAACTGAAGATCTATATTTTGTCACCACATAGATACTTATAGATAATTTTGTAATTCAGGCACATGAAGACTTTAATCTGTATTCTCCCCTTAATGAGCATATCCATATAAATTCCCAACAGAAATAACAGTCAACCTCAGAAGGGGGAATAAATAATTGAATCATGGTGTCATGTTTAAGAAAAAAATTTTTTTTTCTACAAGGTTTCATAGTCTTCAATTCCCATTAGCTGATTTCACTAAAATATTCACATAGCTTTACTGTAATATCTCCTGTGTGTCTAAAACATATAGAAAGGGACTAGGCCCAACCTTGTGTGTGTGTGTGCGTGCGTGCGTGCGTGCATGCGTGTGTGTGTGTGTGTGTGTGTGTGTGTGTGTGTGTGTGTGTGTGATATTATGGACCTTGCATATGCTGTGCAAGCATTTTACCAATGAACTGTGTTCTTAAACCAAAGAACCATCTGAACACTACAAAACACCTATGTCAAAAATGACTAGTAGCACTAGTATAAATAAATATAGAAAAAAATCTGTCCAAGAATATCTAAGAGAATCACACATAAAATGTGTTTAAGAAAGACTATAATACCCAATATCAAACTGCTCTTTTGGAAGTCTAATGGCTAGGACAGCATGAAAGGATTTTTTTAAAAAGAGATTAATACAAAATAACAAAATAACAGACAATTCAGAAGAAGATTCACCAGACACAGATTTATGATTTATGGAGAAAAAAAATGCATGACAGAATGGTGGATAAATAATGGCCTTTCCAAAAAAAGGCTCTGAATCAACTGGATATATTCATATGGGAAAAATGAATCCTCGCCCTTAACTATACACAAAAATCAATTTTACATGGATTGGAGATCTAAACGTTAAAGACAATAAAACAGAATTTCTATAAGACAACAGGCCTGTGACCTTGAAGACAAGGGTTTATTGAATGGCACAAAACCACAACAAAGCATGAAAGAATTGAGGTAAATTGATTTCTTCAAACCTTATCTTTTCCCATCAAAGGGGGGCAATATCTGTAAAACACTTAACTGATAAGGTACTCATACTCAAATATATAAAGCATGATTTGGGAACTCATGGCTTTTGGGAACTGAGGCAGGAGAATGACTGTGAGTTCAATGCCACCCCATGCTAATAAAAAGACTCTGTCTCAAGAACCTCTAAGGATCCAATCTAAAGAAAAGATTAATGGGGAAAGAAAAAGACAGTGGCAAAAAACCTCTAAATGGGTAAGGGATGCATTCTAATATCATTGTTACTTACACCAATACCCTACAAAATAAAAAGTACAAATACATGAACATTTCATGTGTAATCAGTAGAATCCTCCTTCCCTGGACTGTGGGTTGGATCAATATCTTTGAAAGGCGTTGCAGTATTGAGCCACCCAGACTACTGTTAAAAAAAAAAGTCCTCAAGGAAAACTACAACTACCCCTGTACTAACCTGACATAATGCCTCTCAACATAAAAATATCTGTCCCTGTACCCACAGATAAGTGTGTTCTCACACTTCATTAGAAAAACTCTTCTTTGCAATAGAGGAAAAGCATTGAAAAAAACCACAACCAGTCAAAACAGAGAGTTGGAGAGCCCAGATATTACTGGTACACTCGCAACAAAACGCTTGTTCCTAAGGTGCAGGGCACATCTCAGAAGATGGAGCAGAAAGATGTAAGGCCCAGAGGAACAAGGTATTCTCTGTGAGATTACGTCTCCTAGAAGCTATACCTGAGACATCTCATCCACACACCTGCCTAAACATGACCTGCCTGGACAAGGGTTACATCACCAGCAGGCTAAAGTGGAAGGCAGAAAGCTCAAAAACTTAAAGCATGTAAGGAATACTGATAGTGTGAGAAATTGTCTGTTTTCTCCAGGGAAGGGCATAAAAGTTAGTTATACAATGACAAATGGTTAGTTCTTAAAACATGTACTTCAGGTAACTTCATATAGACTGAGCAGGTTATATTTATGTACTTAGCAATATGTATATATTCCTGTAACATATTATAATTAATAAATTATAGCATATGATCATATTTATATTATGAATCAAAATATATAATACATTTTATATATTTCAATATGTAATTTAATATAGTATATGTTTATATATGATAAAATTATATAAGTATATAATGTATTATAATAAACAATTACAATATATTATAATTATTATATACTTGTAATTTTAGAAATATATAATATATTATGTATTATAATATTTTATATTCCCATTATATATAATATATTATATACACACACATCATATATATGTATATATACATATGCATATACATATCAGCAGTTAAATTAAAAAAGGTCATGAATTTGAAAGCAAGCCAGATGGTGTACATAGGAGGTTTTTGAGAGAAGAAAGGACAAGGGTAAAATGATGAAACTATCTTATAATCTCAAAAAGGGCTTATGTATTTAATACTAGCCAGAAGAAGCAGATGGATCTCAGAAATTTCAAGGCCATCCTCCACTCCAAAGTATGTTCCAGGCCTATGAGAGTAACACAATAAGAGACAATTTCAAAAGAAGAAAAGCTGGGCAGTGGTGGTGCACACCTTTAATCCCAGCACTCGGAGGCAGAGGCAGGCCGATTTCTGAGTTCAAGGCCAGCCTGGTCTACAGAGTTAGTTCTAGGACAGCCAGGGCTATACAGAGAAATTGTATCTAAAAAAAAAAACAAAACAAAACAAAAACAAAAACAAAAAAACAAAAAAAAACAAAAAAAATCCAAAACCTCCAAAACCAAACCAAACCAAACAAACAAAAAAAACCCCACCCACCCCCACCCCCAAAAAAGGAGAAGAAATAGAAAAAAAGAGGAGGAAGAGGAAGAAGAAGAAAGAAGAAGAGAAAAGAAGGAGGAGGAGGAGGAGGAGAACAAAGTGAGCATACTGAGCAAAAGCAAACGTCCTTTATAAACCATGAGTCCCACTTTTACTCATATGTAGTAACGATGTCCTGAAGATATGAACAAGGTTATCAGGGTTAGTATCACCTGCACTATTCCTAATATCTGTAGAGAGTGAATCTGATAGGTGAACTGTGGAATATTATCAGAAGAGAAAATTACAAAGCCATGAAATGAACCTGTTTCTGCTACATGGAGTAATCAGTGCAGATTGATTAATTAATTAACAGACAGAAAATAATTTTATACATAATATAAGCAAACCATATAATAGTACAGGCAGAATCAATGCAGTAGAGTTGGAGTTAGAACATCAGCTTTGAAAACAACGACAGCCATGGGCGCACTCTATGTTGTCGAACCGGAGACTCCTTCAGGGTCCTCGATCAGTCAGTGAAGGACCAGGGGACAGTATGAAAAAGTTTTCGATGTATTTCGTTAGACGTATGTAAAATTTCCTTAAGTAATGTTACAAGAGTCACTCAGTACGCTCACGTACCGTTTTTTGCACTTACACGAATGGAGACCTCGACACCCGTGTAAGGAAAATCTAGAAAACTGGCCTTGCTTAGTACCTCTTACAGTTTATTACTGTCGGACTACACCTCCCCGTTTATCCATTCTTACTCCTCTGTAACTATCCAGTCTCATCACACCAAGGTGCACAGCATATCAGGTGTCCTGGCTCTTCCTTTCTGAAGGATAGTAAATGAACTTGCAGGCATGCTTTTCACTTGCTATTCTGAGTTTTGTGATGGGTGTCTCAGCCATGAAGGGAATCTCAGCCCATTTACAGAGCAGCTCTTGTATAATTAATACCCCCAAAACATCACATAATCAGCCGATGAATCTAATGAGTGAATTGCAGATGTCAACCACAGGTCTTAACTCTGGGAATTATAGATGGCCTGACTTGTAAATGAAGTGTCTTTGAAAATTAAGAATGTCATTATACATGTCATTATACATGAGTTCTTTAACTCAGAATCTCTTCTTCATCAATTAATTTTCTGACCAATTAGTTATGATATAAATAAGAGGTAGGGGCTGATGACTATTAGTTCTAAAATTAACAAAAATCATTATAGAGCACCCAATCAAATTCTCAGTTCAGAGAGGGAAGGAAGGAAGAAAGGAGGGAAGCATTTTCTCACTCCTTTTCTGCGAGTCTCTGCAGGTTCTGCAGGCAGAACACTCCTTGAAGGCTCTGCTTAACAAACGGTCCAGACACAGAGTGTGCTCTATCAAATGTGTCCTCTCAAGAACTTTGCAAGTGCCAAAGGCAAGTGCAGATGGGCCGAGCCTTCTGTGTCAACGGCAGCTATCTGTCAGATGTACACTGTGTGCTGTGCTGTACTGAGACCACTGGGGTATATCAAGCTCTACCCTTTTAGAACTTTCAATACACTTAGAGAGACAGCCCCAGCACAGGAATCTGCTGGGCATACAGAGGAAGCAAATGCCAGAAGGAGAGTGGCCAACAGAGTGGATGCTCTGTGTTTCCCAGAAAGGAGCGACCACTAAACTATAGAAAATCTGAGAAGGCTTTCTAAAAGTAATCAAATCATCAGAGAAATTGACCTTAAATTCAATGAGCCAAGGTTACCCTGCTCCCTCTTCCTAGGCAAAAACCATCTCAGGTCCCTTATGTTATGACCAATGAATAGAAGTCAATTTGGGATAAGACCTTTTACTTCAAATTATCTAAGTCACTTTACCCAGACAGAATGGAGGAGATAATACAGGGTTGGGACAAATGCCTTTACCTTTTATGCTAACTAAATGTACAGTCTCTAATCTCAGAGCTGTACTAATGGGCTTTGAAAAAAAAAAAAAGAAAGAAACACTACTTTCTTTAGACTCTCATGTAGTAAATGGACCGTAGTACTGAATCAGAATGATCTCCAAATGGTTTGGGCTGTAGAATTTTGTTTCAAAGTGATACTTTAAAATGTTTTCTGCAATATCTATTTTTTGAAATCCTTCTAGAAGTTGGGAGGGGGTGTCTGGACGGCATATGCTTTGGGGATTTAACTTCTGTTGCTACAGGATAGCTGTTAGCACTTTAGAAAAAAAGAAAGAAAGAAAGAAAAAAGACAGGGATATCCTTTAATGAAGAAACCTGTTCCAAATTCCTGAATGATTTTGTTTTTCACATAATATATCAACACTTACCAAATCAAGATCCCTAATAATGTGCTTTAAGGTAATTCTCTTTCAGGACGTATGCTTTGTAAACCACCAGACTGTGTGGAAAATGTGCTGAATTTTTGTGGCTTGTCTCTTTTCCAATTATAACCTTTCCCACATGTCAAGAGCAGACTTCTCTATGGATGTGGAGGATATGCACAGTTTCCGTAGAAAATCCATTTTAAAGTATCTTGTCATATCACAGTGATCCTGAAACTTTCCAGAGACACCCCCAAAATAAATTTCCAAATGAATCTACCCCAGCTTTCCCAATTTAACTGTCTTTATACGTATATTATAAACAAAATTATAAACTCTAATAATTTAATTGGGGTATAACAAATTAAAAACAGAAGCAGGTAGTTTTGCTATTTACTGAGTGCCTCTTCTATGATAGCTAATTTTTTTCTTTTTTATAGAAAACCATGATTAAAATTGTCCCAATTCAGAAAAGTAAAATAAGGAAACAGACATAGAAAGCATGCTTAAGGCTTTCAGGATTATATTATGAATTAGTGGTGAGGTGTGTGTGTGTGTGTGTGTAGAATGGGGGAGGGAGGGAAGAATTTCTTTACATGTTCAGAGACTGTACAAGGTGAGCCAATTGTCTTGTGTTTTTGAGGAAGACATAAATGCAAATTTTGTGTGTGGCCCCACAATGCTACAGGAGGCAGCCTATGCAGGAGAACCCTGTGGGTTTAAAGATAAGTATTTTTTATCACAATTTCTCTGCCAAAGATGTTGGAGTTTAGAATTTTCATTTTTCTTTGTAACCTTTTTGATTTAAAAATTGGTTGAAAGCAAAAGTGTTAGAGAAGTAGGCTTAGACTTGACACCCAATTTTCCCGCATCAACCTTATGATAGATAATCGATCAAGTGAGTCACTATCTTACCTAAAAGTTAAAATGTTTCAGAAATGAAAATCGAAACTCTTTCATCAGCTTTATCAAGTTATTTGCATGGCTTCCTGAGGATCCATATTAACCACTTATACCTTTGGTTTAAGAAAAATTATGAATTTTATGTGACTGAAGATCATTTATTTATAAATGTTTGATGAGAATTTTTTATGAGATATAGTTTTTTTAAAGGAGTGGTACTTTCATAAGAAAGAAAGTCAACTGTTCTACCAAGCCAATATATGGAAATAATACTAATCTCCAATATTTATTCAATTACCATTACTTTTGATACCATTTTCCCTATTTTCTTGACGAACAATCAAAGAACCAGAAAGGAAGAAGAGAAAGAACTCCTGCTCCACACAGTTTTAGGTATGCTGCAATTGTCTCATTGAGGTTTTCATAAATCACCCCACAGATGGTGATACTCTTTCTTCCATTGTCCAGATCAATGGACAGCCAGGACTTTAGAATAAACTGACTGAGTCCAGTGGCAGCTATAAAGGAAAAGAGCAGTGAAATACCAGCAGTTCCAAGTCTCAGCTTTAGAAAAAGGTTGGCATTAAGATTTATCACTGTCCCTTAAGGTGTCAGGTCACAGGTTCAGAGTATGTGGAGTCCCTTAAAAGTGGGTTTCTTGCATCAGAGGTATTTGCCACCTAATGAGCCCACGGATCACCTACTTAATGTGCATGACTCTTACCTACAGGAAAATATATGGAAAATAGCAAAGAAATGGATTACTTAACTTGCCTGGCATGGTCCTTTAAATGAGAAAATGGGCCTGAACACTTGCTCTTTTGTTTGTGCCACTGTATGGAGAGTTTATGAGAACTTTAGGATGTGGAGTCTTGGATGTGAAGGAATTACCTCACTGGGTATAAGATTTTAGGGCTGATTTTCTTACTCTTCTTTTTAGTCCGTCTCTGCTTTGTGGGTGTGACTGATAGGTGACATCTCTGCTTCTGAGCCACACCATCCCTGCCATGATGGACTCTGGAACCATAATCCAAATAAACACTTTACCACTTAAGTTGATTTTGGTTCTGGTATCTTATCACATCAACAGGGAGATAATTAAGACACAGAGTAGTGCAAGTTAGACCTTGTTAATTAAATACCTCAATATGACCTTTACTCTGCCAACAGGCTATCAGAGGCCTATAGCAACACATGGCAAATTGCAATGAAAAGAACAGCAAAGCCATATCTCACATTTAACTGTGGCATACCCACCTGAGCAAGTTGAAATGAAGATTTCTAGGTCCAACTCATACTCAGAGAATAGTGATGAAGAAGCTCCTTAGTCCTGTTTTTCATTCTTAGAGTATATCATGCATTAGTCCATTTTAACTACTGACACCTAACTAATAAAAGGCCTAGGATGTAGCAGGGGAGAGCTACATCTGAATTTTGGGGTTTGTTTGTTTGTTTGTTTTGAGACAGGGTTTCTCTGTATAGCCCTGGCTGTCCTGGGACTCACTTTGTAGACCAGGCTGACCTCATACTCAGAAATCGGCTTGCCTCTGCCTCCCAAGTGCTGGGATTAAAGGCGTATGCCACCACACTGGGCTCTGAATTTTGTTAGAGTGATGTGTTCATCCACTGTGTAAAGATTATCCTTGTATTATTCAAATGCTGATTCTTATACCAGCAGAAAGCTGAGTACAGGCATCACTCTGTTAGTGATGTTTTTATGAAGCATCATCTGTTCCTGTGTTTTGTAGATGTTCTTCTCCACCACATTCTGATTGGGTAATAAGGAGGCAATCAGCCAATCAGCTGGGGAGAGGAAACAGGAAGGCTGGACTTCCAATTCCAGCCAGTGGTCCATGGGAGAAGAATCAGATAGAAGTTGTTGACCATGAGGCAGATGAGAGTCCAAGAGAAGAAAAAGGAGAAAGAAGAAGGTTGCCATGAGATCAGACATGAGGAAGAGTCACCACGGGAATTCTCTATGAGGACTGACATCTACAACATTGTGAGACAAGGAGAGATTAAACAGAAGTAACTCTGGGCTTATAGCTGGGAAGTAACTAGATATTATAGAGTGTTAGGAATATCTGAGTGTTAGGAATATTGTGCTCAAAGTTAGTTGAGTAAATCCAGTGGGTCACCATCTCAATTATCTGGGAGCTAGCTAGGTTAGAAAAAACTGCCACTTTTTAACTCCATCCTATAGAATTGCACTGAGCATGTGTTGGGGTAGTTTAATTTTTGCCAGGTCAGATTTACAGTGACATGTGTATGCAGAAGAAAGTCATCATAACTATTTCAGTGTTGCCACTAGTGTTTTATTGGATAATCCACACACACAGGGCTGAGTCCAGGGCCTGATGGGTAATGTTAGCACTATCTATTGAGCCTTGCTATCAGCTGCAGGAGACATCACTCATTATCTGAACAAGGACCTGAGAATCTCAATTCCCCTTATACTGCCCATTCTTCCTCATATAACAATTCCCAGAAAAATTTGATATACCTACATCAAATTGAAATGGCCAAGTGCCTTCTTGCTCATCTTAACAAGAACTTTTCTTACATTTCCTGTCATCTTGTGTCCCCAAACAACCTCCCTCGGGTTTAAATTGGCCGTATTCTATTTTAGCAATAGAATTTAGGACATATCTACTTCATTTTTTTTTCATGAGTCAAATCTAAACCCATAAACATGTGCCACAGTATATAAGCATATAAAAACATGAAGTGGAGCTGGTGACATAGAATTTTTGGAGTCTCACAAACAACACATAAAGGTAAACTGACAATTCCAGTCACTCCACTGTTAATATAACAGCAGGTAGTAAAGATTAGAGAGTCTAGTGAAGCTTGAAACAATTTGTCTCAAAATGGAAGAAAAGATTTCAGGAAGGCCATGGATGCTGTGTTCGTTAAGCAGTGTGGCAGAATCTTTTCTTGCCACTTGGAGAAACTTCAAATATTTACAAATGAAAATAGTTTATTAGAATAGTAGGCTCCTTAAAACTTTCAAAGTATGATAAGGGGGCTGTAGAGATGTTTCTGGGATTAAGAGTGCATGCAGCTCTGGCAAAGGACCCAGGTTCATTTCTTAGCATTCATATGGTAGCTTACAATCATCTGTAATTCCAGGTCCAGGGGATAAATGTCCTTTGCTGATGTCCACAGGCATAGAGCATACACAAATTCACATACATACATACATACATACATACATACATACATACATACATATATACATACATACATACATATATACATAAAAGCATGAATACACATAATCTTTAAATTAAATTATAAGAATATCAGTTATAGCAATGACATTTGGAAGCTTTTGAATGGACACAATTTCACACACAGCCCAACTGGGGGTCTCTGTGTTTTAAGATAATAAAGGATAATAAAATAGGGACCTAACATTTAGTTTTATCAGTTTTCAACACATGGCAAACTTTGCTTAATTTATAACACTGCCCAATTTTATCCCTTTAAAACTTATTTTAAAGTAAACTCCATAGCTTTGTCATGTAAATAGTAATTTTTCATAGGGTGAGTCTTTAAAAGATAATGATCACTTTAAAATAGCTGTAAGGCATTGATCACATCTAAAAACACAATTCTTGACTAAGGTGGCCTGCACTGATTTGAACAGGGAAGGAGAAAGAACATTGTGTTTGGGGAGAATCAGTAGAGATCTTTGTCTAGCATAGCGTCGAAAAGCCTCTTAATAGTAAAGAATTGTGGATCACATTTCTTGACACAAGGCACTGTGCCCTATCAACAATATGCTAAATAATGTTTTCAGCCTTTATTTGAGGAGACACAAACAAAACCTTTTTGTAAGACAAGAGGCTCACATATATAGATGGTTTTCCAAATAAGTTACTGGACATGAAAGTACAACATACACCAGATCAATGGGGAACCGTTTGCAAAGATGACGTTTATAACCCTCCCACGAAATTTCAAGCTACTAGATTTAGAGTTAATGTCATAGCAAATGAAAAGATCAGAGCCAAGAAAGAGCAAGCAGAACTTAAATACTTATTGAAGGATTAAGAAGCATCAGGGAAAACTACTAGCTTGAGGCACTATTAAGGAGTCCTCCCGTCAGGAACCAGATTACTGAAACTGCGGTGTATCTGAAAGAATGGATCAGAAGCTATTTCAGACACTGAGGTGAAAGATAGTTGTGGTGTTTTGGTAGTACTAACTTCTATAGTGTTTTGTTTAGTGTGTTTGGATATAGAGAATATGAGAACCCTCACGACACAAGTCACACAGCTCAAAGTAAAATGAGCTGAATAAGGAATATTAGGAAAAATGTCCATTTCTGAATCTACAGGGAGATCTAAAGACTGTGACAGCTTCGGGAAAACAAATTCAGATAGGCAGGGAAAGGTTAATTCCTGGAGAGCCCCAGATGTCAGACTAAGGAGCCAGAACTTAACTCTACAGGCAGGAGTCTTTGATGGGATAAAAACAGCCCTTCGGGAAGGTGCATGTCACAACAGCAGTCAGCAAGAATGAGAGCCCACAAGTGGGAGTACTACGGGGGAAGGAGGCTGAAATAATCCTGGCCTGAGGAGATAAGCCCTCGAATGCTGATGAAGGTCAAGTGAATGTCAGTGTTGAGAGTCATAACATCTCTCTCAAAGTGCTTCTCCATCTCCCATCAGAACCCAAAGTGCTTCTCATCTCCTGTCAGAACCCCACAGTTGCCAACCTGACAAATCACCATCTGCTAAAAAGAAAGAGACAACCCACACTAAGAGGAAATCTCAGGCATCGTGGGAAGGAAGAGATGACTCCACATCTCCCCATTTGCAAAGCAAAATTCGGTTCCCTTTCTCACACAATGGGATGTTACTGAAGTGGGAGTATCACGAGATGGACAAAATAAACAAAAAAAGTTACTCACCTCAGTTTCTGAAGTGAGGACAAGAGTTTGTGAGAGAAAGCTCCAGATTTATTTTGAAGGGGATGCCTAGATTGATCTTGTTAGAGAAGGAACACAAAGACAAGAGAAAACATGGAGGGAAGAATAAAAATGGGGACTGGAAAGAACAAAAGACCAGGCAGGAGATACACAGGAGGCACGGCTGGAGAGACAAAACAGAGAGGAGGCAGCAGACAGCTACAGAGAGGGATAAGAACAAAAGAGCCATGAAAGGAAGAAGAGGTGCACAGATGTGGTGACAGGAGGCCAGGCCTCATGGGGAGGTGAAGCTTCACCAAGACCTTTCAGATAGACAGTGCAATTAATTACCATACTTACGGGATAACTGACGTGCACTTGCGTGTCTCTGGGTATAATCCAATTAAAGAACGGAGTGTCAGCAAACTTCAAATCCAGCTTTTGCATGCAATTAAACTTCTATAAGTCAAACAGATCATTTCTTAGACTCTCTCCCGAGTTCCTTGACAATATTAATAAATCATGCCCCAATTTATCTAGTTGATAATTAAGGTACTCAACTATGGGGTTCTCATAGGAGGATTGTCTTTTAACTACATCCTGAAGACAGGAATGGAAAAAGGAAACTCTGTGACACGGTTTGGAAGATGTTTGCTGCTTGAGAGGGGTTGGGGCACGGGTGGGGAGGTAGGCATGGGAAGCCTTCCAGAACCCTGAGGAGTGATGTGCCTTCTCTCACCTGGCTAATGATGCTGTCAGGAACTGACTGGAGGATGACTGAGGGGATGGTTACTCTCTCTTCCTTTCTAATGCTCCCATTAGTGCATCAGGCTCCTCATTTACGATCTCCTTGACACAGGCTCTATTTACATGGCGTTGGGATTAATCAGCCAAGAGGGTTTTTTTTTTAGCTGCAGGTACCAGGCAAGCCGTGTAACTCAGCATGGCAGCGTGACATTATCACCAGCTAAGCAATATTCGTTCTGTATGATCACCATCTCCAGGGAACAGGACTTCAGGTGCGGAAGTCATAAACCATTACCCTCATCCTCCAGCAGTTGTGTGACACTTTTCCTCAAGGGCAGACACGGGCAGCCATGTGATGGCTCTAGCCTGAAACTTATGAGCAGAATCAGCCAGGGGATTGCAGATGTTTCAATCAGCAGATGGTACGGGGGAAAGCCTCCCTTCTCAGACTGTATTGGAGGTATTCTGTACAGCACTTCTTGAGTCCCCAGTCCACAATACCTGATTCTGTGCCAAATGGATTTCTGTCAAGGGGCATAAATTAGGAATCTGCCTGTCACCTCCAGGACAAATGCAAATGCCTGATCAAAAGAACAGAGCCCACCAAGTGTTGTAGCATCTGCCTTTAATCTCAGCACTAGAGAAGAAGAGGCAGGCAGATCTTTGTGAGTTCAAGGCCAGCCTGACCTACAAAGTTCCAGGACAGCCAGGGTTGTTGCACAGAGCTACTCTATTTAGAAAAAATAAGATAGATGGATAGATAGATAGATAGATAGATAGATAGATACATACATACATACATACATACATACATACATACATACATACATACATGGGTGGATAGATAGATAGATAGATAGATAGATAGATAGATAGATAGATACATACATACATACATACATACATACATACACACATAGATACATAGATACATGGATGGATGGATAGATACATATATACATACATACATACATACATAGAAGAACAGATAGCTTTCTACCTGCTGGGTTTGGTTGGTTGGGTATATATATATATATTAGTTTTTGTAAAAGACATCCTTAAGACATGTTTGTTAAGTAGAAAAGAAATTTTGTTTGAGTTTGGTAGATATGATGATGGCTGTTTGCCAGAGAAGACAGAACTTTGGAGCTAATTTTTCTTCTTTTGTTTTCTTTTTATATTTTCATGACTGAAGAAAATAACAGGATTTGATAAAAAAAAAAGAAAATGCTTTCTGGCATGTCACTAGATGCTGTATCTCTGATGGTTCAAATAGAAGCTCAGGATTCTCATGAACAAATATTGAAAAGAGGTCTTAAAACCATAGTTCTCGATCTGGAGGTTGTTTCCCCTTGAGACTCCAATGATCCTTTCACAGGGGTCTCCTGAGCCCATTAGAATTCACAGATGCTTATATTATGATTCATAACGGTAGCAAAACAACATTTATGAAATAGCAACAAGAATGATTTTGTGGTGGTGCTCCCACAACAAGAGGAACTGTATAAATGGTCACAGCATTAGGATGGTTGGGAACCACTGGTCTAGAAAGTCACAGCAGTAGTCTAGATCATAGAAGCAGGAATCACTGTCAGATACTATAGATGACATGATAAGGTTAAAGGTTTGAAAATATGGCCTGTGGCTTAGAAGACCCCAATGTGAATTAAGTGTTTGTCACCCCATTTTCTTTACAGAATAGCAAGGTTTGTTTCATGCAAGTCATTGGCTATACTGCCTGAATGCTCAAGAAGATATTTCTAACTTGTGGTTTGAGTGTAAAATGATCCCTTATGCTCATGTGTCTAAACACTTGGGGCCAGTTGGTGGAGCTTGTTTAGAAGGCTATGAAAACTTCCAGAATTAGAGCTTTGTTGAAAGAAGTGGGTCAATGAAGTGGTGGGCGGTAGGGGGAGGACCGCATGGGTCACGGGGAGGACCACATTTTCCATCCCCTGGGTATTTCCTGTCTGCATATATGATGTGACCAGCAGTTTCCTGCTTCCTGACAGCATGCCTTCCTCACAATGACTGATTGCGTCCCTTCTAACTGTAAGCCATAATGAACCCTTCCTCCCTTCAATTGCCTCTTGTCAGGTAATTGGTCGCAGCAATAAGAAAAGCAACTAATAAATTTGCTCCCTGCATCTCTTCTTCACTGAGTTCACTCCAAAACACTTTTTTTTTTTGGTTTGGTTTTTTGAGACAGGGTTTTTCTGTGTTCCCCTGGCTGTCCTGGAACTCACTCTGTAGACCAAGCTGGCCTCGAACTCAGAAATCCGCCTGCCTCTGCCTCCCGAGTGCTGGGATTAAAGGCGTGTGCCACCACGCCTGGCCCAAAACACTTTTGAATCAAGAAAGCATCCAGCATTTGCCAGACACTTAGCTTTCTTCTGTGTCTTTTTGTTTATGATTGAAATGAATCAGTTGGACCAAACAATCTTTGAAGTCTTTCCACATCAATGGTGTGAGTCTAGTAAAAGAATATTCTAGTTTTTGGATACCAAGTCAAGAAGTCAACTCAGTTGAAGCTACTAAGCGAAATGAAGTGCAGTGATTTTCTTAACTTTGCCCTAATGAGACGATTAATATCTACTAAACTCATGGGCTGTTCTTGCACTGCAAAATATGTATAATCTCTTCTGTGGTTTAAATCAATGGTTATACACCATTAAATCAGATTCCCTAAGGCAAGCTTGACTTTCTGTTTGTTGTTATAAGAGGAGACTGAGTCATTACTAGCAAATTGATAAGTTTCTGTAATATTAGTAAGACCCATAGGGATACTTTCATTACTGTAAGTATTTTCTATCTCAAGCCAGACCAATAAGCTTAGAAAGTGGGGAGCATGTTAGTCACAAGAATTCCCTAATCTCCCTACAGACATGTCTGCAGCCTCCACATCGCGTCCTGTATATTCAAGGGGCTAGCAGCAGAAGTCAGACCTGTCTGATAGTTTTCTTGCTCAAATTCTCTGAAAATACATTATGTAGTATATATACAATAAATACAACCAAAGATTCTAACAATATTCTAGAATAGAATGAGGAGGATTTTTTTTAAGTAAACAACCTGTATTTTCAATGGGTTATTCAATTCACCAACATGTATGTGTTGAAACCATCCTCCATGCAGACCAGAATTCAATTCCCTGGAGACTGGAGGAGGTAAAGAAGTAAGGTCGTTGGTTTTCATGATATTATAATTAAGAGTGAAAAAATGGACAGTAATTAATATCATGCACACATATTGATATAGCACACACACCTAAAAGCCATTCTGCTTCCATTTCCCACTATGTAAATTCTAGGACAATAGTTTCCCTTCCTTCTTTTCTTGTATTAGAGACTTACTGATGTTGGAAACCTGAGTCATAGGCTAGGCTGAAGAACCAGTGCCAGGGCCGTCTCTGAGGCAGAAGAGAGCAGAAGAGCTGTGAAGTCTCTGTAGGTGTGCTTGGAGGATAGGGAAGTGGACACAACTGAGAGCGAATACACACACACACACACACTCACACACACACTACGTAACCATGCACATCCATTTGTGCATATTAAGTGGTCTTTCTGTCCCTTTACCCTTGCAATAATAAAGATTATGAGAGTGACCCCGTGTCCATATTCCTGCTGCTTCTTTTGGTTTCACCAAACTAACACTTCAGTGACCAGTATTATTTCTTTTCATTTCTAAGGCATTATTTTTTTTAAATGTATTCTATAATATCCATCAAATTAGCAATCTGAAAGCAGTTGATCATGCCCATGGTCATTTTAGGACTCAACGCCCAGTACTTGGAGACTCAGGGTATGATCATTTGGCAAATTTCCTGGAATGATTTTATTTCTATTCTCATTGAGGTGGTGGGGTTTTCTGAATAGTTTCTGTGATATTTATAGGTGAAACAAAAAGCATTTCATAGGTGGCATCAGAACGCAAGTGACAGCAGACCTACAGCTGTACGTCCAGGTTCTTCGGTCACTACTTTTGACTCCATATCTATCATCCTATTGAACTTCCTTTGTCTGTTTCAAGCCTCATTTTTCTTCAGTTCTGAACCTAGCCAATCTACTCCCAGCACTCTCTTTCCCAAATTCTCTCTATCCGAATTCAATGTATCTGCTTTTCCCAATCAGAAATCTGAATGGATTCTAATGTATTCTTCAGCCCCACACGGCATTCTAACCATTGTGAAACTATGTATGATCTTGTGATTCCTTTGGGAAGAAAGCGCCCACTGTAATCACTGGTCATATTTGCAAACTTTCAGCAAAAAACATGAGGCCTTCTTGACTTGTTTATGAACAGAGAATCTGAAGGATTCTATTTAAACTGCATTTTCTGTGTGTTTGTTCTAAACTGTACTCCAGATGCATAAAATAACATCATACACATGCCGAAGTACATCTGCTGCTAAGGACTCTTACAGTTGCCTTAATAAAAATCCAAGAGTAGTATAAATAAGAAAGGAAAACATAAAAGTAAGTCGTTATTTGACTAAAAGGGGCATGCATAAAGTAAGTGTCTGGTCAACTGAAATCAGGACAAAAACGCCACTAAGTCCCAAGAGAAGTACTCATCTATGCTTTTCTTTGATTTTTCTTTTTGTAGCTGCATTTAATGTCCTCCCTACAATTTCCTCTAGATAAAGATATGCCTACCGTTCTATTCTAAATCAAGTTTCTAGCACTGAGAAATCAGACTGACCTCAGCAATAATAGTTTAGGAGCTGGGAGGTACTCCCTTCAAAGGAGCTCACTAGGAACCTTCCCTAGTTGTCCCACTGTTACGTTGAATAGAACAGAGATCTGTTGGCAAGCTAGGCATGTTTTACAATAAGCATTGATAGAGAAAATAAGACAGCTGTTGTTAAAATGACATCCTGTAGTTCCTCCACCCACTCCATGCCAACATCACCACTCAGCCATCTAGCACACCTCAGACTGTGCAGTCTCTACCAATCACTGCTACACTAGTCATTGCTCTAGAAATAAAGAGCTGGCTAATAGGACAAATCTTGCCCCAAACATGACAAAAAAAAATCTCTCCAATAGTCTGTGTGTAGAACAAGCTTACTATCTGACATTTTAATGAAAAATATGCTTCTCAGGACTACTATAGTACATCATACCTCCCCAGCTCTTATTTCCCAGTAAGTATCAGTATCAAGGTTCAAAGGGCATTTTATGGTTCTTGTCAGGGTTAGAGTGAGAGATTTGTAAAAGTTCTGGTCTCTGTAGGGAAGAGGTGATGATGAAGACCTGGAACAAAATCATTGATTTTTTTTTTAAGACACCCATTTCTATGTTCTAGGAATGATGGTAAACTATTAGTCTGGTTACACTGAAAAAGGACCATATCACAGCTCTACTAATCAAAGACTCACTCATTGTAAAGACAAAACTATAACTCATAGAGAATAAACCTGAAGCTATTAGAACTTATCCAGTTACATCATTTTTGCCTCTTTAGGCTACAAAACTCTTACTCCTACCCTGAAATCTTATTCCCCATTACAATATTTTCAGAGCTGTGTTGTGTATAGTTCACAAGTAGGTTACTGAATTGAGGAGATCATTCCAATCATGCAAAGAAGAAGCCTGAGATAGTGAGTCTTCCAACAGCGACATTAGAAGCAACTGTGAGAGACATATAAATCACCCCTGATGGTTTTAAAGATATAAAGCTACAATTGTAAACCGTTAATCCTTTGGTTCATCATTAGTAGGATGGAGACATGGCTAATTAGCATAATAAACACATTTGAAAAGAGGTTTCCATAAGACACCTTGGAGGACACAAAGATGGACAGATCAATTTGGCAGAAAATTCTCTTATTTATCACATCTGGAAGCACCCTGGCTAAGTCCTAATTCGACTGTGCATTTAAAGAGGATCTCATAAACAGAAATAGTAAAGATGGGATGGGAGCTCAGGGCAGATTAGTGCCATATAATAGAAGAGTTGAGAGCAGGGAAACCAGGCTGTTAGAGGAAAGGAGTGAAGAGTGAAGACCCTTAGTGAGCTTGACATCTCTCCTGTCATACTCAGTGAATAACCACCACTAGAGAGATTTTCCAATTTAATGTGAGATTATGCCACTGTAAATCTAAGGGAAGTTGAAAATATCCTAGGTTTAAAATGCTTACAATGTACCTCTAAGCTCTAGAGGATAGAACACTGGCTGGATATACTCACGAATACCTGGCTTAACAGCCTCCTTCCAGCATTGCAGAAAAGCGTTCTACTTACTAGCTTGGATATGATAAAATTTTTATGTACAGGAAGTTGGAAAGATGACTCAACTATCAAGGAGTGTACACTGCTCTTGTAGAGGACCCAGGTTCAGTTCCTTGCTCCCCTCAAAGGTTGACTCACAACCATGTAACACCAGTCTCAGGGGACCTTACACCTTTGGCCTCCATTAGGCACCTGCACTCATCCAAAGGAACACCACCTATTTACATCTAGTAAAAATACATCTTTAAATTTCCAAAATCAGAGTGTGGTTTCCATGATATACATGCCATAGTTCCCACCATAAGGATGAAAACTGAAGTTGAGCAATGTTTGATCAGGCACTGTCTGCAATCCCAAGAAACAAGAGAGCTTGGGACCTTCAGCCAAACCCTGAAATGAATAGGCACTGAGTCACTGACCCCCAGCTTGCTTTCTATGAAAATTCTTTTCAGGATTCATCTTGTAGACATATTTTACTTAAACTCAAATAAAAGAATGATTTGATCTGTTTACACATTTTATATTCTAATGTAAATCTGAAAAGTCGATCACCACTGTGACAGAATCAGTGCAATTAAATTCAAGTTAAATGGCTACGAGATAGAGTTCAAATGCTACAACCTTTTCTTTCTTTTTTTTTTTCAATTTTTATTAGATATTCTCTTCATTTACAACCTTTTCTATCTGAGCTTGTTTGTAGAGATTGAACAGAAGACAAGAATTCAAACTGTCTCTACATTCTAGCATCTATCATATGTGTAGACTGAATCCCATTCTCTATTCAAAAACATCTTAGGTTTTGATGAAGCTTGCATATAAAGTCTTCCCACAGAACAAGATGGAGTCATTTTTTTTAAAAAACTTCATTTGCATGATTTGTTCTCAAAGGATACTTCAATATCTGTAAGATTTGCAGAGGCCTCTAAGCTAGAAAGGACCAGAGAATCTTCTTTCTGAGTACAAGCTTTCACAGCACCCAAAGATTCCACAGAAGCTTCTTAGGGAGGGAAGAAACTAACAGGTCTCCCCAAGTATGACACCTATGAAACATAACAATGACCATCAGGCCATGATAACCCAAAAGGATACAGTAGTGGTATGCACACCTGTAGTGATAACCAAGGGCTCTCCAATTGAACTTAAAAGAGGGAGACCAAATAATTGCTATTCTAAATAAAGAGCTATACATTTGTGACTAAAAAAAAAAAAAAAAAAAAAAAGAGGGAGACCATTCTCGGTGTGGAAATTTGAATGACCATGAATGAAGTCATGGTTTTTGAAAAATCACTAATTTACTAACCTAAGACACTCTCTAAAAATATCCTATACACTTTTGACTTTAGATCCACAAATAGGTATAGTCTTCACTCCTCATCCAGGAAACCTCTCTTTGCAACAGACAGAGACCATTAGAGAAAAACAACAAACAAAATACCCAACTGTGGAGCCCAGTCTGAGTGAATACGGGAACAGAACAATCCCCACACTCAAGGCTGAGGGAAACTTTCAGAACAAGTGGCTAGAAAGATTGAAAGAGCCTAAAGACCAGGGAGTTTGTTGTCAGATTCTGTCTCCAGGAATTTCAGAAGTCACACCCTTAAAGTCTCACAACAAGACTTCCAGACCAGGAGGGGAACAAGGACAACAAAAGACAAGCTAATGTGGTCTGCAAGTCCGGGGAGAGCCTCTGAGGCCTCAACCCTGCAGAAACAACTCCAGGCCACTAAGGAACAGAGAGAGAGAGAGAGAGAGAGAGAGAGAGAGAGAGAGAGAGAGAGAGAGAGATCATCTTCCTCACACAAGAGCACACCAGTTGATTACCCAATACCAAATGGTCAGCCCTGAACACATACTACAATAACGTTATACAGGGTGGGTAGGTTAGACCTAAGCATTTCAGAACTGACACATGGGGAATAAACACGAATCTAAAAAAGAAAGGTAAAAGGGAAGACTTGTAGGAAAGAAGGGGAAGGGGATGTGGTGTAATTAATCTAAAAAAAAATAACTTTTAAAAGGAAATGCTGCTGGCAGAAGCAGGTGCAGCATCCAATTCAAAGTGACAAGGAACTGCTTAGGTAATTGTCTTCTCCTTTCTACATGTCCTGAATATTGCTAGGTGAAGAATCTGGGCACAGACTCATGTCTCATTTTGGTCAAGGAAATTACTGGTAAAGAACATTTCAAGTTCTAGCACATCTGCTCTTAATCACTCAAGGTTCTATTTATAAAGAAGGCTGATTCTTGCTGTTCTCTATCTGGTCACTTATGTTTAAAATTGGAAACCAAAGATACTAAGTTAGCCTTTCAAAAGGCTCACTGCGCACTCCACAGTCCCATGTGTTGTGAGTTATATAAGCAATTATGTAGCAAATGATGTCCCATTAGTATATAGGTTCCAAAAGAAAAAGGATAGGGCTACTGTTCATTTCAGAGAAGCATACAGCCTGGATGGTGGGACTAGAAGTCTTAAACAACTGTAATCTGTTTGCATTGCAATCTGACTCTCAGGCTTACCAAGGCTTGAATAAATATTGGCATGTTTTATAAATGAGCTATGGGAGTAGGGAAACCTGGTGTCTTCCTCAGATGAAATCAGTTGCAGGCAAAATTGTGGGGAAAAAAACTACAAAGCTGAAAATATTAAACATTGTATCTCTTCTGTAAATGATTCAGTCAATTCTTATAAAATTCCTTTGAGGTAAATATCCACAAAGGAAAATTATTCCTAATTGCTTTAGTTAGGGAAGTTAAAAGAAATGGGTTTAATGTGTCCCAAACCAAACCTGAAATAATTTTTTGTATTTGTTTCAATTTGAAGACCTTTTTAACTTTCTTCGGCTATTACCAAACAAAGCTAGAGAAGAAAAGAGAATTCATCACAAAGAATTGAACCTGAAAATGTATATTTTTCTCTAGAGAAATATAACTCCGAGGCGGGGGGGGGGTGCTCGATCTATAACCTATGTGTTCCTTGGTATTANGGGGGGGGGGGGGGGGGGCTCGATCTATAACCTATGTGTTCCTTGGTATTATTGAAAGTGTTTCTGGGGTATGAATGGTATCATAAACAAGTCAATAATCTAAGGCAACAGCTTCACTTAGCTTTTCATGGGTATTAAGGGTAAATGATAAAAGAGTCTCCCTATAAATTAGTATATAGGTTCCAAAAGAGAAAGGGTAGGGCTACTGTTCATTTCAGAGAAACATACAGCCTGGATGGCGGGACTAGAAGTCTTAAACAACTGTAATCTGTTTGCATTGCAATCTGACTCTCGGGCTTACCAAGGCTTGAATAAATATTTACATGGCGGTGCATGTGAAATGGAAGAAAGCCCCCATAGCATAGCTCTGTACAGTGCACACATTTTAAGTGTAACAGTGCCAGTTGATGTAGCACTTGTTAGGCATGGGCAAACCCTTGCATGATAGCTACTGACAGGCATGCTCTGACTGAACCTGAAGCCCACACAGGAGGACTCAGTTTTCCACTGAATGAAGAAACTAATTAATGTGATGTCCTATCTTCTAATCTCTGATGACAGGTCAACAATAATTTGTGCTTATTCACCACCCCCACCTTCTCTGCTCCTCTCTCTCTTTCTCTCTCTCTCTCTCTCTCTCTCTCTCTCTCTAAAAAGATAGCAAAGTGAAAGTATGACAGACTTACTATTTAGAATGTAAAACACTGGAATAGATGCCAAGTTAGAATTTTGCAAAACTCCTAAGGGGTCTTTATAAAAGCGAAGGTGATGTGGAAAGAGAGAACTGATTGAAAATGCCAAAGGTCTGTAAGCAGCTCAAGCGGACTGGGAATTCTGGTCCAATATAATGACACCTTCCTGTATATTCCATAGAATTTCACAATGATTCTTAGATCAGTGGGTCTAAGAATATTTTCATAGTTTTTACTATGGGTCAAAGTTACTTAACTGGTTTGCTCTTTTCCTCTCTCTCCAACTGACTGAGCTTGATTGTGTCTGGAAGGGCTGCGAGCAATCTTTCTGGTTGTCCTTCAGCTTTATCAGGAAGGAACTGGCTCCTTTCCGCTTCAGTATCTACTGAGTAACCACTTCCTACTGGCTCAGCAGTTGACATAGGTTTTCAAAAGATCTGAGAAACTTTCACCAGTGTAAGCTAAGTTAAATAGAACTAAATATCTGACCACAAGAACTGAAGGCTAAAGAAACTTAATTCTTCACAGGACTAAATAAAATCAGATTACTTACGAGCAGCTGAATCTGGGAAGGCCGTGACATGGTTGTAATGCCAATGACTGCATAGAGTTCCCAAGTAACGACATCATGAGGATCATTTTGACACAAGAATTAATGACTCCACTGAGAGACATGCCCATCCCCATAAAATATGTGTGGTACTTTTAACCAATGGACAGAATTTTTGCTTTACTTCTTGCCATGTTATATTGATCTGGAATTGCTGTGGGAAGTTACACCCAGTAAAAAGCTCAGAAATAATTTTCTTTAGTTGACATTAGGCTTTATTGTACAGTTAAATTTCTCAAATAATAACTTCACAAATACTGTATAGAATCCAAGACAGACAGCAACAAGACAGGGACAGAACAATTTCAAATAGTCCCCATTGTCACATTTGGTCTAAGATTTAAGGGCAAATTTCCTCCTTGAGCAGCTCAGATTCTCTAAAAGAAAAATAAGTATTTTTTCTGCCCTAGTATGGGATATCCTTCTTTAGTAAAGACAAGACAAATTCCTTAGAAATTTAGACCAGTAACTAACATTCTTAAGGTCACAGAGAGTTCTGCTGTAAAAGGCCAATAAAGCCAGTAGAAACAGCATTATAGGATAAGCACATTCGAGTTGTACAGGATTAAGTGGGATCTGGTATGGAGCAAGTAGCAGAGTTCCTTACTAAGGGGGCACCTAATAAGGGTTTGTTAAAAGAAGCAGTGTGGCATTGGGAAAAACAAAGGACACTAGTAAGTCTCTATGGAGGTCAAGTGGTATTCACAAAAGTCAGAAATGCATAGAGTGGTTAACAGAAAAGATCTATTTTCTATCAACCTGGGCTGGAGAAATAGAACTCATAAAAATCCAGGCGAATGTAAAATTGTTTCAATACAATGTGTTGCTTGGTATAAAACATTGACAGATCAACTTAAAATATGTTATTGATAAAATTCTCTGATAATCCTTATTGTGTTTGTTTAATGTCAGATCTTTTGATAGTTGAAAAAATGCATGCACATTCATATTTGGTCATCATTAAGTACAAACTCAGAACAAATGTGTAGAGTGAAATGATTTACACTTAGCCGAAAGAAAAAAAAAACTTAATAAAAATTAAAATACAATGTAGTTGACTGAGCATATTCCCACGGAAAAATTTTAAACTATGAGGTAACTTGCAGCCTTATTTAATGCAGGTGGAGACTTGTTGGTTAATGTCACAGGAAAGGAGGTTTCCCCATGTCATCTGAATCAAATGCTTCATCACTTTTAGATAGCTCTGTCACCTATCTGAGGCATCCAGCCCCAAACAAAACAGAAACCCCCAAACAAAGACGATGCTAACAGAGAGCATTTCTGGTGACTTAAAATCCACATCAAAAGGAATCTCAGATAGTTTTTGATGTGTATTATGCGTGTATGCTCCTTCTTTCCTCATTCTCTCCTCTTCCTTCTCTTCCCACCCATTTTTTTCCCCTTGTATGCATCTTTCTGTGTTTTGGGGAATGAAAATTAGAACTTTACACATGGCACATAAGTGATCCTCCAGAGCTGCACCTAGCTTTCTCTTTTGACTTTTAGTTGCAAAGCAATGATTCCAGGCTGCTAAGGTGTCAATTTGACTTGACTTGGAATTTTCCCTTGCAAAAGAGATACATTTAACTCAGTTCAGTTCTCCTTTTACTATGCACATAGTTTTAAAATACTTTCTGGTCTACCTTCAAAAAGAATTTTTAGCAGAAGCCAGGTATGTAAATCTAGCTGCACAAAGAAAAGTAAGGGGGATGAGATCCCACCAAACTGCCTTGGGGAGCCTGAGAGCTAAGAGCTTCCAGAGTATATGTGGGAGTCTCTCTAGACAAATCACCCACCTTCTCAGTATCTCAGTTTCTTTATCTTCCTTACCTATCTTCTAGACTTTGCTAAAAAAGAAAAGAACAGCTCTTAAGGCATTTGGACAAATATAAAGCTTTCTAAATTCAAATTCTTTGCTATAGTTTCAAATCCGAGTCCATAATAATGATGCATAACCTTAAAGCACACCATCCCAGACAAAGAATAAAAACAGACTCTATAGCTCCCTAAATCATCAAGCCAAAACTACACTGAACTCTTAAGCACATCCATGCTAATTATGCTTAGAATGAGCTCGGAAAGAAAATGGTGCAGACAAACCAGGCAGTTATGGACCTCTTGTTACAGTTTAAGACCTCTAGTCACAAGGTTTACACTGTCTGTGATGCGGTGAAATCATTTCTAGTCTGGTACAAAAAAAAAACCCATCTGCACCTTCACTGAACAATAGTGAAAAGCAGTAATAAGTTGCTCTACCTGAACAAGACAAAGCCTTGGATAAATTCTTAAACAAGAACCCCAAAAGTAGAAAGAACACTGAGAAACATCTAATATCCCGAATCAGGTTGACAAGCTTCTGCTCTAGCTTCCAC